>OU342744.1:372807473-372970914 GCA_910589775.1 Avena eriantha
CACACATGCAATGACACTGGTGGATCCATAGGTGGTATGTGAGAAGAACACACATGCAAAATGACTCCGATTGTTGTTACTAAAAATAACACACATGCAATGACACTGGTGGATCCATGGGTGGTCTCTGAAAAGAGCACACATTTCAATGACTCTTGTTGTTGTTAGTAAAAAGAAAACACATGCAATGACATTGGTGGATCCATGTGTGGTCTCTAAAGAGAACACACATGCAATGGCACTAGTTGTTGTTACTAAAAAGAACACACATGCAATGACACTGGTGGATCCATGTATGGATTGTGAAGAGAACACACATGCAATGACATTGGTGGATCCATAGGTGGTATGTGAAGAGAACACACATGCAAAATGACTCTGGTTGTTGTTACTAAAAAGAACACACATGCAATGACACTGGTGGATCCATGTGTGGATTGTGAAGAGAACACACATGCAATGACACTGGTGGATCCATAGGTGGTATGTGAAGAGAACACACATGCAAAATGACTCTGGTTGTTGTTAGTAAAAAGAACACACATGCAATAAAACTGGTGGATCCATGTGTGGTCTCTGTAGAGAACACAAATTTAATGACACTAGTGGATCCATAGGTGGTATGTGAAAAGAACACACATGTAGTGACTCTGGTTGTTGTTAGTGAAAAGAACACACATGCAATGACACTGGTGGATCCATAGGTGGTATGTGAAAAGAACACACATGCAAAATGACTCTGGTTGTTGTTACTAAAAAGAAGACACATGCAATGACACTGGTGGATCCATAGGTGGATATGAAATGAACACACATGCAATGACACTGGTGGATCCATAGGTGGTATGTGAGAAGAACACACATGCAAAATGACTCTGGTTGTTGTTACTAAAAGAACACACATGCAATGACACTGGTGGATCCATAGGTGGATTATGAAATGAACACACATGCAATGACACTGGTGGATCCATATGTGGATTGTGAAAAGAGCACACATGCAATGACAATGGTGGATCCATATGTGGTATGTGAAAAGAACACACATGCAAAATGACTCTGGTTGTTGTTACTAAAAAGAACACACATGCAATGACACTAGTGGATCCATGTGTGGTATTTGAAAAGAACACACATGGAATGACACTGGTGGATCCATATGTGGTATGTGAAAAGAACACAGATGGAATGACTCTGGTGGATCCATATGTGGTATGTGAAAAGAACACACATGGAATAACTCTGGTTGTTGTTAGTAAAAGGAACACACATGCAATGTGACTGGTGGATCCATAGGTGGATTGTGAAAACAGCACAAATGCAATGACATTTGAATGGTACGGGTGGATCCATAGGCGGAATGTGAAAAGAGATTTTCCCTCTCTCTCTGTGTCACAAATCTCACAAAAGCCCAAACGTGTGGAGATCCCAAACATGTGCTCACTCTGGGTGCTATTCCCTGATTGGCTGACACAGATGTCACGCGGATCGTATCCACCAACCGTTGATCCCATGTGATCCAACTGGCAGGATAACCCCTCCCTTCTCCACTTTTTTATGCATGGTCAATCCGTGCCACCTCTCTATCCGTGCCACCGATACTAAACCCCCATAAACAAGTGAAAATCCATCTATCTAACTAAAATAAATAAAATAAATGACCATATTTTGAAGAAGCCATCATCTTCGTCTTCTGGTTCGTCCTCGTCTTCGTCAACGCCATGGTCCCCGCCATCGCCGCCGTCGGTGCCCTCCTCTAACGACTCGACACCGCCCCCTTCCTTGAATAAGCGCGCTATATCCTCGTCGGAATCCTCCTCCTCCTCTTCGTAGTCCCCCGGGTCCACGTCACTCTCCTCCGCTTCTGCCTCCAACTGATCGATGAACGCCTCCTCGTTGGCCGAGTCGAACTCGTCCAAATAGCTATCTCCTCTCTTCTTCCTAGTCTTCTTCTTGTTCCTCTTCTTGTCCGTACTCGCTGGTGCAACACGCGCCCCCGTCCTGGCTGCTACTTTGCGCTCGTCCGACGCTGCAGGTATCCCACGCTCCTCCTGCGCGGCCGGTACGAGCTTCGATGTCGCGGTGTCCTCGGGTGCCGATGTCGATGGATCCTGGCACGGTCAGACACGACGTGCTGCCTCAGCAGGCAACTCGCGAGCGCGGATGATGCAGCGAAGAGCCGGGGACGCAGGACGGTCAGTGGACGGCTTGGACCTGCCATTGCCACGGCGAGGGGGCATCGTGCTCGAGGTAGTTGCTCCGAATGGTCGATGGCGGGTACACAGAGTGGGGTGCCGATCTGATCAAGGACGAGCAGTGGTTTCGTGCGTCGTGTCCACGCGTGCATTTGTCGATTATCAAAAAGAAGAAGAAGAAGAAAGAAGTAATATCTCGCGTACTGAACATAATTTGATCACAACTAAAGTGGCACAACGTATTCTAGACTCGTAAATATCCCGTGCATGCCTGTCATGTGGAGTTCGACGGAGTTGGATGTGCCGACGTGTTCGTGCAACAGTTGCGCGCGTCATTGCCCCATCAATACGTGACACACGCACGCGGGATGTGCGCGCCGATTCCCGTGACGACCACCCCGCTCGCACTCCCCTTATTATATACTGGATTTTGGGCGGCGCCGAAGACCATTGAAGTGTCCATTGCAATAAAGACAAGTCCCATCGATTCCCTACCCCTGCCTCCCTGGCTTCTTTGAGAAGGTAGACCGTACACGGTGGTCTTGTATATTAGTACTAGTACTACTGGACCACGGCCTGTACTCTTTACTCTTCTCCCACACTAATAATCACTATCTCATTCCTCCTGCCTCTGCCACACTCACCCTGCAAGCCATGGCTCCACTTAGGAAGGGAGAGGCCGGTCGATGATCCTCGCGGAGAAAAGGGAGAGAAATCGCCGTGAGGCACTTCTTGCTCTACCAGCCGCTCAAGCCCACCCTCTAATCGAGGCCCAATCTCCCCCGACAATGGCGCTGAATGTTCTAGCAGGTGAGGGCTCCTCCCGGTACGGTCTCCTTATTCTACTTCTTCTCCATCTCCCTCTCCATCATGATCTTAATCAGCTTCTTCTTGTTTTTCTTCTTCTTCTAGCTCTTCCTCTTCTACGTATTACAGGTCGGCCGTGGAGCCCGAATCCACCACGACGGAGGCGTTGCAGGACCCGTTCGGCCCCGTTCCATGTCTCAGAGAGGTAGCAAATCTCCACGCTGTTATTTCTCTGAGTTATGATGTGGATTTCTTAGATGCTGTCCGCCCCGCATTGGTTTTTCTTCTTCTTTTGCGAGTTGTATTTGTTTTCATGAATATGACTGGATCTCTTGGTCTTTCCTTAATACCGCTGTTCATAGATTCACTATGGATTTTTTGTGATTAGGATTACTTTATCGTGGTCATGAATAGACCTCCAGGTCCATTTTTTAACACTGCGGCCAATAGATTCAACGGGGATTTTTTGATCTGTATTAGTATTCACCTGGGACCTGGAGTGTAATTGTAGAATTCCTATTTCAATTAACATGAACGATTTAGCAATCGAAGGCCGAGTACCGTGAGAAGGTGGCCGCGATCAGTTCCAAGATTGCCAACCAACATGAGCTTGCACGCTCCCTCACCCAAGCTAATGAGAGCCTACGCAAGCAATTATCTGTGCAGAAGGAGATCTCGCTAGATTTTGCACGCGACATCGTTAGGCTGCAGAAAGTGCTCGAGCATAACTTGATCAGGCAAGAATAGGGCATCAAGATAATCAACGAGCTCACGGAGGAGAAGAAGAATCTTGTGGAAAGGTGCATTCTCCTGCAGGACGAAGTCAGCGAGGCACTCAGAGGATGCGTTGAGGAAACCAAGGCTACCATCCGAGCCTACCATGATAGGAACCGTTGCCTGGATGCAGTCAAGGAGATGAAGGCGGACATGAGCAGAGGGATCACCGTACTCGAGGGTGTTCGGAAAGAGAACGAGGAGTTAAGGGCATGTCTGGAGGCGTACCGGAGCAATGCCCAAGTCTGATTCCCGTTAGCGGGGACACGAATACCAGTTCGTCCTCCTCTCCTTTTGTAATGTTTAGGGTTCAGGGAGCAATGCCCATGTCTGCTTCCCATTATAGGGTGCAATAAGAATCCTAGGGCAACTCGTTATCTATCTGGACATGTGTTGGTGTTCATGTTCATGAATGGACACCATGTTCTCTTTCCATATGTATCTGGACATGGGTTTCCGCATTATGAGTTTGCCACTCTCCCACTACTATTTGGTGATATTGGGAAAAACCCACATCACACTAAACTACTGATAAATCTTATTTGTCTTCGAAATTGAAATTATGACAGTGCCACTAGTCGATTCATAAAATGTTGATTAGTCCTAGATTGCTTCTTCCTTGAAATTATGACAGTGCCACTAGTCGATCCAGTTAATTATGGAAACTAACTAGCTTGTCCTGGTGAACTGAAAAAACCATACTATGTATTTTTGTTGTAGGGAAAGAGGTGAAAGATCGACCAGGACCTAGCGACCTGGCTAAATGACAAGATAGCAATCCAAAGGGAAAAGCGGAATTCCCAGAAATTGGCCATTGCCAACTGCGCACTGAATTCGTGGTCCTTTCTGACAAGTGCCAGAAACTGAAGGAGTTAAACGTCGACTGGGCGAAGCTACACAGTGAAGGTCGCGCCTCGGCTAGGAAGCAGACGGAGATCATGAAAGGGATCTTGAAGGAAAATCGTATGGCTACGGACAAAATTCTCCAATCCGTGACGGAGGGCTGGAACCTACAGCTGAAGTACGACATAGTATTGAAGGAGCTAGCCAATCTTAGGGAGCAAAACAGGCAGCTCCGGGCCAGGCTCGCTTGAACACAACATATGTCTATTTAGTAATGAATTGTCTGGTTTATCCTCTGCAGTGGTTATTTTGTAAGCGTGAACTTAACTCTATGCACGATAAGTGTGTTCATATGAAATTAGTTTGCTCGAGGATTGAGTTTGGCTTAGTTTGGAAAGCGCAACTGCAAGTCTTACAATTAACTAGTTTCAGGCATTGGTACAACATAAATTATTCATCTCGAATTCCATTTATCCTCTATAGTCTGTCCTTGTTCACCCTCGCGCGCCTTCTTCAGTTCCTTCAACAGATCCGCAATGCAGCACTCTAGCTTCTTCTTGTCTTCCCTGAGCTGATCCCTCTCCTTTTCTGCATTATGAATCAGCAACCTGTGACTATCCTGAAGCTTCTTTGCAGTTCCAACAACCAAGCTCCCATCGATTCCGTCAATTAGCTTTGACTGCAAATTCTCGATTTCTTGTTCCAGCTCCTTATTTCGTACCGACAGCTTATAATTTTTTTCAGCTACATCACTTACATCAGTAAATCTCCCCGACCTTTCCAACTCATACATCTCCCATAACTGTGCCAAACATTTCTTAAGTGCATCTGGCCACTCAAGATCCACCCACTCTACTGCTTTACACACCAGGCCAACCTAAAAACACACACACTATAGTGTTATGAACATGCACGATACATTTTACTTCATGTCATAGTCTCTCAACAAACAAAATAACAGAAACAAGTACAGTACATCATCTGAAGAAACATAATCATGTCAACTACAATGTATTTATGCATCACTAGTCCAGTCATGGTTTCACAAAACATTACATTACAATGTCCCAACAAACATAATAACTGAAACAAGTACGGTACGTCATCTCAAGAAACATAATCATGTAAACTACAATGTACTTATGTCTTATTATAACAACGATGGTTTCAGTGAGTGACATGTCCGAAAATCTCAACAGCTCGCACAACATTATATCGCAATCTCTCAACAAACATAATCACAGAAGCACGCTCTAAATGCAACAACAGTCAATATTACAATTACAGGCAGGGGAACCCCGCGGTCCATATGACAAGCATAGGGTAGCATATCTCATCAGATCTCATCAACGTCGACCACCTCATTCTGTTCAGCCACTACAGGGGCATCTACATCCACTATAACATGTTCAACAACATCAGAAATGATACCAAGGAAGAACACATTCCTGGTTCACTTCTTTCACCGCATAATCTACATAAGATCTTCAGTATCCAAAACATCTATGAATTGCTGCTTCTTATGGTGACACCACGGGATTTTTGCCATCTACTTAGGGCCAATTCTGATTTCCTTACCGATCATCTCTCTCATTTCATCAAGAGTTATGTTTTTGGAATCGACAGTAATCTCCACAGTACATGACGAAACTGGCTTATTAACTCCCTCATCAAGTTTTTCCATGTACGAATCCACCTCTATGCGTATACTGAACTTATCTAGATCAGCATCTATTGGTCCGTATTCTCTAGGAGTGGAAGCTCTGGCAGCAAGATCTCCAGCATCTACATACATATCATCAATCATCGCTTCAACTTTCACCTTACGATCAGTTGCACAACACTCCCAAACCATCTGAAGCTCATGGGAGTGCTCAATTTGTTGATAGGTATCATTCATGTTGCGCCACACCAATTTTGTCCTCTGTCTAGAACCCCAGGGAATTCTAGCGGCAAGCATATCTACCAGCTGCGAAACAGACACAACCTCTTTGCAATTCACAAGCAGATGCACATCTTGCCTGAACACAACCCTCTCGCAACCAAAATCAAGCTTTGTAGTGTACTGCCGAACATGAACTGTGAACTCATATAGGTCACTTGTATCAAAACTGTGCCTAATTTGATTAAAAAGGGGAACATTTCAGTTCATTCGATTCTATTATGCCGTAACTAATCTACTTGCAAGATAGGGCACATATAAGAAAAATTCACCTCTCGTTCTTCTCCCAGGTTTTTTTCTTCGAGATCTGAGTGCTGCATCCGCCCACCAGAGCCGAACAATCCGCCGCCAGCCTTGCTTTTCTCTTCAACCCGCTGCTCGTAGGTACCTTGGGAGCAGAATCCATGCTGGCCTCCTCGCTAACCGGGGTTGAAGACCTCGCCACTGCTACGCGTTGAGCCCCAGTCTTGGGCCCCGACGGACCCTTTTCAGTCGGCGGTGTAGCTACAACCTTCGCCTTGCAAGACATGCTGGGCCACCGCTGTCGGATTCAGTGTCGGGGGAGGGAGAAAAAAGGTCCTCCGCCGCTGATAGATTTAGGGTCGGGGAAGGGAAGAAAAGGGGTCGCCGCCACCATCGTAGCAAGATTCAGTGTCGAGAGTTAGGAAAGTACAGTAATGAATTTGCCCCTATGACACGTGCAGGGTGGCTATGAAGAGTGACCGGCGAAGGAGGGGCACATCAGGAACTAGTGTAACAGAATATCCTAACTTAACGGGCGCGATTTGAAAATATTGGGCTTGGCCATCATTCACTCGAAAGACCCCTCTCAGCAATAGGCACCCCAACTTTTCGAATCGCGGTGATAAAAACCAACTTGGGTACCGCATTGCCTGGCTACCCAACTTTCGGGCCACAAAATGATATTCTCCTCCAGTGCTCCCTCCTTCTCCAAAACCCAAGCCCATAACAATGGGCATTGACGAGTTAAACCCTCGTCAATTGGCGCCGTATGTGGGAATTGGGAGTGCTGATGTCGCGGCTTATTCGGCCCCATCAACCACGATCTACAACTCTGCAACAGCGGAGATTCGCCAGCTCTTCGGCGCGTTCGACTTCACCATCCACACGCCGGCCACTCGCCCGGATTTCGAGTCCATGGGCGATGGAATCAGTCTAGCGATTGGGAGCTTCCGCTTCCAGGTTGGCTAGATGGGCACGCTTTGCATGCCTGACCAACCAATAACACCCGCGATTGCTCCAGCATCGTGGTTCCCGCCGCTAATCGGCACCCTTAGTGAACTCAACACCTCAGCAACAGCTGGGAGTATGGACAGCGACATCAGTCGCGGATCCGATCTACGTGATCTGGCCACAGAAGATGGAGTCTATGGCTCCGGATCGGAAAGTTGCGGGAGCAACAGCTTCCCCAACCACTTCATGTGTGCAGTCATCAACGTAAGCGACACTACCGCCAATCATGAAAATGCTGGTACCGGCACTGGCACAGGACCGCCCAACGGCACCGGACCACCCAATGGCAACCCCACCAACGGTGGCAGCAGCGCGTCCGTCAACAATGGAGCGGGAGTCGAACCGCCAATCATGGAGAACAAACACATAGGAGAGCGTGTCGTGATTAAACTCAACGACAACGAGTGGGCCCGTTGCCAAGAAGCCCTGCGAGGCAATCCTCTGCCCCCTGGCACACCGCAGGACATGCTGATGGGCTACCATTGGCTACTAAAGGAGGAATACAAACGCCAGCTACATGCAATCGCGCAACTAGAGGTGCGTAAAAATGCGGTGGATGAGTCGAGTCTTCGACGAGCTAGACTCTCCTACCATGGAGGATCCTCCTCCAAAGGCAACGACTACGTGGCCAACAAGAGGCGATCTTGGATGGCCCATCTCAGCGAGCAAGAACGCATAGAAGCTGCAAAAGTCCTCGACTTCAGCTCTATGACAGTCGACACGCGGGGCAACGTGGTCCCAAAGACACCGCAAGCCGCGGTGACGACGGCCACCATGTACCTCCTCAACAACCAGCCACCAGCTAGAGATCCGCGAGCTGCCATGCACCGATCTACGATCGCTGGCCTAGGGCTAATCGAGGCTGCCCTCAACAAAGAGCCAACGCCGGAGCCAAAGAAAGGCAAGGCTCTGGCAAAACACTATTCCTCGCCCTCGTCCAGCAATGACAGTCACGATCTGTCTTGGCGTCGCCGCTCACGGTGGCACGATCACGACTACGATGCGTGTGATGACCTCATGCAGCGCAAAATCGACAAATCAAGGGCAAGCCGCGCTCGTTCGACTGACTCAGAAGAGGACGAGACTGAACACTGCGGTGCCAGATGCTTCAGCAGGGCCATCAGGCAGAAGCGAATGCCTAAAGGGTTCAAACTCCCATCGGAGAACCCAAAGTTCGACGGCCTACAAGACCCAAAAATCTGGTTGGAGGACCACATCTCCTCCATCAGGATACATGGCGGGAGTCGAAGCACGGCCATGCAATGCCTGCAGCTACAGCTGCAGGGCGCCACGCGTACATGGCTCAACAATCTCCCGCGTGGATCCATTCGCAGTTGGGTGATACATTGCAAATGTATCTATAATTTTTGATGTTCCATGCTTGGTTTTATCTACTTTCTTATGTTTTGTTCCAACTTTGGAGTACTTTTCATATGATTTCTTGGACTAACCTTTTAACAAGATGCCACAGTGCCAGTTGCCTGTTTTCTGCTGTTTTTGGTTCCAGGAAGTCAGAAAATGAATATTCTCGGAATTGGACGGGACAAAAGCCAAAGTTACTATTTTCCCGGAAGACTCACGGAGCCAGAATACGAGACGGAGAGGGGCCACAGGGTGCCCACACCATGTGGTGGCGCGGGCTAGCCCTAGCCGTGCCACCAGGTGGTGTGGGCCCCCTGGCCGCCCACCGACCTTGCCTCTTCGCCTATAAGATGCCTCCCGATGCGAAAATCCTAAATCGTCAATTAGAAATCCACGAAAAGTTCCGCTGCGCCGCCGCCACCGAAGGGGAGATTCGGGGGATAGAAAGTCTCTGTTCTGGCACCCTGCCGGGACAGGGAAGTGCCCCCGGAGCCATCTCCATCGATCTCCACCGCCATCTCCATCACCATTGCTGATTCCCATGATGAGGAGGGAGTAGTTCTCTCTCGAGGCTAAGGGTTCTACCGGTAGCTATGTGTTCATCTCTCTCTCTATGCATGATCTTATTGAGATCATGAGCTTGCAATCTATAGATCTACCTTGCTACTCAAGTGCTTTAATAGATCTCTGCTCTCCCCATGTGTGTGAAAGTGACAGCGTGCTCACCATGGTGGCACTTAGGCTAGGGATTACAAATACTTGTTATGAGTTATATTTGGAGTTGGATGTCTTTATGAAATTGTGGTGTTTGTTTGAACCATGTAGTGCTCAAGGTGACAGTGTGGGGTTTTCTAGATGGGAAAGACTTACTTTTAGTTGTGCTGTTATAGCCCTACCATCGATTAGAGTGTCCAACCAGAGAGTAGTTAAGAGTAGTATCATAAAGAGAAGATATTTATGAGAGAGTGTTCACTAGTGAAAGTATGATCCCTAGGCCTTGTTTCTAAGCATTGATACACCGTTAGCAACTAGATCTGTTACATGTTTGCTTGCTTCCATCTTTATTTCAGTTTCCTTTTAGTCTCTTCTACGCCATCAAGTTATCTTCTAGCACCGTTATCTTATATCCATACCACTTGTATTTCACTATCTCTTCGCCGTGTTGGGGACACAAGAGACTTCTTGTATCTTGATTGCAGGTTTGCTTGAGAGGGAATACCTTTGACCACTTCCTCCCTGAATTCGATAAACCTTGGGTGATCAACTTAAGGGAAAACTTGCTGCTGTTCTACAAACCTCTGCACTTGGAGGCCCAACAACTGTCTACAAGAATAGAAGTGCATAGACATCAAGCTATTTTCTGGCGCCGTTGCTGGGGAGGAAAGGTAAAAGGTATTTACACCGGAGGATTAAAGAAGAAGAACCACCCACGGCAAAACGCCTATTTTCTGGTGTGAGTACTCGAAGTTATTTCCTTTAGATTCTGCAATTTTGTCTTTTTGTTTCTTGTTTTCACTAGTTAGGCTTAATGGAAAACAACAACAAAATTAGAGAGCTTTATAGTATTTATCTTGAGTTAGGACATGAAGTGTTTGAAGAGAAAATTAAAAAACCCATGGAACTTTATTTGCGTGCTAATAGCAATGTTATTAGTATGAATTATTTGAACACCATTATTGCTAATTCTATGGAAAAGTCTAAGCTTTGGGAAGCTAGTTTTTATGAAAATGATCTTTTTAGTTCCCCAACTTTGGAAGGTAGCTATTCTATTGCTTATGATGATACAAAACCTCCAATATGTGATGATTACAATGATGAATATGATATTTTCAGTCCACTTACTATTGAGGAGAAAATTAATTATGATTACAATATGCCTCCAATATTTGATGATTATGGTGATGAGAATAATAATGATAGCTACTTTGTTGAATTTTCTCCCACTACAATTAATAAGAATGACTATATTTATGTGGGGAGTATTAATTCGTTTATGCATGTGGCTCATGATAAGAATGTTTTATGTGATAGTTATATTGTTAATTTTATTCATGATGCTAGTGAAAGTTATTATGAGAGAGGGAAACATGGTTTTATGTGTCTCAACAATATTAAGTTTCCCCTCTTTATGTTGAAAGTCTTGAAGTTGCACTTGTTTTGCTCTCATATGCTTGTTGATTTGTGCTTTCATGACTTGTTTATTTACAAGATTCCTATGCATAGGAAGTGGGTTAGACTTAAATGTGCTTTGCATTTGCTTCTTGATGCTCTCTTTTACTTCAATTCATATTTCTTATGTGAGCATCTTCTCAAACTATCATGCCTAACTTAAAGGCGTTAAAGAAAAGTACTTATTGGGAGATAACCCAAAAGTTTTAGATGACTCTTGGAAGTTATTACCTATGTAATAACCTCTCCTTATCCTTTTTATTTGCTTTTTGTGCCAAGAGTAACCTCTAATGAGAGTGAAGTAATGATTGGGAAAGTTGGTGTCCCGAAACAGATTTCCGTGCTTCACCGTAAATATTCGTGAGAGAGCTATGTATGTCGGATTGAGATGTAATTTTTTATGCTTCTGACCCAGGTAGTTATCTAACTTTAGTTAGTTCAACGCTGTTTGATTTGAGCAACATAAGGTCTTCGAAAAAATTTGTCTTTACCTGCTGGTCTGTTTTGACACATTTCTGCCATTTTCTGCATTTGCTTCTTGTTGGTTCCTTTTTAAGTTCTTTTGGGGAATTGAGATTTTTGACGGAAGTGCTAAAGTATCTAGTGTTCTAATGGAAGTTTATTTGGTGTTAGAACTGAATCTTAAGACTTATTTATCTTGAGTGCACTAATGTTGCTAATAAAGATTGTGTGAAGTTTTGTATGAAGGAAAAAATTTCTGGTGTATGGAAGGAATGAGTAATGAGATGAAGTATGGACTAAAGCTAAAGCTTGGGGATGCCACGCGTGTCACCCGAATAAATTTCTAAGAAGTACAAGCGTCAAAGCTTGGGGAGGCCCAATGCATCCCCTTCTTCATCAATAAAGATCACAGGTTTCTTCCAAACGCTTCATTTTTATTGTTTCATGCACATTTGTGTTGTTCTTGGAGCGTCTTCTTTTTCGTTTTCTTTTTGGTTTTTATTTGTTATGTTTTCTGAGTTTGCTGAATAAATTGGTTGGACCCCCTCTTTCATACATTGGTTTTCAAATAGTTTGGTTTGGTTTGGAAAAGAGTAGGAAAGTTCATACTTATGTGGTAAAAATAGCTCGTTTTTGACTGTGGCCTATGCTCTGTCATGCCATGCTTGATATTGTTTTGGCTTTATGCTTAGTATTCTTTGTTGTAGCATGACTTGTTATAAACAATTGAGATTGCTTAATGTGCTTTGGATGAATCATGCATTGTTTTAGCATATTAAAGCATAGTATAGTGGTATTCTCCTTTGATGCTTTATTTGGGTTGACTTGGCGCATGCTCACACCATGTTATGACTATCTCAAGTCACCATAGCCTTTATGATCCTTTAGTTTTCAACTTGTAGTATCACTTTATGCTTTGAGCAATGATGTTTTGTTGCTCTGCATGATTATGGCCATTATTGCTCTCTTAGTTTGTCGCTCCCAGTCTTTTGCTAGCCTCCACAACCAAGTATGAGTTCCACTCATGCATCCAACTCCCTGAACCAAGTTATTCCAAAGAGTCCACCATACCTACCTATTAGCTTATGCTATTCCTAGTAGATTCATGCTTTTGTTTACCTTCCGAATTAAACTTGTTATGAGAAAACTAGTGATTAAAGCTCTCACGAACTTGATGGCACACTTTACTTTTGTTGCCCTTAATAAACTTGAACCATTGTATCTTCTATGTTGTATATGCTTGCACTTATTTGTTGGGAATTAGCAGAACCATGCTTTCATGGGGAACGCTTTCAACATTGCACTTGGTACTTGTACCTAGTTGATATCATGCTCTTTTGTATATGGATGTCGTCGGTGTGAAATGAAAGGGTAGCTTGTAAGTCCATGGAGTTATGTATATGTGTTAGAGAAACGCCTGGGCCGCTGGTCTAATCCATGCTGACATGGTGGAAACCTGCAGCGTAACCATAATGAGTTGTCTATGAAGCATTCTTCTTATAAAAAAAGAGTCCTATATTAAGAAAAAAGAGAAAAGAGAAAAAAAGAGATTATGAAAAGAGGAAAGAGAGAAAAAAGCACCATATTCCCATGGTAAATAAGAAGAATGCTGAGATTCTCGTTGTCTGCTTGCCTTGTCATTTTGATATGGGGATTCTTCCGTATCATCGGGCAAGGGGTACCCCGTTGGTGGTTCTCTATGATACACATGTACTTACGATGACAAGAACTTACAGGTGACTAAACTTGAGTAGCATGAGGAGCGGCCCTCGTATAGAAGGGACATGAGATTTCTAACTTATACTTCGTCAAGCATGTACACCATAGTTTGTTCACTTTAACCTTAATCACTTCAAGATGCTTATGATAGGGGCAATGAGAGCTGAAAGCTATAAGTACCATAATTTTTGGAAGCTCTTTATGAGACTTGAACCCCTACTTCCGTTTACAAATGCCTTTCTTCCAATTATATATTGAGTCTCCACCTTCTATCTTTATGCACCTACTTTGAGAGCATAGTGGTCATTCTTAGTTCTATGTGCATTGTCCCAAGACTTGTTGATTGATGCATACCTTGATATTGCTTCTTTTAAACTATTTGTATCTAGTCACTCTTATGAACTTTGAAGGTGTCCTATGCATTTATATTTGCTACTCTATGAGGGACAAGCTGAATGCCATTATGCTATGTTTTCTTTATGTGAAACAAACAAACGTCTTGCAAAGCATTGTTATTCATGAATCTTTTGTTTGTGCCTTTTCATGTTGCATCATAGTTTCTTTGTATTATTGTTAGAACTTTGTCTTTCATGTTATGATTGAAGTACTATGATCCCGGCTTTGAATGTTTTACAAATACTTTGATCAAGTTTATGATGGTGCATGTCACCTCAAAAATTATTCTTTCTTTTTATCACTTATCTACTCGAGGACGAGCAGGAGTTAAGCTTGGGGATGTTGATACATTGTAGATGCATCTATAATTTTTGATGTTCCATGCTTGGTTTTATCTACTTTCTTATGTTTTGTTCCAACTTTGGAGTACTTTTCATATGATTTCTTGGACTAACCTATTAACAAGATGCCACAGTGCCAGTTGCCTGTTTTCTGCTGTTTTTGGTTCCAGGAAGTCAGGAAATGAATATTATCGGAATTGGACGAGACAAAAGCCAAAGTTACTATTTTCCCGGAAGACTCACAGAGATAGAATACGAGATAGAGAGGGGCCACTGGGTGGCCACACCATGTGGTGGCGCGGGCTAGCCCTGGCCGCGCCACCAGGAGGTGTGGGCCCCCTGGCCGCCCACCGACCTTGCCTCTAAGCCTATAAGATGCCTCCCGATGCTAAAATCCTAAATCGTCAACCAGAAATCCATGAAAAGTTCTGCTGCACCGCCGCCACCGAAGGGGAGATTCGGGGGACAGAAAGTCTCTGTTCTGGCACCCTGCCGGGACGGGGAAGTGCCCCGGAGCCATCTCCATCGATCTCCACCACCATCTCCATCACCATTGCTGATTCCCATGATGAGGAGGGAGTAGTTCACTCTTGATGCTAAGGGTTCTACCGGTAGCTATGTGTTCATCTCTCTCTCTATGCATGATCTTATTGAGATCATGAGCTTGTAATCTATAGACCTACCTTGCTACTCAAGTGCTTTAATAGATCTCTGCTCTCCCCATGTGTGTGAAAGTGACAGCGTGCTCACCATGGTGGCACTTAGGCTAGAGATTACAAATACTTGTTATGAGTTATATTTGGAGTTGGATGTCTTTATGAAATTGTGGTGTTTGTTGGAACCATCTAGTGCTCAAGGTGACAGTGTGGGGTTTCTAGATGGGAAAGACTTACTTTGAGGTGTGCTGTTATAGCCCTACCATCGATTAGAGTGTCCAACCGGAGAGTAGTTAAGAGTAGTATCATAAAGAGAAGATATTTATGTGAGAGTGTTCACTAGTGAAAGTATGATCCCTAGGCCTTGTTTCTAAGTATTGATACACCGTTTGCAGCTAGATCTGTTACATGTTTGCTTGCTTACATCTTTATTTCAGTTTGCTTTTAGTCTCTTCCACGCCATCAAGTTATCTTCTAGCACCCTTATCTTATATCCATACCACTTGTATTTCACTATCTCTTCGCCGAACTAGTGCACCTATGCACCTGACAAGTGTATTGGGTGTGTTGGGGACACAAGAGCCTTCTTGTATCTTGATTACAGGGTTGCTTGAGAGGGAATACCTTTGACCACTTCCTCCCTGAGTTCGATAAACCTTGGGTGATCAACTTAAGGGAAAACTTGTTGCTGTTCTACAAACTTCTGCACTTGGAGGCCCAACAACTGTCTACAAGAATAGAAGTGCGTAGACATCACTGGGAAGAGCTGGTCTACAGCTTTGTGCACAACTTCAAGGGCACTTATAAAAGGACCGCATCAATCGAAGAGCTGAGGGGCTACCAGCAAAGGTCGGGCGAATCTCTACGCTCGTACATCTAGAGGTGGTCCATCATCAAGAATTCCGCGGAAAACATCTCGGAAGACCATGCAATCGACGTGTTCAATGGCAGTGTTCTCCGCATAGAACTCAGGGAGGAGCTGGGCCACTCGAAGCACAAAACAATCGACCACCTGATGGAAATTGCGAATCGGTGGGCCGATGGAGAGGATTCGGTGAAAAACCGCACCTACTCCGACGACGACGACCTCGGGCGTAGACGCGATCGTCGAGGCAAGCGGCGAATGCACATCTACGATGACCGCGACGATGTCTACATGGTCGCAGCTAGCTATGCCGACAAACCCGACGACAACCGCAACAGCGGCTATCGTAGCGGAGGATACCGCGACTCTGGGAAAACCATGCAGGTGTGGCAGCGTCGCACTCGCAAAGAGGCACCCGCAACAACCATCGAGGACAAACTGTTCGGGCTGTGCAACGTGCATTTCTACATCGACAAGCACGACGACAAGAAAAAATCAAGCCACCTTCTCAAGGACTGCCGCGAGTTTCTCAAACTCCATGAGGGCCTGGCTCGGATGAACCACGAGGCGGTCAGCTGGGGCTACGGAGCCGCCCAGGTGCTGTGGCACATGGAGCTCCTCCACCGCCGCCCGGACCACCACCACCCGTGGCCGAGCCGGTCCAGCATCACGGCAGTGAACCATACCCACGACCCGTGGGCAACATGGGGGTGATCCAAAAGGGGCGTCCCTCAAATCGAGTGCAGAAGGCCATCACTCGCCAAGTCAACTTGGCGATCAACTCTCCACCTTCCACCACTGAGTACCTCAGTGGAAGTGACTCCTGCATCACCTTCGACAGGCGTGACCACCCGCGCCAAGTTCCTCGTCCATGCCAATGTCCCCTCGTACTTGAGGGGCAGATTGGGGGTTTCGACATGATTCGCGTCTTCATGGATGGCGAAAACGGCATTAACCTCATGTTCGTGAGCACCTTGCGTGCGATGAGGATCCCTCTAACGTGTGTGGAAGTTTTAGACATGACGTTCCACGGCATCGTCCCAGGGAAAGGCGTATATCCCCTGGGCAAAATCAACCTCGACGTCATCTTCGGCACGCCACAAAACTTTCGGCGAGAGCACATCGACTACGAGGTCGTCGACTGGCCTTCACAATATCACTGCATCCTCGGACGTGTCGCGTTCACAAGGTTCATGGCAGTGCCACACTACGCCTACCTACAGATGAAGATGCCGGGTCCAAAGGGCATAATCACAATCAACGGCAACTTCGAAAGGTCCGACAGCTGTGACAAGGAATTCAATAGAATCTCCTAGTCCTTCGGCATGCAGGAGGAACACGCAAGACTAAAGGAGTCGACAGACAACAGTCTGCCTCCCATGAGCAGGCCAAGTTCACCCGACCTATATTTCGACTCGTCGATGCACACGAAAAAAGTCCAGGTCCACCCAACGGACCCGACCAAGATGGCCCTCATCGCCAACAACTTGAGTTTCGCATAGGAACTCGCGCTCGTCGAATTCCTCCGTGAGCACTGGGAAAATCTTCGCCTAGTGTCTAGCGGACATGCCAGGGATTCCCAGGGAATTCACCGAGCATGCACTCAATGTAAATCCAGACACAAGGCCAGTCAAGCAAACAATACGGCGACTGTCTGAACCAAGAGCAAAAGCGGTCGGAATGGAGATCAATAGACTCCTCGACGCAAACTTCATACATGAGATCAAGGAAAGCACCTGGCTCGCCAACATAGTGCTTGTGCCCAAAAAGACACGGATATCCTGCGGATGTGCGTGAACTTCACCTCCCTAAATAAGAACTGCCCAAAGGATCACTTCCCGTTGCCACAAGTCGACCAAAGCATCGAATCCACCGTGGGATGTGAACGCCTCAACTTCCTTGATGCCTACTCAGGCTACAATCAAATTCGAATGAAGGAGGAAGACCAAGAGAAAACAGCATTTACGACGCCCTTCGGTGTGTTCTGCTACAACACGATGCCCTTCGGGCTAAAAACGCAGGAGCGACCTATAAGCGGTGCATGCAGGCCTGTCTCAAGAATCAACTTGTTCGCCACATCCAAGTCTACGTTGATGACATTGTCATCAAAAAAAAGAGGAAGCCTCGCTAATCGACAATCTGCGCGAAACCTTTGCCAACCTAGACCGCTACCAGATCAAGCTCAATCCGGACAAATGCGCCTTCGGTGTACCATCTGGGCAACTACTCGGGTATCTCATCTCTACGAGAGGGATCATGGCGAACCCGAAGAAAATAAAGCCATACTGGCCATGGAGAAGCCGAAGATCGTAAGAGGCGTCCAACAGCTGGTTTGGCGAATCGCGGCGCTCAATCGATTCATCAGTCGAGTGGGCGAAAAGGCACTGCCCATCTACCAACTCCTCTGCAAAACTGACAAGTTCGAGTGGATAGACGAGGCGCAAGAAGCTTTCGAAGACCTCAAACGTCTACTATCCACCTCGCCGGTACTGGTGACTCCACGTGAAAAAGAGCCGTTGTTGCTCTACATCTCCGCCATCAACCAAGTGGTTAGCACGATGCTCGTGGTGGAACAAGCCGAAGAAAACAAGGTCCACGGGGTCCAGCGCCCAGTCTACTACCTCAACGAGGTGCTCACGCCAACAAAACAGCGGTACCCGCACTACTAGAAGATGGTGTATGGTGTCTTCATGACAGCCAGTTGACTACGCCCCTACTTCCAGGAGCACCCAATCGTGGTAGTCAACGACGCCTGATTTCTACGCACTTCTATTCTTGTAGATAGTTTTTGGGCCTCCAAGTCTAGAGGTTTGTAGAACAGCAACAAGTTTCCCTTAAGTGGATTACCCAAGGTTTATCGAACTCGGGGAGGAAGTGGTCAAAGGTATCCCTCTCAAGCAACCCTGCAATCAAGATACAAGAAGTCTCTTGTGTCAAAACACACCCAATACACTTGTCAGGTGTATAGGTGCACTAGTTCGGCGAAGAGATAGTGAAATACAAGTGGTATGGATAATTATAAGTGGTAACAGTGCCAGAAAATAGCTTGACGAGTAGGAAGATACTAAAGGCAATCTGAAATAAAGATGGAAGCAAGCAAACATGTAACAGATAGCAAACGGTGTTTCAATGCTTAGAAACAAGGCCTAGGGATCATACTTTCACTAGTGAACACACTCATATAAATATCTTCTCTTCATGATACTACTCTTAACTACTCTCCGGTTGGACACTCTAATCGATGGTAGGGCTATAACAGCACACCTCAAAGTAAGTCTTTCCCATCTAGAAACCCCACACTGTCACCTTGAGCAGTAGATGGTTCCAACAAACACCACAATTTCATAAAGACATCCAACTCCAAATATAACTCATAACAAGTATTTGTAATCTCTAGCCTAAGTGCCACCATGGTGAGCACGCTGTCACTTTCACACACATGGGGAGAGCAGAGATCTATTAAAGCACTTGAGTAGCAAGGTAGATCTACCTGATTACAAAGCTCATGATCACAATATGATCATACATAGAGAGAGATGAACACATAGCTACCGGTAGAGCCCTTAGCCTCAAGGAAGAACTACTCCCTCCTCATCATGGGAATCAGCAACGACGATGGAGATGGTGGTGGAGATCGATGGAGATGGCTCCGGGGGCAATTCCCTGTCCCGGCAGGGTGCCAGAACAGAGAATTTTTGTCCCCCAAATCTCCCCTTTGGTGGCGGCGGTGTTGCGGAACTTTTCATGGCTGGAGGCTAGACGGTTTAGGGTTTCTGCATCGGAGACTTCTTATAGGAGAAAGGGCGATGTTAGAGGCTGGACCAGGGGCCCACACCACCTGGTGGCATGGCCAGGGGGACCCGCGCCACCACATGGTGTGGCTAGCCCTGGCCCCTCTCCATATCGTCTTCTGGCTCCGTGAATCTTCCGGTAAAATATCGACTTTGGCTTTTGTCCGGTCCAATTTCGAGAATATTCATTTTCGGGCTTTTTTGGAACCAAAAACAGAAGAAAACAGGCAACTGGCATTGTGGCATCTTGTTAATAGGTTAGTTCCAGAAAATGTGTAAACGTACTCCAAAGTGTGGACAAAACATAAGAAAGTAGATATAAAACAAGCATGGAACATCAAAAATTATAGATACGTTTGCAACGTATCAACACCCCCAAGCTTAACTCCTGCTCGTCCTTGAGTAGGTAAGTGATAAAAAGAATAATTTTTTAGGTGACATGCACCATCACAATCAAGATCAAACCATTTGCAAGCATTGAAAGCTAGGATCAAAGTACTCTAAACATGAGCATGAAAGATGAAGTTCTAACAATAAGACATAGTAACTATGCATGCAACATGAAAGGATACAAACAAAGATCATGATTAACAATGCATTGAAAGATGTTCGTTTGTCACATATAGAAAACATAATAAGAATGGTATTCAGCTTGTCCCTCATAGTGTAGCAAAACATAAATGCATAGGACACCTTCAAAGTTCATAAGGGTGACTAGCTACAAATAGTTTAAGAGCAAGCAATATCAAAGTTATGCATCAATCAACAAGTCTTGGGACAATGCACATTAAACTAAGAATGGCCACTATGCTCTCTCAATAGGTGCATAAAGATAGAAGATGTAGACTCAACATAAAAGTAAAAGAAAGGCCTTCATAGAAGGAAGCAGGGATTCAAGTCTCATAAAGACCTTCCAAAAATTATGGTACTTATTAGCTTTCAACTCTCATTGCCCCTATGATAAGCATCTTCAAGTGATTAAGGTTAAAGTGAACAAACTATGGAGTATATGCTTGACAAAGTATAAGTTGGCAATCTCATGTCCCTTGAATACGAGGGCCGCTCATCATGCTACTCAAGATTAGTTACTGGTAAGTTCTTGTCATAGTAAGTACACGTGTATCATAGAGAACTGCCAATGGGGTACCCCTTGCCCGATGATACGGAAGAATCCCCATATCAAAATGACAAGGCAAGCAGACAATAAGCATCTCAGCATCTTCTTATTTACCATGGGAAAATGGTGTTTTTTTTCTCTCTTTCCTCTTTTCTCATCTTTTTTTCTTTTTTCTCAGTCTCTATCTCTTTTTTTATAAGAAGAATGCTTCATAGATTGCTCATTATGGTTATGCTGCAGGTTTCCACCATGATTAGGTATGGATTAGACCAGCCGCCCAGGCGTTTCTCTAACACACATACATAACTCCATGGACTTATAAGCTCCCCTTTCATTTCACACCGACGACATCCATAAACAAAAGAGCATGATTATCAACTGGGTACAATGTACAAGTGCAATGTTGAAAGCGTTCCCCATGACATCATGATTCTGCTAATCCCAACGTATAAGTGCAAGCATATACACCATAGATGACACAATGGTTCAAGTCTATTAGGGGCAAGAAAAGTAAAGTGTGCCATCAAGTTCGTGTGAGCTTTAATCACTAATTTTCACATAACAAGTTTAATTTGGAAGGTAGATAAAAACATGAATATACTTGGAATAGCAAATGCTAATAGGTAAGTATGGTGGACTCTTTTGGAATAACTTGGTTTTATTTGGAGTTGGATGCATGAGTGGAACTCATACTTGGTATGGAGGCTAGCAAAAGACTAGGAGCGACCAACTAAGAGAGCAATAATGGCCTTAATCATGCAAAGCAACAAAACATTACGAATTAAAGCATAAAGTGATATTAAAAGTAGAAAACTAAAGGATCATAGAGTCTATGGTGACTTGGGATAGTCTTAACATGGTGTGAGCATGCACCAAGTCAACCCAAATAAAGCATCAAAGGGGAATACCACAATACTATGCTTTAATATGCTAAAACAACGCATGATTCTTTCAAGGCACATTAAGCAATCTCAATTGTTTACAACATGTCATGATACAGCAAAAATCACTAAGCATAAAGCCAAAACAATATCAAGCATGGCATGACAAAGCATAAGCCACAGTCAAAAACAAACTATTTTTTTACCACTTAAGCATGAACTTTTCCTACTCTTTTCCAATCCAAACCAACTTATTTGAAAACTAATGCATGAATGAGGGGGTACAACCAATTTATTCAAGCAAACTAAGAAAATGAAAACTAAATACAAAAACAAAGTCGCTCCAAGAACAACACAACAGTGCATGAAACAATAAAAACGAAGTGTCTAGAAAGACCTGAGATTTTTATTGATGAAGAAGGGGATGCCTTGGGCATCCCCAAGCTTTGATGATTGTACTTATTGGATATTTCTTGGGGTGATACGAGGTGGCATCCCCAAGCTTGAGCTTTAGTCCTCATCTCATTACATCATTCTTTCCCTAAACCTGAAAATTTCCTTCATACAAAACTTCACACAATCTTCATTAGCAACATTAGTGTACTCAAGATAATAAGTATTTTGGTTAAGTTCCAACACAAGTAAAACTTTCATTAAAACACAAGCTACTGTAGCACTTCCTTTACAAAGTTCAAATGATCAAAGAGAACTCAAAGAGAAATAAATTAAGAGGCAAATGCAAATAATGGCAGAAATCTGTCAAAACAGACCAACAGGTAAAAACCAATTTTTTCTAAGAACTTTTGTTGCTCAAATAGAAAAGTGTTGAACTAACGAAAGTTGGATAACAACCTAGGGCAGAGGCACAAAAAAATACAGCTCAAACTGGCGTACAGAGATGTTCACGAATTTTTATGGCGAAGCACAAAAATCTGTTTCAGTATAGCAACTTTCCCAAGCATTACTTCCCTATCATTAGAGGTTACTCTCGGCACAAAAACCACACAAAAATGATAATAAGCGATTATTACAGAGGTAATAACTTCCAAGACTCAACTAAAACCTTTGGGTTATCTCCCAATAAGTACTTTTTATTAAAGCCTTTAAGTTAGGGATGATAGTTTGAGAAGATGCTCACATAAGAAATATGAATTGAAGTAAAAGAGAGCATCAAGAAGCAAATTCAAAGCACGTTTAAGTCTAACCCACTTCCTATGCATAGGAATCTTGTAAATAAACAAGTCATGAAAGCACAAAGCAACAAGCATATTGAAGCAAAACAAGTGCAATTTCAAGACTTTCAACATAAAGAGGGGAAACCTAATATTATTAAGATGCATAAAACCATGTTTCCCTCTCTCATAATAACTTTAAGTAGCATCATGAATAAAATTAACAATATAACAACCGCATGAACATTCTTATCATGAGCCACATGCATAAAAGAATTAATACTCCCCACACAAACATAGTCATTTTTATTAATTGTAGTGGGAGCAAATTCAACAAAATAGCTATCATTATTATTCTCATCACCATAATCATCAAATATAGGAGGCATATTGTAATCATAATTAATTTTCTCCTCAATAATTGGACTGAAAATATCATATTCATCATTGCAATCTTCATATATTGGAGGTTTGGTATCATCATAAGCAATAGAATAGCTATCTTCCAAAGCTGGGGAACTAAAAAGATCATTTTCATAAAAACTAGCTTCCCCAAGCTTAGACTTTTCCTTAGCATTAGCAATAATGGTGTCCAAATAATTCATACTAACAACATTGCTATTAGCATGCAAATAAAGTTCCATAGGTTTTTTAATTTTCTCTTCAAACACTTCATGTCCTAACTCAAGATAAATACTATAAAGCTCTCTAATTTTGTTGTTGTTTTCCATTAAGCCTAACTAGTGAAAACAAGAAACAAAAATACAAAATTGCAGAATCTAAAGTAAATAACTTCGAGCACTCACACCGGAGGATGTGAGTACCTGTTACCTTACGTCCCCGACAACGGCGCCAGAAAATAACTTGATTTATACGCACTTGTATTCTTGTAGACAGTTGTTGGGCCTCCAAGTGTAGAGGTTTGTAGAACAGCAGCAAGTTTCCCTTAAGTGGATTACCCAAGGTTTATCGAACTCGGGGAGGAAGTGGTCAAAGGTATCCCTCTCAAGCAACCCTGTAATCAAGATACAAGAAGTCTCTTGTGTCCCCAACACACTTGTCAGGTGTATAGGTGCACTAGTTCGGCGAAGAGAAAGTGAAATACAACTGGTATGGATAATTATAAGTGGTAACAGTGCCAGAAAATAGCTTGTCGGGTAGGAAGATACTAAAGGCAATCTGAAATAAAGATGGAAGCAAGCAAACATGTAACAGATCTAGTAGCAAACGGTGTTTCAATGCTTAGAAACAAGGCCTAGGGATCATACTTTCACTAGTGAACACTCTCATATAAATATCTTCTCTTCATGATACTACTCTTAACTACTCTCCGGTTGGACACTCTAATCCACGGTAGGGCTATAACGGCACACCTCAAAGTTCATATTCCCCATCTAGATAACCCCACACTGTCACCTTGAGCGCTAGATGGTTCCAACAAACACCACAATTTCATAAAGACATCCAACTCCAAATATAACTTATAACAAGTATTTGTAATCTCTAGCCTAAGTGCCACCATGGTGTGCACGCTATCACTTTCACACACGTGGGGAGAGCCAGAGATCTATTAAAGCACTTGAGTAGCAAGGTAGATCTACTTGATTACAAAGCTCAAGATCACAGTATGATCATGCATATAGAGAGAGATGAACACATAGCTACCAGTAGAGCCCTTAGCCTTGAGGAAGAACTACTCCCTCCTCATCATGGGAATCAGCAACGACGATGGAGATGGTGGTGGGGATCGATGGAGATGGCTCTGGGGGCAATTCCCCATCCCGGCAGGGTGCCGGAACAGAGATTTTCTGTCCCTCAAATCTCCCCTTCGGTGGCGGCGGCACTACGGAACTTTTCGTGGCTAGAGGCTAGACGATTTAGGGTTTCTACATCGGAGGATTCTTATAGGCAAAGGGCGATGTCAGAGGGTGGACCAGGGGCCCACACCACCTGGTGGGATGGCCAGGGGGACCCGCGCCACCACATGGTGTGGCCAGCCCTGGCCCCTCTCCGTCTCGTCTTCTGGCTCCGTGAGTCTTCCGGTAAAATATCGAGTTTGCCTTTTGTCCGGTCCAATTTCGAGAATATTCATTTTCTGGCTTTTCTGGAACCAAAAACAGAAGAAAACAGGCAACTGGCATTGTGGCATCTTGTTAATAGGTTAGTTCTAGAAAATTTGTAAAAGTACTCCAAAGTGTGGACAAAACATAAGAAAGTAGATATAAAACAAGCATGGAACATCAAAAATTATAGATATGTTTGAAACGTATCAACGCCCGCTCGGGCATATCCTCAACAACCCTGATGCCACCGGACGAGTCGCACTTTGGGGAATTGAGTTGTCTCCACGAGACATTACATACAAAAAGCGCGACGCGATCAAGTCGCAATTCCTCCCTGATTTCCTCGTGCACTGGATTGAGAACCAGCTCCCCGAAAAGCCAGATATGTCTTATCTCTGGACAATGCACTTCGATGGATCCAAACGAAAGGACGGGGCTAGCGCAAGTGTCATACTAACATCGCCCCAGGGAGACAAGCTGAAATACATTCTGCGAATGCAGTTCACGGCCTCCAACAATGAAGCCGAGTACGAGGCCCTACTCCATGGGATGCGGATGGTGAAAGCCTGCGGCGCCAAGAGGCTCATCATCTACGGCGACTCCAAACTGGTGGTGAACCAAAAAATGCACGAGTGCGACGCACTGAGCGACAACATGATTGCCTACCGCGACCTCTACGACACACTCGAAGGGGACTTTGACGGCTGTGAGCTGCGACACGTAGGCCGTGAAAGTAATGAAGAGGCGGACACACTCGCCAACATTGGCTCCACCTGCGCCCCCATACCACCTAGGTTATTTCTCGAGCGTATCTGCGAACGCTCCATCAAGCCAAAGGCTACACAGAAGAAAGCAAGCGCGTCAACGGACTCGGGGGCTACGCCACCCAATGAGCCAATGGCACTCGACGGCCTGGAACTCGACATAGGACTCGAAGCACCAATGGGCGTCATGATGATCAAGCCATCTTGGACTCAACCCTACATCTCATATCTTCTCAGCAAGAGGCTGCCTGACAACCTGACTGATGCGCAACACATTGCGCGACAATCCAAGGCATTCGCAATCATCAACGGCGAACTATACAAGTGCAGCATCACATGAGTACTCCAACGGTGCGTCTCCAACGGGGACGGAAGGGCTGTTCTCCTTGACATCCATGAAGGGACCAGCGGGTACCATGCTGGCAGTTGCGCCCTCATCGCCAAAGCTATACGAATTGGATTCTACTGGCCCACGGCCATGAGCGACGCCAAGGACATCGTCCAGCGCTGCAACGCTTGCCACGAATCGCGGACAAACCGCACGCACAGGTGCGGAACTCCGGCCAATACCATTGGCTTGGCCCTTCGCGCAATGGGGACTCGACATGGTCGGCAAGCTCCCGAGATCCTCGCGAGGAGGTTACGTATACCTCTTGGTTGCAGTCGACAAGTTCACCAAGTGGATCGAGGCCATGCTGGTGATAAACCAATCAGGAGCAAGCACTGTCAAGTTCTTCGAGTCCATTGTCTACCGCTTCAGTGTGCCACATAGCATCATCACGGAAAATGGGACGAACTTCACCTCCAAGGAGTTCCAGGAATTCTGTGAAAACCTAGGAATCAACATAAGCTATGCCTCGGTAGCTCACCCACACACCAACGGTCAAGTCGAAAAGGCCAATAGCCTCGTCTACGGTGGAGTCAAGAAACGACTCCTCCGGCCACTCGAACAAGCCGCAGGATGCTGGCCAGATGAGCTGCAATCCACACTCTGGAGCTTGCGCACAACTCCAAACAGCGCCACGGGATACACCCCGTTCTTCATGGTGCACGGCGCCGAAGCGGTGCTACCCACAGAGGTATGCTACAAAGCCCCACGGGTGGTTGCCTACAGCGAGCAAGAGTCAACTCTTGCACCTGAAGACTCCGTCGACTGTAGCATCCCATCTGTCTAACATATGTAATGCTACTTGGTCTAGTAATATAATGGCTACTTCCTATATATAATTGCTGCATCATAATTATATCATGCTCATGTCATCATGCCACCTTGCATTTGAGCATCATATAAAACCCCTTTTTCTTTTGGTTCTTCTCTCATATGCATTATTAATTGTATTTGGCTCGTAATATATTGTATTTGGTTCTTGATAAATGCTTGATGCCCAAGTTGAGTTGGGGCATATCTTTTACTCCACTCCACCACCTTTCTATGTCACCACCTTATAATTCCACTATCCTAATTACCCATGAGCTTTTATTTTCTTTTGCCATTTAATCTAGCTCATGTGGGTTGGGATGGATCCAATTCTAATTTCTTTTGCTTGGCCTTTATTCCACATTTTGGTAATGCATGGGAATCATGCCATGTATATTATTATTGTTTTCACAAGATTAAAACATGGCATTTAATGCTCATGCATGGGCCATGCAAATCATCACCTTTCCATTCTTTTCGTTTTACTTGGATTTTTGAGTGGAGCATGGTACTTTAAATCTTGTTGGCTTAATTATCTTGCTTACCATCAAACCTTATCCCTTTTTACCCATCACCCCATCTATGCATGATCATGTGAAACCATGCCAAAACCTAGCCCTACCCTACCTCTTCATCTCACCACTTCTACTTGCTTGATCTTGTCTTGTGCATGTTCAAACCCTAATCGCCACCACACCCCTCTTTAATCTAGGCCTAACCTCCTCCCTACCCTAACCCTAACCACCCTAGCTCTAACCACACCCTCCTTTGCCGAGCCTACTATTCCACCCTCACCACCATTCTCTCTCTCCTGCCATGCTGGCCCACAACTGAGCTATCCCATCTACCACAACCCCTGATCTAAACCTGGCCGAGGCAAACCCTAGCTCTCTGCCAAGGTACCCCACCACCCGAGCCTCTCTTTTCTCTCTCTCTCCCTGCCATGCTAGCCCCACACCCGAGCCTGCCCCTCCTCAACCTCGCCCTAGTCCACCTGCAGCTGCCTACCTGGCCTCCCATGCTCAGCACGTGAGGAAGGGGGGAAGGTGGCACCCGAGCCACCTTTTCTTGCTCTCCACCCCGATCCCCACACGGCAACCCTTTTTTCTCTCCCGTCCCTATCTACCCCCTCTCCCTCGGCTGGTAGCAGCCCTAGATCTCCAGGGCCTCGGGCCTGCCTCCCCTTCTCCCCTGCCCTGCTCTTCTCCAACTCCGACCGCCGTCAGCCGCACCTCCCCCTCGTCGTTACAGCCGGTGGCGTGGCATGGAGGTTGTCGAGGAGGACCTGCGTGCACCTTTGCATCACCCCGTACGCACCAGCAAGGAGGAGAAGGCCAGTACACGCCATACACCGACGCGCCGCCCGAAAACCCTAACTTCGCCGGCCGCCTGCCTCGTCGTTGCCCTGCTGCTCCCCGAGCCGATGCGTCACCACCGTCCTATCCGCGGTGAGCCACCCGTCCCTGTTGACACCCTCTCTCTCTCCATCACGGCCTGACCTCGCCGGACGATGCGCCGAGCACCCTCGGTGCAGCGGCAGACGCTGGCGTCTGCCCGTCTCTGTGCCGCGCCACGCCTCACCTAACACCCCTACCCCCTCCTAACACCAAACGCAAGCCACCGCAGCGGCTTCGCCCTCCGCGCGCGCGCCCCGCGTCACGGGTTCGAGTTCCCCGTGCGCCGCGCCGATCTGGTCGAGCACCGACCCATCAACGGCACAGAGAAGAACAACAGTAGCAGCGCGCGCTTTGCACTTACCCCCCTACGCCTTTTGCTGCTTAAACCGCGCTCCACCGACCCCACCAGTCAGCCTCCCGTGGCGTTTTTTTACAAAAAGGTACTGTAAAATTTGATTCCGTCACCCCGCGCTCCACCCTAACCCCACCTGTCAGGCGCGGTTGCAGACTTACGAAAAGGCCCTCGGGTTTTTTGTTTCTCAACCCGCAGTCCCCTGTGCCGCGCCTTGCCCGCCTCTGTCACGTGGGCCTGCAGGGCATCAGGTCCCACCTGTCTATGGCTAGGACTAGCTACGGCTGGGTAGAAAAAGTCGGCCCATTTTTCTATTTAAATAAAATGATTTCAGTAAATGTTTAAATTCAAATTCAAATCTGTTTTTAACTAACTTTTAAATTATAAATCCAAATAATACAAATGATATGTGTTTTTGAATCAGAAAAATGTGAGGAATTCAAATATGCCATTCAAAATAATGTTTGAACACTTTAAATTTTCGAGATGATTAAAATTACAATAAAATGCCCTTTTCTTAATAAAGTAATAACTTTAATTCTACAACTCCAAATTCAACAAATAATATGTCTGAATCGATCAGCGCGATGAGCCCGTTCTATCTATACATTCCTTGTCCTGAATTGAAGCATGCATCATGTCATTATTCAAAATCAGAACTGTTTATGGCAATAAAATTTGACTAAATAAATACTAAAATGGATTATTCTTATCCCCACACGTCACCCTTGCCATGCTACTTTAATGCCATGTAAATTATGCATCATTCATAATGGCATGCTTGTTTGCTTGTCGTATTTTAATTCATATGCTTGTGCACTTTATTTATGTTGGCCCTTGGTTGTTTGGTTCTTCTTCGAATAGACGCCCAACAGGAGAATTACCAGGAATCACAGGAGTTCTACCCAGATCCATCTCTCGCTTCGACTGAGCTACCAGGCAAGCACTACCACATGCTTGCATACATATATAGTACCTATTGCCTCTATCTTATTCTTGCATCATTGAGTCGCGATTGCATTAAATGGAATCCCAAGTACTGCATAGCCTTTACTATTAAACCCCATCGAAGCTTGTTCCTCCATCCCATGAGACATTACTACAGGAGTTGTTTGAGCCATGCGAGTCATAAAAAAGCATGTGTAGGGTATGTGAGTGTCTGATGGATAACGAGGTACCTAAACAACTTAACCTGAGTAGTAATGGGATAACTAATGAAAGAGGCACCGGTGAGCAATATCTGCTATTTGATTTTTCCTGCTCACTTGTGTCCCGTAGGACCCCGAGTACTTGATTCCTGTGCCTTCACTATTCGCACTATCCACATCTAGGAGGCCTTATGGACCCCCCTGAGCCAGAACTTGATTCATTTCTATTTCTTGGGGCCACAATTAGTTTGGGGTTTTATTACTATCCTGTACTTATGCTATGTTTACTGTTTATTTATGATTATGCGAGGAGCACCTGTACTATTTTGGATCGTGACACGTTTTCGCTGTATCGACAAGCCCAACAACACTTTCGGGTTCCCAGTCGTTTACCGCCGTCCACACAAACCTTGAGTCCGTCTCGGAGTCAGCTAGCTTCATTGCGGGTAGCTTAATGGGGTGGCCCCCTGAAATATTTCTGAATCCTGTGATCGCTTTGTCGTGAATGCCTTGTTGGGTTTTGAGTTGGTTTTTCCGAGGTTGATCGAGTGTGTGTTGCTATTTGTGCACCCCTGCAGGGTAAATCTTTCTGAAAGCCGTGTCCGCGGTTATGGAGGACTTGGAGCACAGTTTCTCGATCATAGACAAGTATAACTAAAGTACCGCTTTAATCTGACTAAGTATCTGATTAGTAAATAGTGCAATACTCATGGAATGGTTAATAAAACTGCCAACGGATGGGGGTTGTTCATCCGCTTCCTCGTTGGTAAGCGAGGAGGAGGATGGATCAGTTAATTATACTATTATAACTGTTGTTCTTAATTCACGGACATCCGTCTATCATTGGTTAGGAGGATGGTTAGCGAGTATCTATAGACTTGTTAGCTATTCTCTTTTGCTGCAATTGCGTCACCCCAGGTTGTGTACCCTTTAGAGGCATAAAGACTTGCTGAGTACCCCTAGGGTCTCACACGATAAATTGTTTGATTCAGATGAACAGGTGTACTCGCAAGATGGATACTGGGTGGAGGAGACGGATGATGTTGGCAACAATCACTCGGTGTAGAGATTTCGGGAACGGGGATCCGTGAGATCTGTGGGCGAGATGTGTTTATTTATGCGGCATCTTATGCCGATTTGCTTCTTATCTGTACTCGGATCTTGTTTTCCGCTTCCACCTGATACTCTGATGTTTGATGTATGAGGAGCTATCCTAAAATATTACTTCTATCTAGGATATTTGAATCTTGTTGTATGGCGTTGCAATATTTCTTTTTCTTTCAAATGGAATGGCTTTGAGAACTGTTGTATGTGGCTTGCATACATACTCACTTGTGTATGTAGTTGACTCCTTCGCCTGCCGATTACGCCGCTCGTTCTTGTCCCGATGCTCTGAAAGTGGTTAGGACGGCCGAAAGGTCTACCGTGAGTGGCCCCGGGCCCCACCGTACTATTTTAACCACTTTCGCTCATCCAGGCATGTAACTAAGAGCGTAATTCACCGAGGTAGTTACAATTGGTATCAGAGCCATCCCGCCCTTCAGGGTCTCAGCCAAAATGGTTGTTGTCAGTCTAGCAAATATTTTTGGTAGTTATGTATACTAGGGAAAAACAAAACGTGAGAGTAGGACTGCTTCCATTTTTCTTCTTACCCACCCACCCACCCTTTTCTAGTAAGGAAGTGTAACGTTTTCAATCCTCTTCTAAAAATTCAAACTAGGATTCACGTGTTCTGGGTTCCGTAGTACCATAGGTTATGTGTGTGTGTGAATTCCTTGTCTATCTGTTGCATCCAAACGTTATCTCTATTTGTCTTTTGGTTATCAACTGTTGGTACATTCCATACCGACAGGTCTTTATAAACCGGCGCGATCTATCTGATTCGTTGTATACCGGTGTGATCTGTCTTACTCTTTGTTATCCGACGCTATCTTGTTAGGGGTGTTTGTTTCTGTAGTTGCTAATCTTTAGGTTCATCTTAAGAAGGAAGAAAGTTGGGATATGTGTTTTACTGATTCATGTGCGGAGTAATGATTTGAGTGCGGGATGGAGTCGCGACCATACCACTACTTTTATCATTCGCTCTTGTATATTGAATTAGTAGAGTTACTAATCTTGATTCGTTAAGTGGTTTTGCGCATATAGTGGTATTTTTAATGCCGAAATTTGCGGAAAATTTTTCGTTGTTAGCTTGTGTACCACACTCCTTGTTCAGTCGTGTGCGATATGCTTAATATCTTTTAGGTGCCTTGAACTTTGTTGATATTTTAATATCATCTCAGTGAATTGTATCCTTTAATCTCGGTTAAATCCATTTTCGTACTATTTTGGATTATTATTATTCTCCATTATAGTACTGACTTGTGTTTTATATGAATCACATGTTGGCACCACCACGCTGTTCTGAGGAGGACATACCACCTGAACTGGGGGCTGCTTTGGCAAGTATTGCAAATGCCTTGGGCACTATGCAGCAGAACCAGCAGCGCTTCGAAGAAAGCGTGAGGAGGAATGAGTTTGTTCCGCTACATCCACCTCCCAAGCGAGGAGACATCAAGAGTTTTCTCAAGTTCAACCCACGCCAATTTGAAGTGTCTGATCAGCCACTTGATGCGGATGATTGGCTGCGTGAAATATCAAGGTTGCTGATGACTGCGGATGTTCCTGAGCAAGAATGGGTCAAATATGCCACTCACCTTCTGAAGGGAGATGCAGCTCTGTGGTGGGAAAATTACCTCAAGGCGGACCTCTTTGGTTTTCAGCCTACTTGGGAGCAATTTACTACTGCTTTCAAAGAGCAATATCTGTCAGAAATTGTCATGGAAAGGATGAAGGAAGTGTTTCTCAACCTCAAGCAGGGCACTGACAATGTCAATACCTACATCAGAAACTTCATGAACCTTTCTCGGTATGGTGGCGATGAGATCTCTGATGACAAGAAGAAGCAAAAGAGGTTTAGGCAAGGGCTCAATGCATCAATTAAATATGCAATCACTCATGCAAGGCCGGTGTCTTTTCTGGAACTCCAACATACAGCTCTGCAGGAAGAAGCAAGTAGGCAAGTGTTTGAGGAGTCAAAGAAACACAGCCGCGATGCAGCAAGCTCTTCAGCTATGACAGCTCCTTCTAAGCGTCGTGTCTGGGTTCCTAACACCCCACCGTCGCTCCCGGCTCCACCAAGACCATCAAGCTACGCGGCAAGGCCACCAAATACCTTCACTGTGGCTCCTAGGGGCTACAACCACAACTACCCTGGAGCGCTTGGCAGAGTCCCTGGCTACGTTGCTCCACGTCCACCTGGTGCTTGTTACACTTGTGGAAACACTGGGCATCAGCACTAGAATTGTCCTATGAACAACAAAGCTCTTCCTCCACCACCTCCAAGACCCGCGGCAAGTTCTTCTATGGTTCGTGCACCTCCACCTCGGGCTCTCAACACCAACACCAAGCCTGGGTCTACGGTTGCTCGTGCCAACTGTGTCAACGCCGCTCAAGCTGAGCATGCACCTGGAGTTGTGATGGGTATGCTTCCTGTTAACTCAGTCCCTGCACGAGTTTTGTTTGATTCTGGTGCTTCGCAATCTTTTGTTTCTCACAAGTTTGCGCATGAACATGATCTGGCTATGGTTCCTTTATTACATCGTCTTGTGGTACAATCTCCTGGGTCAAACATGAGGGTTGTTCATATCAGCCATGACAATCAAATTGAGATTGGTGGCTCTTCATTTCCGGCTTCCTTAATTATTCTAGGCAACTCTGACATTGATGTTATCTTGGGCATGGATTGGTTAATAGCAAATGCAAATGTGATTGATTATGCTGAACGTTCGGTTTCTCTGAAAATTCCTGAAGGCCATATAGTCTATTCTCCAAGTCTGACTCCTGCAATTCAGCTTTACTCTTTGGCGGCTCTGAATGATGATGCTATGGAAGGTATTCAGAGTGTTCCGGTGGTCTGTGAGTTTCCAGATGTTTTTCCTGAAGAGTTGCCAGGTATGCCTCCGGATCGTGACGTCGAGTTTGTGATTGCACTTGAACCTGGTACCGCTCCTATCTCCAAGCGGCCTTATAAAATGGGTCCTGCTGAGTTGGCTGAACTCAAACGTCAGCTTGATGAACAAGAGAAGTTGGGTTTCATTCAGCACAGTACTTCTTCTTGGGGTAGCCCAACCATCTTTGTGAAGAAGCGAGACAAGACTGATAGACTTTGTGTTGACTATCGGGCTCTCAATGCTAAAACCATCAAGAATAAATATCCCCTTCCGCGGATTAATGATCTTTTTGATCAGCTAGCTGGAGCTGTGGTATTCTCTAAGCTTGATTTGAGAAGTGGTTATCATCAAATCAAGATTCGCAAGGAAGATGTTCCTAAAACAGCTTTCGCCACCCGCTATGGCCTGTACGAGTACACGGTCATGTCTTTCGGTCTCACCAACGCACCTGCCACCTTCTCGAGACTTATGAACTCGGTTTTCATGGAGTATCTTGATAAGTTCGTTATGGTCTATCTGGATGACATTCTAGTCTATTCTAAGTCAAAGGAAGAACATGAAGAACACCTTCGGTGTGTCCTAAGCAAGCTTCGTGAGAACCGCCTGTATGCAAAGTTCTCCAAGTGTGAATTATGGCTGCCTCAAGTCACCTACCTTGGTCACGTCATCTCTGCCAAGGGAATTGCCGTCAACCCATAAACTATTAATACAATTGTTGACTGGCTTCCTCCCATAAATGTCAAAGAGTCTGGAGTTTCCTTGGTTTGGCTAGTTACTGTCGTCGCTTCGTTCAAAACTTCTCTAAGATTGCGAAGCCTCTTACCGATCTCCTCAAGAAAGGCAAGAAATACCTTTGGACTCATGCATGTCAAGCAAGCTTTGAAACACTCAAACAAAAGCTCACTTCCACACCAGTCTTAGTTCCTCCAGATACATCAAAGCCTTTCTAGATATTCTGTGATGCCTCATTGCAAGGATTGGGTGCGGTCCTTATGCAAGAAAAACAAGTTGTTGCTTATGCCTCTCGGCAGTTGAAGACGCATGAGATCAACTATCCTACACATGACCTCGAACTCGCAGCAGTTATCTTTGCTTTGAAAGTACAGAGACATTACTTGCTTGGCAACCGTTGTGAAATCTTTTCTGGTCACAAGAGTCTGAAGTATATATTCACACAGCCTGATCTCAACCTTCGTCAGAGGAGGTGGATTGAAGCAATTAATGATTTTGATTTGACCATCAACTACACTCCGGGCAAAGCTAATGTCATGGCCGACGCTCTCAGCCGAAAAGCTTATGTCAACAACCCCATGGTGGAAGAACAACAGCCTCTCTTGTGCGAGGAATTCCGCAAGCTCAACCTTGAAATTGTGGATCAAGGGTATCTTCTGAACCTTCTAGCAACCCCTCTCTTGGAAGAAAAAGTTTGCTCCATTCAACTTGGTGATCCTTACACTAAAAAGATCATCTCCAATATTCAGCTTCCGAAGTATGAGTCTTTCCATGTCGACGACCAAGGCACTCTTTTCTTTGAACACCGGATGTTTGTTCCAACTACCCGGGTTTAAGAGAGCAAGTTCTCAAGGAGGCGCATGATTCTGTTCTTTCTATCCATCCTGGCAGCACTAAGATGTACATGGACTTGAAAACACAATATTGGTGGCCTGGGTTGAAACGATATTGTGCCAAGTATGTCTCGGAGTGTGATGTCTGCCGCAGAGTTAAAGCGGTTCGTCAGAAACCTTCCGGTCTTCTACAGCCATTGAAGCCTCCGGAATGGAAATGGGAGAAAGTAGAGATGGACTTCATCACTGGTTTTCCAAGGTCGCAGAAGGGAAACAATGCAATCTTTGTTGTCATTGATAGGCTTTCTAAAGTGGCTCACTTCTTTCCAGTCAAGGAAACAATTTCTGCAATTCAGTTGGCTGAGCTCTATATCAACAAAATTGTCTCTCTGTATGGGGTTCCTCTTGAGATCAGTTCAGACCGTGGAAGCATCTTCACTTCCAAGTTCTGGGGAAGTTTCCAAAATGCTTTGGGAACAAAATTGAACTTCAGCACAGCTTACCACCCTCGGTCGCAAGGACAAGTTGAAAGGATCAATCAGATTCTAGAAGATATGCTCCGTGCTTGCGTTATCTCTTTCGGCATGAAGTGGGAAGAATGTCTTCCTTATGCTGAATTCTCTTACAACAACAGCTTCCAAAAAAGTCTAAAGATGGCACCATTTGAGGCTCTCTATGGTCGCAAATGCAGAACTCGGATTGGTTGGTCGGGCGCAGGTGAAGGAATATTGTTTGGCCTGGACATTGTAACTCAAGTGGAGGAGAAGGTTCACATCATTCTTGAAAACCTGAAGATTGCTCAAAGTCGCCAGAAGAGCAATTATGACAGAAAGCACACGGACAAGGAGTATGTTCCTAGTGACCTCGTTTACCTTCGTGTCACTCCCATGAGAGGCACGCACCGTTTTGGTATCAAAGGAAAGCTGGCTCCTAGATACATCGGTCCTTTCAAAATTCGTGGAAGAAGAGGAGAAGTTGCTTATGCTCTTGAGCTCCCTGAAAAACTCAAGGTCCATGATGTTTTCCATATCTCTCAACTCAAGAAGTGCTTCAAGGATCCTGGCAGGACCGTGGACCATGAACTCATCAATCTCCAAGAAGATCTGTCTTATCAAGAACACCCCATAAAAATTCTGGAAGTCGCAGAAAGAAGGACTCGCAACAAGTCCATCAAGTTCTGCAAGGTGCAGTGGTCGCACCATTCCGTTGATGAAGCCACTTGGGAACGCGAGGATGAGCTCCGTGCCAAGTATCCTACCCTCTTCGAGTCTTCTTCTTCTTCCTAGAATCTCGGGGCGAGATTCCTGTTTAGTGGGGGAGAGTTGTAGCATCCCATCTGTCTAACATATGTAATGCTACTTGGTCTAGTAATATAATGGCTACTTCCTATATATAATTGCTGCATCATAATTATATCATGCTCATGTCATCATGCCACCTTGCATTTGAGCATCATATAAAACCCCTTTTTCTTTTGGTTCTTCTCTCATATGCATTATTAATTGTATTTGGCTCGTGATATATTGTATTTGGTTCTTGATAAATGCTTGATGCCCAAGTTGAGTTGGGGCATATCTTTTACTCCACTCCACCACCTTTCTATGTCACCACCTTATAATTCCACCATCCTAATTACCCATGAGCTTTTATTTTCTTTTGCCATTTAATCTAGCTCATGTGGGTTAGGATGGATCCAATTCTAATTTCTTTTGCTTGGCCTTTATTCCACATTTTGGTAATGCATGGGAATCATGCCATGTATATTATTATTGTTTTCACAAGATTAAAACATGGCATTTAATGCTCATGCATGGGCCATGCAAATCATCACCTTTCCATTCTTTTGGTTTTACTTGGATTTTTGAGTGGAGCATGGTACTTTAAATCTTGTTGGCTCAATTATCTTGCTTACCATCAAACCTTATCCCTTTTTACCCATCACCCCATCTATGCATGATCATGTGAAACCATGCCAAAACCTAGCCCTACCCTACCTCTTCATCTCACCACTTCTACTTCCTTGATCTTGTCTTGTGCATGTTCAAACCCTAATCACCACCACACCCCTCTTTAATCTAGGCCTAACCTCCTCCCTACCCTAACCCTAACCACCCTAGCTCTAACCACACCCCCCTTTGCCGAGCCTACCATTCCACCCTCACCACCATTCTCTCTCTCCCTGCCATGCTGGCCCACAACCGAGCTATCCCATCTACCACAACCCCTGATCTAAACCTGGCCGAGGCAAACCCTAGCTCTATGCCAAGCTACCCCACCACCCGAGCCCCTCTTTTCTCTCTCTCTCTCCCTGCCATGCTAGCCCCACGCCCGAGCCTGCCCCTCCTCAACCTCGCCCTGGTCCACCTGCAGCTGCCTGCCTGGCCTCCCATGCTCAGCACGTGAGGAAGGGGGGAAGGTGGCACCCGAGCCACCTTTTCTTGTTCTCCACCCCGATCCCCACACGGCAACCTTTTTTCTCTCCCGTCCCTATCTACCCCCTCTCCCTCGGCTGGTAGCAGCCCTAGATCTCCAGGGCCTCGCGCCTGCCTCCCCTTCTCCCCTGCCCCGCTCTTCTCCAACTTCAACCGCCGCCGGCCTCACCTCCCCCTCGTCGTTACAGCCGGTGGCGTGGCGTGGAGGTTGTCGAGGAGGACCTGCGTGCACCTCTGCGTCGCCCCGTACGTGCCAGCAAGGAGGAGAAGGCCAATACACGCCATACACCGATGCGTCGCCCGAAAACCCTAACTTCGCCGGCCGGCTGCCTCGTCGTTGCCCTGCTGCTCCCCGAGCCGATGCGTCACCACCATCCTATCCGCGGTGAGCCACCCCTCCCTGCTGACACCCTCTCTCTCTCCATCGCGGCCTGACCTCGCCGGACGATGCGCCGAGCACCCTCGGTGCAGCGGCAGACACTGGCGTCTGCCCGTCTCTGTGTCGCGCCATGCCTCACCTAACACCCCTACCCCCTCCTAACACCAAACCCAAGCCACCGCAGTGGCTTCGCCCTACACGCGCGCGCCCGGCATCGCGGGTTCGAGTTCCCCTTGCACCGCGCCGATCCGGTCGAGCACCGACCCGTCAATGGCACAGAGAAGAACAACAGTAGCAGCGCGCGCTTTGCACTTACCCCCTGCGCCTTTTGCTGCTTAAACCGCGCTCCACCGACCCCACCAGTCAGCCTCCCGTGGCGTTTTTTTACAAAAAGGTACTGTAAAATTTGATTCCGACACCCCGCGCTCCACCCTAACCCCACCTGTCAGCCGCGGTTGCAGACTTACGAAAAGGCCCCCGGGTTTTCTGTTTCTCAACCCGCAGTCCCTTGTGCCGCGCCTGGCCCGCTTCTGTCACGTGGGCCTACAGGGCATCAGGTCCCACCTGTCTGTGGCTAGGACTAGCTGCGGCTGGGTAGAAAAAGTCGGCCCGTTTTTCTGTTTAACTAAAATGATTTCAGTAAATGTTTAAATTCAAATTCAAATCTGTTTTTAAATAACTTTTAAATTATAAATCCAAATAATACAAATGATATGTGTTTTTGAATCATAAAAATGTGAGGAATTCAAATATTCCATTCAAAATAATGTTTGAACACTTTAAATTTTCGAGATGATTAAAATTACAATAAAATGCCCTTTTCTTAATAAAGTAATAACTTTAATTCTACAACTCCAAATTTAACAAATAATATGTCTAAATCGATCAGCGCGACGAGCCCGTTCTATCTATGTATTCCTTGTCCTGAATTAAAGCATGCATCATGTCATTATTCAAAATCAGAACTTTTTATGGCAATAAAATTTGACTAAATAAATACTAAAATGGATTATTCTTGTCCCCACACCTCACCCTTGCCATGCTACTTTAATGCCATGTAAATTGTGCATCATTCATCATGGCATGCTTGTTTGCTTGTCGTATTTTAATTCATATGCTTGTGCACTTTATTTATGTTGGCCCTTGGTTGTTTGGTTCTTCTTCGAATAGACGCCCAGCAGGAGAATTACCAGGAATCACAGGAGTTCTACCCAGATCCATCTCTCGCTTGAATGAGCTACCAGGCAAGCACTACAACATGCTTGCATACATATAGTACCTATTGCCTCTATCTTATTCTTGGATCATTGAGTCGCGATTGCATTAAATTGAATCCCAAGTACTGCATAGCCTTTACTATTAAACCCCACCGAAGCTTGTTCCTCCATCCCATGAGCCATTACTACAGGAGTTGTTTGAGCCATGCGAGTCGTAGAAAAGCATGTGTAGGGTATGTGAGTGTCTGATGGATAACGAGGTACCTAAACAACTTAACCTGAGTAGTAATGGGATAACTAATGAAAGAGGCACCGGTGAGCAATATCTGCTATTTGGTTTTTCCTGCTCACTTGTGTCCCGTAGGACCCCGAGTACTTGATTCCTGTTCCTTGAATATTCGCACTATCCACATCCGGGAGGGCTTATGGACCCCCCTGAGGCAGAGCTTGATTCATTTCTATTTCTTGGGGCCACAATTAGTTTGGGGTTTTATTACTATCATGTACTTATGCTATGTTTACTGTTTATTTATGATTGTGCGAGGAGCACCTGTACTGTTTTGGATCGTGACACGTTTTTGCTGTATCGACAAGCCCAGTCACACTTTCGGGTTCCCAGTCGTTTACCGCCGTCCACACAAACCTTGAGTCCGTCTCGGAGTCAGCTAGCTTCGTTGCGGGTAGCTTAATGGGGTGGCCCCCTGAAATATTTCTGAATCCTGTGATCGCTTTGTCGTGAATGCCTCGTTGGGTTTTGAGTTGGTTTTTCTGAGGTTGATCGAGTGTGTGTTGCTATTTGTGCACCCCTGCGGGGTAAATCTTTCTGATAACCGTGTCCACGGTTATGGACGACTTGGAGCACAGTTTCTCGATCATAGACAAGTATAACTAAAGTACCGCTTTAATCTGACTAAGTATCTGATTAGTAAATAGTGCAATACTCATGGAATGGTTAATAAAACTGCCAACGGATGGGGGTTGTTCGTCCGCTTCCTCGTTGGTAAGCAAGGAGGAGGATGGATCTATTAATTATACTGTTATAACTATTGTTCTTAATTCACGGACATCCGTCTATCATTGGTTAGGCGGATGGTTAGTGAGTATCTATAGACTTGTTATCTATTCTCTTTTGCTGCAATTGCGTCACCCCAGGTTGTGTCCCCTTTAGAGGCATAAAGACTTGCTGAGTACCCCTAGGGTCTCACACGATAAATTGTTTGATTCAGATGAACAGGTATACTCACAAGATGGATACTGGGTGGAGGAGATGGATGATGTTGGCAACGATCACTCGGTGTAGAGATTCCAGGAACGGGGATCCGTGAGATCTGTGGGCGGGATGTGTTTATTTATGTGGCATCTTATGCCGATTTGCTTCTTATCCATACTCGGATCTTGTTTTCTGCTTCCGCCTGATACTCTGATGTTTGATGTATGAGGAGCTATCCTAAAATATTACTTCTATCTAGGATATTTGAATCTTGCCGTATGGCATTGCAATATTTGTTTTTCTTTCAGATGGAATGGCTCTGAGAACTGTTGTATGTGGCTTGCATACATACTCACTTGTGTATGTAGTTGATCCCTTCGCCTGCCGATTACGCCGCTCGTTCTTGTCTCGATGCTCTGAAAGTGGTTAGGACGGCCGAAAGGTCTACCGTGAGTGGCCCCGGGCCCCACCGTACTATTTTAACCACTTTTGCTCATCCAGGCATGTAACTAAGAGCGTAATTCACCGAGGTAGTTACATCGACCTTCTTGACGAGGCGCGCGAAATCACAGCGGAAAGATCAACGATCTATCAGTAGAGCCTCCACAACTACCATAGCAGAAGGCTACTCCTAAGATACTTTGTCGAAGGAGACCTGGTCCTGTGACTCAAGCAACAAGGGAATCTCAAGCTCGAGTCTCCCTGGGAGGGACCCTACGTGATTACAGAAGTAATCCTAGGTGGCACCTATCGCCTTAAAGATTTCAAGACAGGAGTCGCATACTCCAACCCCTGAAACGTCGCACAGCTGCGTTGTTTCTACCCCTAGTCATTTTTATTACATTACAAATAAGGCTATCTAGCCAGGCTACTTAGCCACACATTGTACCTCGTACTATTCTGCGAATAAAAAAAGCTAAGTGCCTCGAAACTCTGCGTTTTCTCTTATTTTTCTGACAATCTTATCACTCGGGGGCTACACCACCTTTTACATCCTTGTTCTACGAACAAGTCGCATTATCCCGAGTAGCTGACACAACATCAGATCCAACCCTTGGTAAAACACCAACCCAGTTGCAACGCACCTGACGGGTTGGCAAGGTGCTGAGATAAAATAAGTTAGGCTAACGAAAAGGAACTGCAGAGTACAAATACACTCGCAAAACATATAAGCTAGCAAGCTCTTTACATATCAATAGAAATTAATTACATCCAACATATCCATATGAACTTTACAACACTTGTACAATTATGTGCAGGATACAAACTAAAGCTACTGCTGCAACAGAAGAACATTCGTCTGCTCCTCGAAGAAATCGACGATTTCTTCTGCTGGGCGATCAACTACCTGGTAATGTGGAACCATGTTCCAGGTCGAACCTTCCGGTGGGGTCAGTGGCCCAGCAACAACAGCTACAACATCTACATCTGGCCTATGCAGTCGCACCAGCGACAAAGCGGCCTTGGCACCAGCCACTAACTACTGCCGCACACACTCGCGAACTGCACTCAGATCTTGGAACTTCGCCAGAAGAACCAACAGGCTTGAAGGGACGGCGTCCAGTGGAAGCATCATTTGGTAGATATTCCTAAGGCACGACTGCGCCTTCTTCAAAAAGTGGAGTACTCGAGAAGCACGATCCTGCAGGGTCGCAAGTGCAATCGCACGATCATGGTCCACCCAAAAGTACCCACTTGCCTGAAGCTGCTCCTAGGTCAGGTCATTCATCTGAATGGCAATCCGGTCTTTCTCATCCTGCGGATGACGAGCACTAACAACTACACCAAGCAAAAAGGACAAAGTATGAAGACAAAGCATTGCCACGACTGACTAAAATAAAAGATAAGAGGGCAGAAAGCTAATACTTGAATTGATCGCCCAGCCGCATCACCTCCTCCAATAGATACTACTCGCGGGTGGTAGCCTTCTCCGCCCTCGACTTCCATACATCCACGTTACCGCGGAGGATGGGCAACTCACGTTCCAGTTGCTTAACGCGATCGCGTAGTCGCGAAAGCAGGGATAACTCATCCACTCTTGAGCACGGCTGCGCCAAGGCCTCATCAGTGGGTGGTGGATCAAGAGGATCACTCGAGGGACCACTCGACGTACCCTATCATAAACCAAGCAAGAGCAAAAATAAGGGACCAAGAATACATTGACAAAAGGCATAGACGCATTCAAGCTCAACAAAAGTCTCAACTGGGACACTTCCATAAAAGCATTGTTCCAACACAGAAGTTAAAGCTACAACTATTATAAGATAGCTACTGAGTGGAAGCCTACTTCTTTGACTTGGACTTCGGGGGCCTCGTCGAATCCGTGGCGGTCTCCGACACCAAAAACTTTCCAGTGCCGGCCCCTGATGCCACAGCCTTCGCCGCATTCTTCGCTCGCTGCAGCTCCTCGGAGTACTTGGCGACTGTACTGATGAGCCGCGACCCATATTTACCACATCCAGTAGCGAAGGGATCAAACACTACCTGTTGGCCATCCGCGCCGATGGGCATCGCCTTGGAAATCGCGATGGGATCCACCTCCACGCCATGGGCTTGCACCATTGCGAGTGCCATGGTGGCGCCGACGGACCGCTGAGAGTTCCTGAAGTCCATGGGAATACCCCTAGCAAGGGATTCCGCTAGGTCCTCCAGGTTGTCGAGTAGATTAGCCTTGGGGGTTAGATCCCTGCGTATGCGACAGAGCAGATTCTTGGCCTTCGTCAGCGTCCCTTGAAGAGAAGCGCTGCGGTCTTCGACTGCGGCGACGACACCAGCCAATGCATCGTCGCGACGAAGGGCCTGGGTGTCAAAGCTGAGGCCGCCGGCATCTACATAAAGCAAAGTGTTGGTACGATACCACGATGTCAAATCAAGAAACAAAGACAATTCAGCTGAAAGAATACTTGAGAGGGATTTAGCAATCGAGACAAGATGCTCCTCGAGAACCTTCTCCCTCTCAGCATTGGAGGAACGCAAGTCTTCTTCGCGCTTCCGCAAGTCCTCCTCGCGCTTTTGCGATTCCTCCAAGGCCGCGATTGCTTCATCGCGACTCTTCGCCGCCGCGGCAAGCGCCTTCTCAAGAGAAGCGGGATGGCGCAGAAGTTCGTTATGCTGAACTGCAAGAGGGATGTATCATCAATCGCATCTCGACACTTCACCAAGACAAATACAAAGGCAATACTAACCTTCAACAACGCGATGGCGATTGTGCAGTCGCGCATGCTGTTGACCCATCTCCAGGACTTGCTCCGCTAGGCGGGCAACCTCCTTCACAATGAGCTGCATTTAGAAGAAACCAAAAGTTCAGCAACAGCACTAAGTATATATTCGACTACCAACACAACAAAGAAATGCTTACATGGTCCTCTAGAGACTCCGAAGATGACTACCGCGCAGTCGTCCGGGTAACAATTTGGTGTTCCCCAGCATGTGGGGAACTCAAAGAATTGTGCCCGGAGTGGGCCGCTTATGGAGGAGAAGAAGATCGTTCGGCCACCTCTTTGGCCCTGGAGTCCGCGACTCCAGATTCCTTCAAAAATTAGACGTCGCCAGAAGATGACGACGCCTCTTGACTACATAACGCATCGAGAAGAAACTTCAGGGAAGACAACTCAAAAAAGAAACTAAGATAAAGTCGAAAATTTACCAGTCAAATTTGTCAAAATCGAAGGTTTGCTCCTCCGACTCCGACGACTCCTTTGGCAGTCGTAGCTTCTTCCAGGCAGGAGGCGCCACGGACCGCACAGCAATGGCGGGGATTGGCTCCTCTGCACCAACAGAAGGGCCTTCTAGGGTTGACGGCAACGAAGCATCCGAGTCCTCACCGCGGGAGCGCTTGCGAGTGTCTGGGTCGCTGGGCTCGGGGGCTCCCTCCTCCTCTTCAATTGGGACGGTCGACTCCGACTCGTCCTGTTCATCCACTTCGCGAGGAATAACCCCTTCAGGAAGAGGGGCAAATTGGGAGACACCTTCCAATCCTGCATTCAGAAGATAATTCATTATACATCAAGAACTTAACGGCAATCAACAAAGAAAGCTACTCCGTAGTACAACTCTACCTCAGGAGGAGGGTTAGAGGCGTCGAAAGGAGGCACTACTGGTTCGCCTGGGAGAACCTCCTTGGCGGTATACTTCATCACCAATCACAGCCTCTTATCTACTTCACCCGAAGAAATGCCATCGACAGATACACGAGTGGCATTGTTCGCACCAGCCCAGCGGAACATGGGGTGGACTCTGGCCTGCAGAGGCTGGACACGACGACGCAACCATGTGCAAATAAGGGCAGCGCCTCCCTCTTCTTTACCTATGCGACTCTCGAGGTCACAGACGCGCTTGTACAACACTTCCGTCTCCTCGGACTCACCAGACATCACTATGTTCTTCCACGAACGCCTCCTCTTGCACGATGTCGCAGGATCGAAGGGCGCGAGTCCGTAGTGCTCTCCGTTGGCCTTCTGGTCGCGGATGTAGAACCACTTGTCTCTCCACCCTTGGACAGACGCCGTGAGTTTGATATCGAAATATGTGGCAGAAGAGTCGACATGGATTCTGCAGCCTCCTACGTCGTAGACTACATAACCAGATGCTAACTGATGCTTCAACTTAAAAAGCCTCTTAAAGAGGCCAAAGTGTGGCTCGACTCCGAGCCAGCACTCGCAAAGGGTAATGAAGCAGGAGATGTGGAGAATAGAATTTGGGGACAGCTGATGCAGCTGGAGCCCGTAGAAGCAAAGGAGGCCCCTGAAGAAAGGATGCAGGGGCAGAGAAAGACCTCGGATGATGAACGCAAGGAACATCACCTAGAAACCAGCAGGAGGGCAAGGAATTACCTCCACGCCGGGCACCCGCGAGTCGTCCTCCACGGAGGGAAGAACTCCATCTTGACGATGAAGATGAAGCTTGGCGGGCTTGATGATGGACGCACGCCAAGCGCCGTTGGTGATGCGGGTTCCCGCGCCCTTCTTCTTCCCAGCGCCGGCGACGCTGGTGCCCACAGTGGCGGAGCCGCCCTTCTTCTTAGCGGCGACAATGGCGGCGGCAGACCCAGCGGCGGCGCCTCCCTTCTTCTTGCCCATCTTCCGATGGCGGTGAGAACGGAGGAAGTAGCTCGGAAAGATGCGGAGCTGGTCCAGCGCCGTAACGAGAAAGTGCACAGGGAAGCAGAGAAGCAGCAGCAATGGCAATGGAGGCAAGAACAACGAAGACAGATGGGGAAATTACCGCAGCTGTGCCACTACTTAACCTCCTCGCAGAAACCATCCAACGGCTAGCAGAAACCCACTACACGCGTGGCACACATCGCCATCGACACGTGGCGAAGCTGAAGCACGAACCATTCCCCCACTATTCCCATTACGTGCGGAAATCGAGGAGACACAGTTAAAACAGAAGATTACGCACGCCCGGTCAAATCGAAGTTAGAAAGTGGGACACACCGCTCGTCACGTCCCGTCAAAGCCGCTCACGCAGGCAACCAAGGTCATCACATCGTCATCACTGACATCATTTCAGCAATAGAGGATTTCGACTATTTTAGTCCTTGATCGAGTCTTCGACTCAACCAAGCACTCGAGGGCTATTCCCATAAGGAGCGTTGGTCGCGCACCCTACGATTTATCTTTATGCATGTATAAGAACATTTAAGACATACCCACCACTCGAATCTACGATTCGATTGAGTATTATGGGTTACTCCCATAGGGAGCGCCGGAAGCAAACTCGACTGAAATAAGCAACAAAAGACGACAACAATCGCAAAAAGTTTTTAGTCCCCGCCTGAGTCTTCTACTCAACTAGGCACTCGGGGGCTACTCTCATAGGGAGCGCTGGTCACGCACCCTATGATTATTTGTACATCGTACTGTGTGTTGATCACATCCACACTCGAATGCTATGGCGACACCGCCTCATACTATCCCTACAAAGAGACCGCGTCTCCTGGGCCACCCGAATCATCTCCACGATGACAAAAATTTGGATGCCGCGCTTACAGCGTGAAGATAAGACCTGAATAAGGCCTAACAACGCATCTACTGCGCACTATCAGAAACATATCCGTGCCTACAGGTACGATGAACAATGCTTGACGGACGCGTCGAGTGCTCACACTTATACACTAGAATTCGACTACTGTAAGACCTCCGCGGCCTGAGTCGAATTACGCCAGCACTTTTCCAAATTCGATTCCGGGGACTCGAATTTGAGTAGATTGCGTTGTTTTGTCCTAAGACAGTTAACTGATACCGATGCATCGGATAAATCAGGCACGTATATCAACAATCCCTGTGACGCAACTTAAATACTCGAAAATGTACTCAGTCATGCACTCGAAAGGCTTCATAAAGTCTCCAGTCGAATCTACGATTCCACTGGACACTCAGGGATATTGACATGGGTATACCCTACAGGTACTCGAGTTCGGTATATATGGTGCAGATACCCAAGGCATTGTACCTTGTAGCGGTTGGGGCTACGGTGGCATGGCAGGTGCAGGAATCAACCTTGAGGACGAGCTTCACGCACTTATTCCCCCGAGCTACCATGCTCGAGACGTCTCGCCTCGATGACTGCCGAGCTCCGCCTCCTATGTTGAACCCTCCACACTGCAGCGTCTCAACCACGGCACCTTCACCTCCACCAGCCCACTTGCCCTGTCCAGTTCAGGAAATACGCGGCTGCGCTCTACTCAGTTGGCCGATCTGCGAAACCAGGTTGCCGAGGAGCGGGATGGGGATTGGGATCAGGGCGAGCGAAATTCGGATCGATTGGGCGCGGAGTCCAGCCGTCCAGGCATGATATCCATCGGTCGGAAGCTGCAGAGGACACGTCGATATAGCTCGGTTTTGGAGCCACTGGTGGAGCTTCTCAAGAACCTTGATGGTGGTCTGGTAGCATCCATCCAGCCCAGGTCCGTCTTTCCTCCATCGGCATGCCGGTCTATCTTTCGTCTTCCTTCACGGTGAGTCGCCCGTGACCAATGTCCCGACCAACCCATTTAATTTTTAGCGGCGGCTGATGGTCATGGGCTCGCGTCGGCGCGCGGTGTGATGAGCTAGCTGCTGCTGCGCAGTCTCAATCTTTCTCAAAGTTTCCTCAAATGCGCTAGCATGCTGCGAGCGGTTCGCAGCAGATGGCAGCTACTGTGAACTCCTCTAGAAATTTTATTCTTTCATGTTTCCTATTTCCTTCTACGGTAGTGCCACTAATTTGTTAGTTTTGATCCCTTACATCTTTATTTTGGAAAGTTATACAGATTTCTATGTTGCAATACGTGTTACTGCCAATTGTTAAGGGAACACCATGGAGTCATTTTACAGAATACATTGAGGTCAATCTGAAGCTAATTAACATTTTTTTTTACTGATTTATTCACACCTCATGGTTGGGATCTATACCAAATGAATTATTTGTTTCCTGCTACTATGTTTGTCCCCAAAAGTCCAAATTATATTAGCCACGGTGTTCCAAAGCTCTGCTTTGCGTTTCTCTGACTAGAAGCTTCATTTGTTTGGCAGGCCATGGTATAAAGGTTTAGGAGCTTGAGAAATGGCTGACTTAATTTTAATGTCTGCAAGTGACAGGTTGAGTATTTCCTTTTATGACTATTCATATGATTATCACGCATTGAAATTTTCCATGTTATTAGTCAATCAAAACCAACTACACTATTGTTGATGCATAACTCTTTGAAAGATTTTCTGTTGTTTTAGAAGAAGTTAGATCGAACAAAGCACTATATATAATGCCATATTAGAATTAAAAGCATGCCCTGAGCTGCTAATTTCTTTTTTTTGTTGAGGGAAATAGCTGGAAAACAATCTCTACTATATAAAAACTCTTACGGTGGTTTTCGTCGCCCTCGGGTTTGTTTTTTTCATACGTCGTCCGTGTCAAAAGAAATCATATGTCTTCGGTCATCAAAGTCCCAGTCATATCCTCATGGGCCATGGGACATTTTCCTTAACTAACCTGGGTGGAAAGTTCCTATCGTGATCCCCTCCTCCTCCGATACGAACTAACAGCTGCATCTCGGCTGAGCAAACTTCGTGCCGGATTGTTGTTCGCATCTCAGCCACGCGCCAATGACTCTAGAGAAATCGTGTCAAGGCAGACAACGTCGAGAGGAATCACATATGAACCGAGAAGGTTATCCAGTCCTGAAGGTACTCCCTGTGCTGCTTCACGGGTGTGTGGCCGCTTCGTGAGGGGTGCAACATGGACGAGTTGAAAATACGGAGACAAGCACCGGCGACGGCGAGGACCATAGCCACGCACCGTCTGCGGCTTCTCTGCGTTAGTCCAGTTGAGGGTCGCATGGGTCGCGTTAGATATCCTGCAGCGAGTGGAGGGACGCCTGTGAGGAAGAGGGAGTCCAGGGAGCTTAGTGGGCTACGGAGGAGGGAATCCAGTGACCTCAGGGAAGGCTGCGGTCCTGGGCGGCGTGGCTTGTACAGGAACCCGGAGGCGGCTGTCTGCGAGCACATGCCGCGACGACGGGCGAAGCTAGACGTGGTACACATAGATCGAACGAGGGATAGGGAGGAGAGGTGTTCCAGAAAGGCGGAGGAGGATGAGCTGTCCCACACCCAACATAATCAGTTGTGCTGGCCACCGTACACCGCGTGGAGGAGGACGCGGACGCCGCCGACGTCACGCTGGGTGTGGCTGTTGCGCAGGTTATGAGGAGGTGATGTTGTCAGGCAGGTCTTTCAGCCGTGGCAGAGCTTCTGATCGTCTTTGATTAGGTGGGGAGAGATGGGGAGCAAGCGGAGAGATCGCAGGTGTCCTACTTCGATTTTGGCGATTTGGTTGTTATACTGGGTGACAATCACGAGATACAAACAGTTGCGATTTGGTCAATGGAATAAGTCTTAGTGAGGACTCTGAAGTAGTTATTTTCTTGGTCGGTTTGGTAGTAAATATTTATTTATTCCATTGAATTGATTGCCATCTTGGTATATCTCTCGGAACAAATTATGATTATACCCAGTGAGAAAAAATATGCCAACCGAGGATATGTCGTTATAGCGGTGTAAAGAAACGAGAGATTTGTCGATTTGTTAGCAATGCATAGAAAGTTCTTAGAGAAGTGTTCCGTTGAATTGCTTGTGATCGTTGTATATCTCTCAGAATAATTAGAATTGTACCAGGTGAGCAAAAATGATGCCAACCGATGATGTCTCGGTGGATCTATGCAAAGAAACAAGGCATATGTCAGTTTGTGGCCACACAATCATGCGATTTTACCACCTCTATCAATGCACGACTGGTTCATAGGAGTTCCTAGAAAAGCACCACGAACAACAACGTATTGCCGTGAGTTTGCGGTTGTTCCACTGACTTTACCTAACATCACTTTCTCTAGGTGAGTCTGTCGCTATCTTGGATGTTTTACCTACCTTGTTGGAACCCACCATCTAGCATCCATTCCGCCGACTTTGAGGATACCGTGGCAATGCACGAACACTCAGCTGCTAGATTAAAAAAGAAAAACCGAAAGGATATGGGTCGGAAGGCAACAGGGGAGAGGGTTCTGTCTACTCGAGCTGGTCCTTTTAGCTTAGGAATAGGTTTTTATATTTTTTATTATCTAGGATTTACAAATTCCTTTTCAGATTTGATTTTAAATGGACCTTTTGAAATGTTCACAAGTTATAATGGATTTGAAATATGTTCTAAAATATCTACATAAGGTTTTGTAGAAAATCAAAATATGAGTCAATTATTTATATAAAACCATTAGAATGTTGAATACAGAGGGAATAGGCATATAGAAATAATACCACTTGGATTGTTTTGAGTTTGCAAATTTAGTTTGAACAAAACATTGCCATGTTGTTTAAGCTAGAACGGAACATGGATGGGAGAGATCAAGGCTTTTCTCCTCTCCTCTCGAAGGCTTCTCAGATCAAATCCCTCCTGCCACTGATGCTCCTGTTGGTCAGTTTGAAGTTGGATTAGGGTGCCGGGCTCCCATCTGTACGTAGTAGATTTAGGTTTCCATTTGTCCTTATGGCCGTAGTTGGCTTCATGCCATTGTATTGGGCGATGCACCGTCACAGTCGAGCAGCGCGCCATGGTTTTCGACGATGTTCCTAGTACTGTTGGTGGCAAGGTGCTGTGAGCGGCCAGACGGAGTGACCCGACGTCTCCTAGAATAAGCTTGACTTTGTCCTGCAAGCCTATCCATGGTGGCAAAGATCCGAGGCACCCTCCATCTTGTTGAGGTGGTTCTTAGGAGGGTGAGTTCTCTGATTTTTGTTGCTGGGCTTCCAGTAGGGAAGCACTGAAGTTGCTTGTGGGAGTGTATTGTTGGAAATATGCCCTAGAGACAAATAGTAGTAAGGACTATTATCATATTTCATATAGTTTATGATTAAGTTTTATATCATGCTATAACTGTATTGAGTGGAAACATCAATACACGTGTGATATACAAACAACCAGGGGTTCCCAGTGAAACTCTAGTCACTGGTTCATTGGTAAACAGATGATCATGTTTCCTGTTCATGTGGCATTTATGCCAGTTGGAAATGAGGTCAGAATGAGATGATGAACCAATACCCAACCTAAACATCGTGACCCGATCATGTCACGAAGTTCAAGTTACGATGAGGCTATTAGAAATGGATCCTTGTAGACTATTCCTTAGACCGTGAGGCTATATCAATCACTGTCTCTCGGGAGTGCTTTGATAGCATCAAACGCCATCTGGTAATATGGTGGTTATAAAGGTGTGTTCAGGTACTCGGAGGAAACCGTAGAGGCAATATATGTCAAGAGCGGGTTTTGTCCGTCCATGTGACGGGAAGATACTCAAGGGCCCACTCGGAGAAGTTATATCCAATAGCTGCGTAGCGTGTGATTTGATCACGGGGATATCACTTGTCGGAACGAGTCAAGTAGCATTGTTCAGTAACGAGATTGAACACGACATGGTGATGTCATTGATTAGATCTCGGGCAATGCAAGTATCAAGTGACAAAGGGAATAAGACACTACTGTCCCGGTTCAAACGATGAAAGATCTTCGTGGAACGCACAGGGGTCACATGGCCATCCAGGTCCCTCTGTCGATCATTGGTGCGGGAATGCCCCGACCATGTCTGGAGTGTTCCCGAACCATGGGGTATCACGCTTAAGGGCTTGATGATGCTTATAGAGTGTTTATAGAATCGGTAGAATCACCGAAGAAGAGTAGGGAGAAAACCGGAAGGGTTTCGGTAAGTTCGGAGGATATCCAGAGTGGAGATGGAAGGGGTTCCATGGCCACGGAGGTTGAATAATTATGTGAATGAATGTTAAATGTTGGTTTAATCATTTATTCATATTTATTTAATAAAGAGAAAAATCAATTTAATGGTCAATGGCTTAATGGGCCAATTTCCAGAGGGAGAGGCCCATTAGGGGAAAGGAGAGAGGGAGAGGGGCCAAGGGGGAGGCCGGCTGGGCCTAGCCCCCCCCCCCGTGCGGGGCCCACTAGGGTGGCCGGCGGCCACTCCTCCCCCTCCTCTCCTTTAGTCCCACCCCGGGACTTTGAGGGAGGTAGTACCTCCCCTCCCCCTATATATAGTGGGGGTATTTGGCCAAATTAAATACACCAATAATCAATAAAGGTCTCCCCACTTTTTGGAGGACCTCTAATTGATATTTTCTCTCTCCCCCTATCTCTCTCGTGACCGTGGTCCCAAGTCTGGACTGCACGAGCGAGAGACATCTTCACCGCGAAGCGCCGTCGCGCTGCGGGATTCAGATCCAGGAGCTCTACTTCCGCAACTGCTGCTGGATCGAGGAAGCGGGAGTCATCGTCAGGCACCGGACGTGTGTAACTCCACACGAGGTGTCGCACTTGAGGCACTCAAGTCGTTGGAGCCAAGGAGCGCAAGGACTTCATCACAACCTTGAGGTCGGCTTCGGCTCGTCTACATCAACCACGCTCTCCTGAGCATTGACAATGCTTTTCGGTCTTCAAGGGTAAGTTTGTGAAAAGCCCCTTCCGTTACTATATTACTAATAGATAGGTCCTGGCAGCTTCAGGGGTTCAGGGGCGTAGAGTAAAATTTATTGTTTTTTATACGCGGAACCCCTACATGTATCTACGGTGGCCTGGTTGTGGCTGCCGTCCTCGACGGTTGAAGGGCGACCACTCACGCCTCCATATCTAGTTGTGTCTTCTTTCGACCGACGGCTGAAGGAAATCAACAACCTCTAGGCTGTTATGCCATCAAGGAGGCCCCTCTACTCTGGTACAATGTGCTCCTGCCGCTCTGTCCCAAGTCGTTTCATCCTCGGTGGCATGGCGGTTGGCTGTGTTGAGATTCTTCTGCATAGTGGAGAAGGACCGAGAACCGATTCTGTTTTAAGTTTGAGATCTAGGGTCCTTTGTGCAAAATGTGAGGGCTTCATTGTAATTTCTTATTTTCTACTAGCCCCAACTATAATTTGTAACTCCAATGTTGTTAATGAATACTAGCTTCTCGGCCCTTCAGAAACAACCCCCGTTCAAAAAAGGAGGGGAAAGAAAAGATCAAGCTATGCAAGATAGCATAACAAAGTAGAGTGATAGAAATGAAGATAGCACATATGGAATGAATGAGAGAAATGGGATAAAGAAACGTACAACAATTATGTATGCGAGCTTGCAAAAGAAAGGTGGCAAGTTTAAAAGGTAACATGACGTGTTGCAATTTTAATATGATGACGCATGAACAAAGGTGATATGATGCATGGACAAATTTATATGGTGCCACATGATGACATGAAATGCCAAAATATGATGCAATAAAATAACAAACATGTAGAGGAGGCGAGCTTAGAATTTTGGATGTTACATGCTGTAGGACTCCAGGAGAGCATCTGATGTCCTCAAGTATAGTACTACACATTCTACGTTGTAGGACTCCAGGAGAGCATCTGATGTCCTCAAGTATAGTACTACACATTCTACTTATTATAGAGTGGAACTGATATGGCCCGACCTACGGCCGTTACTATATCAAGGTCTCTAACTTATGACAATCATCATGGACTTAAAAGGTTGATCATATCCTCTATGCAAGTCAACTTCCCATCCTATTGAATAGTATACTATTTCATACTCTATCCTATGATCATGCTAGATTCACATCGACAAGTACATAGATAAGGGAGGAAGCCCGAAGCATCAAGCCCGACAAGATGGAGGCTTGGAAGAGGACAACAAAAAGACAGGCACAAGCGATACTACCGCTCCCAACCAACAGTACTATTTCTCTAACTTTAGTAAATTGGACACCAGCGCTAGGTGACCTAGGTACCACCAAGTGGTACCACCGCCTTGAGCTCTAGCTACTCTGGTACTACCGCTTGCCACAAGCGATACTATCGCCCCAACTCCGGTGAGCTCTAACCACTCCTTATATCCCACCGGTACTACCGGACCCAACCATCGGTACTACCGGTCATGCAGCCCGTCCTACATACATCCCTACATCTACAACGCCAGGTCCCCCAAGTGGTCCCATGACTCGTTCCCGAGCCAAGCTACTCTATGGTCAGGTTAACTCGCTCCTATCCCTATCTAACTCTGAGACTACTTTGGATGGGCTACTACTTCATTCGAATAACCTATGTGCGATTAGGTATGAACCCGAAGCTAAGGACTCTTGGACTAAAGACGAACGAACATGGAGTGAGGCAGATGCTAGAATGATTAAGAGCTTCCTGGAACCACTAGCACTACCGCCACGGCCACATCTAGCGGGCGACACCCCTCCGTACTCACCGGTACCGGACAAGCGGTACTACCACCTCGAGCCCTAGCTACCCTGATACTATCACTCCACGCAAGTGGTAGTATCGCCCTAACTCCATCTAGCTCTAGCCACTCCTCATATGCCACCAATACTACCGGATGCACGCACCAGTACTACCGGACTTAGAGGCCACCAAACGCTGAAGCCCGGAGATACAACTCTGCCTAAAGCCGCTACCACTGAAGTCCGGTACTGCCGTACCCAAGGGTCGGTACTACCGGCCTTACCTATGCTTGTGCGCAAGATTTGGGCCTCATCCCATGTAACACCTGAAACTCCCCTTTTATCCCCCAAACTATTCTTGTTTAAGTGGATGGTCTATAAATAGCCCCACCTCTCCATTGTAGACCCTAGACTTGATAATAGAACTAGAATAACTTCCCCTTAGCGGATCCGATGTAGTTTTCATCTCACCTTCCTACCAAGGAAGACATATTATCACAAACCTTTTCAGGTTTTTCCCTTGAGCATCCAAGTTTTACAAGATCTTTCAATGGAGTGGTCTCTTTAAAAGCTACCAAGATCTCACCAAGGTTCTTACCCTCACTGATTGGATTAGAGAGAGAGAGCTTTGACCGATACCAATCCTAGGGATCGTATTGGACCAGTAAAACCGGAGTGAGACAATGGCTTGTATCGTGTTTCCATTGCGTGTGTTTGCTGAGTTCTTCGTGTGCTAGTTTGATTGCACCTTCCTCTCCCTCTTCCCTCGTGAATCCCCCACTTAATCCCGAGAACCGTGAAAGACCAGGGCATTTCATGGCTTACCCCACAACATATTGTATCAAGAGCCCTTGGTTTACCACAAATTTGTCCTCAATTTCTTCTTTCCACCATAAATTCAAAGTTTTCTAAAAAAAATAGCCCCAAGATATCTTCAGATTGATCTCTAGATTTGGTGCATTTGAGTGGATTTGGTCCGTGGATCTCTTGCTATTGGTGTCGATCTATGTTGCTTGCCCTTCTTTAGCCCCGAATTTGGTCAGAATGCAATGGATTTGAGGATTTTTGCGTCAGTCTTCCGTCCAAGTTCAAAATCTCCACAAATAGTAATCCGCAAAGCGGTACTACTGGGTCAAAAAGGCGTTGCTATGGATTCCGGCTGGTACTACCGGACCAGAGAGTGGTACTACCAGTACCTGCGGTACTATCGAGGAAAAGGGCGATAATACCGGACGAATCTGCCAGAAAGTTTTCCATTTCCTCACGATCGGTTTTGACCAATCCTCTTTGTAGTTTGTGTTTCATGTGCGTATATTAACATAACTTCAAGCTTCCGCAACACACCCCGCTCTCTATGACACCTTGAAACCCGAACATCTTCCCTAACACCGGTTGCAAGTTCATCATCAACAATACCTAAGGTATAACTCGCTCCACAATGATTGACCTCATATCTTCCTTGGATTTTCTCCACTTTTGGCAATATACTTCTGTTTTGGTCATTTCGTTTGGTTTTCGACTATCCTAACATATCAACGGCCTTTGAGTGTCTTAGTGGTTCTTAGTGTGAGGTTCCTTTGTGCTTTCTCTTTGCAAGTCGTTTGGTTCACGAGTGTGGCTATTTTTTCAATACGATTCGTCAAGGTGAGGTAAAGGACTAACCCTCCCCACCAATTACACTTCTATATACAACTCTTTCTTTGGTTCTTGATGTATAGGATCGGAGAAAATAGTCAAGTTCCTTTGCAAGATGAAGGACCATACATGAACAAGACGAGCCACTTTGCCCTAAGAGAAGAGTTCCGAGAATATTTTGCATGTCTCTTGACAAGAACCAAGATGAGCAATTCGAAGAAAAATCGAGTCGCGTTCAAGAGGATGGATAGTCACTTCGATGGCATTGAACAACACATGAGCGACATGCACAAAAAATTTGCAAACAAAAATGAAGCTATCCTCGCGCCATCGCTGAGATCACGAACAACACAAGGCACCATTCTTGTGCGTAAATCCCTTCACGACACCATTCTAGTGCATCGGGATCTACATGGCATCATTCTCCACATCGCCAAGATCATAATGCAAGTGATTCAAGGAGAAATGAGGACCCCCATCATCAAACATGAGATCTCTTTCTAACATGTACCTTCTCCAGGACACGCCCACTTCAACACGGAGCTTGGGAACTGGCGGTTATATACGCCGAGACACAACCTTAGTCGCCATGCTCGTGCGGAAAAAATCCATCGCGGATAACTGTGTTATTGATTGTGCAATGGTGGCGGATTTTCTGGCGTGGCACAACATGATCTACTGAGCTAGCGCTTCTGCAGCAGCAAGGCATGCACGCAACGACCCATGTAGGGCGGTACTGCTTACATTCCATGACAGCTATGAGACAACGACATAATATGGTGCCACCCTACGTAACCCGTGTATGGCATAATTTTTAGTGCCCCCAATGATGCTTCTAGGCGCAACAATTCAGCATGCGATTTTGATATTTAGGATTCCCCTAATTTACCCAAAATCACAGAGAATGGTAATATAAATCTCACATGATTCTTCCAAATATCATCACAAGTATATACCAGTACAATAATACAGATAACTAGCCACCAGTTCCACAAACACATAAATTAATCGATCACACAACTGCTATCTAAGAAAGTTCTTCATACACAACACTAGATCATATATCTACCATTGTTGGTGCTCCGTTGTGTTGGTATTTTTTTTTTGTTAGCCCTTGCTTTATCTTTCTGCTTGCGGTGGCATCATTTACATACAAAGGTAATGTCGTATTACAAACTGTAAGTAATACACATAGTGAATCTTGTAAATTTATTTTGAAGCTGAAAATGTTTCTCTTAATGATGCTATTACGTCTTCCAGTGATATATTCAGAAATTGCCCATGTATATCTCCCCTATAAGGTGGATACGGATCATCAGGGATGTCAGGTTGAGTGAAATCAACATCAAGACCCGACGTGGGTAAAATCAGGGCCTCCTAACTCATATACATCCCGCTGCGGAAAAGACCTCATGGTGTGCCATTTTTCTATATCATTATCCTCTAGGATGTAGTACACTTGTCTAGCTTTCCATAAATGGATGAATGGCTCATCAGTGAGGTTTTTCTCTGTGTGTGTCAGGTGATTAAAGTTTAGAAGTTTGATGTCGCACTCATCTGTCTTGGAGATTCCGAGGGCAGTACTAACCCAATCACACTTGAATAGCACGGTTCAACCCTTGTCAGTGTAATTAAGTTCAGTGATATATGTGATCATACCATAGTAAGAAGTCACTTTGTTTCCTTCCTTGCCACAGACAACTACACCATAATTCATGGTGGCCTTCTGCGGTTCATAAGCCTTTGTACAAAATTTGTATTCATTAACCAAATAAGAACTGTATATGTTCACCGTTCTATAAGGTAGATTAGCTAGTACTCTTAGTTCTCGAACACTACAAAATCCCCCCATACCTAACTGATTTTTTGGGGCGGCATAAGCGAAAAAACCCGGAAATAGTTGGTTACACGGAAGATGAGCTATCACAACACCATTTTGTCGTAGCGGCCAATTATACGTCGTGGCACACATGGTACCGGTGGATGCTCATTCCGTGGTTGGTGTCTGAGTTAACCAGCGCATTTTAATGCCGCGGTAGATGGATGGAGGCATTGCGATATGCGTCACCCATGGCAAGCGCCGTTAACTGCCGGTCTCACAGTGAAAAACGTCAAGCGCATCTAGTTGATTGGTTTGGCCTATTTTGCTGACTTGGCTGGCCCACCACCGAGCCTAGACTTGTCTTCATATATGGCATTCCTCTATGAAACCTCCCTCGGGATGAATCTTCAACTTGCGCGCGGCGGCGATGGAGATAGTGGAGGAGCCCGGTGATAGCTTCAGCTGACATTGGGTAGATAGCTCGACTGCGAGATGCCGGTATGTGTGTCGATTATACTCCTTCCATTTACAATTAGATTGCACCATGCTTGCCGTTTCTTTGATCAAGATATGATTTGGGGATTTTTCGATCTCACACATGGTTGTTTTCCTTTTGAAGATCCACCCCAATGTACCTGCAGATATCTATGACCCGGATTGGAGCAAAGTTGACTCACAGCCAGACCGGAGTTGCAAGTGCGGTTTACCACCGCGTCGCTATGTGGTGTGCGATAGGACAAGGCCGAAGGACACATACCGCAAGTTCTATGTGTGCGGCCATGAAAATGGCCTGCGATTTCATGGCATGGGTTGATGAAGAGCACGAATCGATAGTACTTCAGCGTACTTTGATTCATTTGTGGTGTGAGGTCAAAGCGAATGAATATTTGAACACAGCACGAGAAGAAGTATGCAAGGAAAGTTGTACTGAGAAGAAATATCTAAGCTTGATTAAGGAGGAGTGAATCAGTATTGGCAAAGATATACTATCAATTCAGAGTGAACTAACTAACTTAGTTGAGCATATGTAATAAGTAATACCAGTGTTATTTACTGAGTATGTATATTTGTGATTTCCTACCAAAAACTGAATGTTGCTTTCCATCGACTGCTTTACCAAATCTTTAATAACTAATATCTATGTTGTTTAATGTCTCATTTTCAGTTATAAGGCTAAACTAGTTTGACTTCAAAAGGTACAACAAGCTCACCAAGCCAACCAAGGCACTCGATATACCCCCCACCAATCCACCACCCACCTCCAGTTCATGCATAACCCTAACACATTTCAGCAGATGAGCCTCACTCTCTCCCAGCCGCCAACGTCTAGCCGACGTGCACATCCACTTAAATAGATCTATCCCTCGTCCCACTTCCCATGAGATCTTGAGCCAGATCCGTCGTCCGTCATCCCACACCCCATGAGATGTCAAGCCGGATCTGTCGTTCGTCGTCCCACTCCCTATGAGATCTCGAGACGGATCTATCCCTTGTGCCCCTTCCCATGAGTTCTTGAGTCGTATTTGTCCGTCTCACCTCCCGTAAGATCTGGAGCCGGATCTGTCCGTCCTTGCCGGAAAATATGGTTAGGATCCTTCCACTAATCTGTTTTTTGTGGTATGGTTAATTGGGATTTGAGTGCTTTTTTACTGATTCGATCTATTTGCCTTATATGTAGGTTTGTTTGAGAATCATCAAAGACATGATGCTCGTTCTAGAAAGGGAAAACACGTAGTTGAAGGAAGACATCAAGAAAATTCTACAAGAGAAGGAAATCGTAGAAGAAAAGAAGATGTAACTAGAGTTGCATCTCGCTGATATCCACTTTGCACATAAGAGAAAGAAAGAAGTAGATAGATTAGGAAATTTTCGCTAGAAAAAGTAACCGGTTTGCAATATGCAACCTTTTGCATTGTAATATTAGTAGCAATTGCAATAGTTAATTTAGGATCATGTAAATGTGTGTAATCTGCTTTATTGTATAAATAAATATAGTTATATATCTTAATGAGTATTTAGTGTAGGGGTTCCACGCATGAAAACAATAAATTTTTACCCTACGCCCCTGAACCCCTGATGCTGTCAGGACCTATCTTTAGTAATACAGTAACAAGAGGGGCTTTTCATGAACTTACCCTTGAATACCGAAAAGCGTCGTCAACGCTCAGGAGAGCATGGTTGATGTAGATGAGCCGAAGCCGACCTGAAGGTAGTGATGAAGTCCTTGCGCTCCTTTGGCTCCAACAACTTGAGTGCCTCAAGTGCGACACCTTGTGGGGAGTTACACACATCCGGTGCCTAACGATGACTCCCGCTTCCCCGATCTAGCATCAGTTGCGGAAGTAGATCTCCTAGACCTGAATCCCATAGCGCGACGGCGCTCCGCAGTGAAGATGTCTCTCAGTCGCGCGGTCCGAACTTGGGACCACGGTCACAGGAGAGAGAGAGAGAAAATATCAATTGGAGGTCTCCCCCAAAGTGAGAAGACCTTTATTGAATATTGTGTGTATTTATCTGGCCAAATACCCCCACTATATATAGGGGGAGGGGAGGTACAACCTCCCTCAAAGTCCTGGGGTTTGACTAAAGGAGAGGAGGGGGAGGGGCAACCGCCGGGTGGCCCTAGTGGGCCCCGCACGGGGGGGGGGGGGGGGGGGGGCTTGGGCCAGCCAGCCACCCCTTGCCCCTTCTCCCTCTCTCCTTTCCCTAATGGGCCCTCTCTCCTCCAGTAATTGGCCCATTAATCCCTTTGACCTTTTAATTGATTTTCTCTTTTATTAAATAATTATGAATAAATGATTAAATCAATGTTTAACATTCATTCACATATTATTCAATCTCCGTGGCTATGGAACACCTTCCACCTCCACTCTAGACATCCTCTGGACTTACCGAAACCCTTCCGGTTTTCTCTCTACTATTCTTCGGTGATTCTACCGATCCTATAAACACTCTCTAAGCATCATCAAACCATTAAGAGTGATACCCTATGGTTCGGGAACACTCCAGACATGGTCGGGACACTCCCGGACCAATGATCAATAGAGGGACCTGGATGGCCATGTGACCCCTGTGCGTTCCACGAAGATCTTTCGCCGTTTGAACCGAAACTTTATTCCCTTTCACTGTCGATACTTGCATTGCCCGAGATCTGATCAATGACACCACCATGTCGTGTTCAATCTCGTTACCAAACAATGCTACTTGACTCATTCCGACAAGTGATATCCCTGTGATCAAATCACACGCTGTGCAGCTATTGGATATAACCTCTCCGAGTGGGCCCTTGAGTATCTTTTCATCACATGGACGGACAAATCCCGCTCTTGACATATATTGCGTCTACGGTTTCCTACGAGTACCTGAACACACATTTATAACCACCATATTACCAGATGGCGTTTGATGCTATCAAAGCACTCTCGAGAGACAGTGATTGATATAGCCTCACGGTCTAAGGAATAGTCTACAAGGATCCATTTCTAATCATCGTAACTTGAACTTCGTGACATGATCGGGTCACGATGTTTAGGTTGGGTATTGGTTCATCATCTCATTCTCAGAATGAGTTGACTCCATTTCCAACTAGCATAAATGGCACATGATCAGGAAACATGATCATCTGTTGACCAATGAACCAGTGACTAGAGTTTCACTGGGAACCCCTGGTTGTTTATATATCACAGGTATATTGGTGTTTCCACTCAATATAGTTATATCATGATATAAAACTTAATCATAAACTATATGAAATATGATAATAGTCCTTATTACTATTTGTCTCTAGGGCATATTTCCAACAGTCTCCCACTTGCACTAGAGTACAAATACACTAGCTGCATTTGTTCTTTATCATTGGCACCATATATCCGGTACCCTGAACATGCTTGCTCATGGAAGAGGTTGAGTCTTGGGTCTGTACTTTACAGTCCCAAATCCTTTGAAACTTACTAATGTCACCTTGATTTACATTAATACTTTATCATCACATGATAACATCTGTGTGCATGCATCATCGCTATGGCAGCAGAACGAGGCCTGATTCCAGGAGCCTACAATGACTTTAGATCAACCTTGAGGGCTTTCTCATGGGCACTGTGCCCTGGGACACATCATTCTACGTTAAAAGCAAACTAGCCCCACCATAACATTATACAACACTTTAGATGATACCCTTATCTATTATTATAAATGTATTCATCGAAACACTAGTGCACTCTGTGCAACTTTCGATGTTTTGTTCACCTCGCTTCCTACTTGACTCTAATTGGTATTATGGGAGTTTCCAACATACTGCCTTATGACATAACTCTTTATGCTTCAAGATATGTCATCCTTTATGGATTTAGAAAATATGTCTACAGTTCTCTATTAGACACTGTGGACAAACTTAGCTCAACGTTTCGTGATTCAAACTTAATCACTTTTAAACGCTCCTTCTTGGATCATATATTATGTTAAGTTATCATCATTGTTTTCTAAGATAGAACCTATGTCTCAACATAGTGGTTGATGATCATCCTTTTCTTTCTTTCAACCATTAATGTTAAACTTAATGTTATTCCTAACTTGAGTTATTAAGGACTAGTTCCTTAATTAACTTCTATTCTGAAACCCTTTTTAGAATTCCTTAAGGAATACTACATAATATCATAATACACCTATTATCAACTTCTACACCTTATAAATCATTATTTATCGGTACTTGCGCTTTTATTCTTAACACACTTAAGAATCACTCCTCTAAGCTCCCACTCAAAATATGTTCCCAACATATTTGGGTATGAGTCACTACTCTTACTCAAACTATGTTCCTACATATTTGAATTTGAGACTTATATTGCTCCCACTCAAAAATATGTCATTCACATATTGTTTTAGGAAGAATTTTATAGCTCCCACTCAATTTCATGCAAAATTGCATATCCACTCACTATTTTGAACAACTTCAAAATATTCGATCAAATATCAAACTTGGAGATTTACTATGAGATACTAGTACTTTTACTAGTTTTAAACCCACTAGACATTTAGCACAGTTGAATCAAATTCATTTGAATTCGTCCAATACTTGAAAAATTGTGCTTTTGTCATTCACCCCCTTTTCCACTATGGCTTTGCAGTCATTTGGGAAAATTCAAGTAACCCCTTTTACTTGTGAGATTCAGCAACGAATTGCTTTCTAATCTCATGTGAATTTTGCTTTCAGGATTTCTCATAATTCTAGTTTACCATTATTTCCTTAGTAGTTCGTAGGTATGTCATATTCCAAGAATCATGACAAATGATTCACAAATATCTCCATACAAGGTATGGATTAGATTTTGCATCCTACTTCATGTAGTGAAAACACCAGTGGGGAAAACACAATGATCATTATCATTGATTCTTTCCTATTGTGAAGAGAATCGTTCAGGACCGTTGTCCATTGCGCTTCTCAACACTCTGATACAGGGATTTGAATCCTCATCGTGTTTTCACTATCTTCCATTTGCTTCATAATTGAGAAATATCACTAAAAGTGAGTTTTCTCAAGAATGCACCAAAATCCAAGCAATACAAGTTTTGCTTCCCTTTTGGTTTAAGCTATGGATCTCGTATTCAAAGTTTCCAATGAATACTCTACAAGGACTTATTCGCTATTGTTTTGGTTATATTGAATAACCCCAAAACTTCCATGACGATCCATACCAGATGTGGAGCCGCTTTCACGAATTCAAATGGTTCACTATATATTGTAATTGAGTGCTAACTATTTCTAACTAATGGTCTCTACATCTACACTACAACAATTTATTTAGCGCCATCTATTCACCCATTTTGATATCTAATATCACATTCTGATGCTTTGCATTTTGACATTTCAAAACGCTTTGCATTCCACAATTTCTTTTATGCCAATCTTATAAAGTTGAATTTCATTACTATTGCTCAAATCATAGTAATTAGATTCTCTTTTATATTTATGCCTTTTGTTGATGAAACACTTTGATCAAATCCAATAGTTTCATACTATTGTTTCCTTTGGTAAACTACTTTTACACTTTTAAACAATCATATAATGATAATTACCATTTTCCTTAAAACACAATACATCGAATATGTATTTACTTTTAACAATTCATTAAACACTTTGTATTCGAGTAATACACGGTGTTCAAGTTATTTTGCCGAACTTAGGCATGATTTATATGTGGTAAGAGATCGAATGACTTTCACATATTATCACATAACTTTGAACTTATAAAATGGTTTCATTCATTAATGAATATATCGTTAAGTTGGGTATTTTAAAGGCATTTCAATATTTTACGAGTGTTCATACATTATCAATTAGTTTCAAACAACAAGGATAATTCACATATAACCAAACAAGATATGAACACAAATAGAAATCATTCATAAAAGTGGAACAACTGTTTGTTACAAACTCATATGAATAACCGTCTCACAAAGTGTGAGACACACTAAAGAAGTTCATATTATTTTGATTACAATAATCATCCTAAAACATAAACTAAGTAATAAATGTCGAGGGTGAGTGTCGTTGGGCATCATCGTCATGCTCGCCATCAACACGCAACGTCACCTCCTCTCCAACAAGCACCTCTCATGCTGAAGGACCTGTTTTCAGCAAAACAGAACAAGTATCAAATATACTTAACACTGCAAATGTGTTTGCAATATTATAATATTTATAAAATTGTATATCAAATATATACCTTTGTCATTGATGACCTCAACGACATCTGGTTCAACCAACACATTTCTGAGATGTGATACAAACCGGTGGAATTCCATTGATTCCGCGTCGCCTCTCATAATGCAAGTCCTGACTTGTGCTTGGTAGCTTGGTGGCCGCGACCGCAACACAACGCCATTTGCAAAAGAGCCTGTCATCCAGCTATCTAGGAAGTATGCATGTCTTATGTACATATCATGCATGCGCTCCAAGTGGTCATCAAGTGATGAGTTTTCTTCCATCTTAATGGAGAGGAAATATCCCATCAGCTCATGCTCCCATATGCGTGCTTGTTCCACGAAATGTGTCCTAAGCTGTAGCATTACCGTACGAGGGTTGACATTACCCACGATAGGCCATAACTCGTCCACCATTCCGAAAGGCATTGTAACTGAAATAAAGGAGGCCATCTCCCGACGCTGATAGCGGTCTTCCCGCTGCTCTGGGGTCTCTAGGTCAATGGGATGATCCAAATCCATTCCATCGAGTATGTAGTCGACCACGTCATTCTCGCTAAGGAGAACATGGAGGCGCGCAACCCATATAGAGAAGTTTGATCCATCTAATCTGAGCTTCTGTCCTTCTAACCAATCAATCGTTAACATGAAAGGTGGCATCAGGGAGAACTTTTCTACATTTACAATTGCAAAAGGAACTTAGACTAAGTTTATAATTAAATGAGTTAATAATAACTCCACTTAGAAACACCTATCCCCATAAGGGTTCCTAGTGATAACACGACCCCTATCAGCCACGTCTCCCCGATCGCCACGGACATCAATGTGGGTTCAAGGGTGGATGCTAAACATCGGTCACATCATTCATGCGGCTCGTGCTCGATCTTTTGACCATCCGCGTTCCGAGGCCATGTCCGCACATGCTAGGCTCGCCAACTCAACCTTAGTGTATTCGCTGTGCAACATGGCTTACACCCACTGTATGCGAACGTAGATATGTCTGACACCCACGCCTGTACCGTGGATCGCCTCATACCGTGGATCGCCTCATACCAAATAACTTTCTTGGTGGTGCACACTAAGGAGGAACACAATCGTTGGTAATTTTAACATGGATCATCTTATTAGGCTACTGACGAGTATCTAGTACTAGCACACAATAAGATATACAAACAATAACATTGAATGTAAATGCGATGTGATATGGTCCTTCACGTCGTGATCTCCATCCGTCGTCACCGGATTCCGGCGCCAGGGTTCTGGCGCCATAGACACCAGAGTATCGGTGTCTTTCCTGCGTGGTACTCTCTCACCTCCGTGACTATCTACTACTACGTAACATAAGGTAATCACTTTACCGTTGCCACTACCATATCACAAGGCAACGTCCCCTGCAAAACAAAGTTAAACGTCTCTACTTTATCTTTGCATGTTTTATGTGGCTAAATGGGCTTTCACACAAGAACCGTTCTTATCTACGAACTTTCAGCACAACGTTGATCAAGTAGTTGTCTCTACTACACCCCTTTCGGGGCCCTCCATTGCAAATGGTATACCAACTAATGCGAGAGAGACAGACACCCCCTAAGCCACTTTATACGTTACAAGCTGTATGTCAAGCATGGACCAGTCTCACGAATGAACGCGTAAAGTCGGGTTGGGGCCGATTCATCAAGCATTACTTCGGTATACACACATACATGTGGGAGGGTAATAACTAAAAGATCAACGCCCACATGCTACATCTCGTGTGTTCTACTCGTACTAGCATTACTACGCATAGATCTAGCTCTGATACCACTGTAGGGGTTCCGCGCATGAAAACAATAATTTTTTACCCTACACCCCTGAACCCCTGATGCTGCTAGGACCTATCTATTAGTAATACAGTAACGGGAGGGACTTTTCATGAACTTACCCTTGAAGACCAAAAAGCATTGTCAACGCTTAGAAGAGCGTGGTTGATGTAGACGAGCCGAAGCCGACCTCAAGGTCGTGATGAAGTCCTTGCGGTCCTTTGGCTCCAACGACTTGAGTGCCTCAAGTGCGACACATCGCGGGGAGTTACACATGTCTGGTGCCTGACGATGACTCTCGCTTCCCCGATCCAGCAGCAGTTGCGAAAGTAGAGCTCCTGGATCCGAATCCCGCAGCACAACGGCGCTCCGCGGTGAAGATGTCTCTCGTTCGCACAGTCCGAACTTGGGACCACGGTCATGAGAGAGAGAGAAAATATCAATTGGAGGTCTCCCCAAAAGTGAGAAGACCTTTATTGAATATTGTGTGTATTTATCTGGCGAAATACCCCCACTATATATAGGGGGTGGGGAGGTACTACCTCCCTCAAAGTCCCGGGGTGAGACTAAAGGAGAGGAGGGGGAGGGGCAGCCGCCGGCCTGCCCTAGTGGGCCCCGTGCGAGGGGGGGGGGGGGGGAGGGGTGGGTGGGTTGGGCTAGCCGGCCACCCCCTTGCCTCTTCTCCCTCTCGCCTTTCCCTAATGTGCCCTCTTCCCTCCGAGAATTGGCCCATTAAGCCCTTTGACCTTTGAATTGATTTTCTCTTTTATTAAAGAATTATGAATAAATGATTAAATCAATATTTAACATTCATTCACATATTATTCAATCTCCGTGGCTATGTAACACCTTCCACCTCCACTCCAGACATCCTCCGGACTTGCCGAAACCCTTCCGGTTTTCTCTCTACTATTCTTCGGTGATTCTACCGATCCTATAAACACTCTATAAGCATCATCAAACCCTTAATCGTGATACCCTACGGTTTGGGAACACTCCAGGCATGGTTGGGACACTCCCAGACCAATGGTCAACAAAGGGACCTGGATGGCCATGTGACCCCTGTGCGTTCCATGAAGATCTTTCATCGTTTGAACTAGGACAGTCGTGTCTTACTCCCTTTGTCTCTCGATACGTGCATTGCCCAAGATCTGATCAATGACACCACCATGTCGTGTTCAATCTTGTTACCGAACAATTCTACTTGACTCGTTCCGACAAGTGATATCCCTGTGATCAAATCACAGGCTGCGCAACTATTGGATATAACCTCTCTGAGTGGGCCCTTGAGTATCTTTCCGTCACATGGACAGACAAATCCCGCTCTTGACATATATTGCCTCTACGGTTTCCTCCGAGTACCTGAACACACCTTTATAACCACTTTATTACCAAGTGGCGCTTGATGCTATCAAAGCACTATCGGGAGACAGTGATTGATATAGCCTCACGGTCTAAGGAATAGTCTACGTGGATTCATTTCTAATCATCGTAACTTGAACTTCGTGACATGATCGGGTCACGATGTTTAGGTTGGGTATTGGTTCATCATCTCATTCTTTGAATGAGTTGACTCCATTTCCAACTGGCATAAATACCACATGATCAGGAAACATGATCATCTATTGACCAATGAACCAGTGACTAGAGTTTCACTGGGAACCTCTGGTTGTTTATATATCACACGTGTATTGATGTTTCCACTCAATACAGTTATAGCATGTTATAAAACTTCATCATAATCTATATGAAATATGATAATAGTCCCTATTACTATTTGTCTCTAGGGCATATTTCCAACATTTAGTACATTCCAAATTTAGTGAGAAATCATATTTGTTAATCACTAATTGTCATTAACTGTTGTGCCGCTAGAAGGTGCAAATATGATAGAGTAATGCGTCGCACCATGTGGTTACACAACACTAAATTTCTACCATCTTCATTAATGTAACGAGGTATATCCTCTGTAGTGCAGCAGAAGCGCTAGGTCAGTGGATCACATTGTGCCGCGCCAAAAAATCTGCTAGCATTCGTGAATCCCCGACACAGTTATCAGTAACAACATTTTTTGCCGTGCTAGCACGAGCGCGGTGACTAAGGTTGTGCCTCGGTGTCTATAAGCGCTAGCGCCTGAGCTCCATGTTGTAGTGGAAGTACATCATTATCGTCTTCAGTTGAAATGTTCGAGACCTATGCATAGTAACAAAAATGTACATCACAGTTAGACCATTATGTAACAAAGTAGTATCTTGCAAGAAACCTCGATGTCTCACATGTTCTGCCAGCCACGTGTGAAAAGTATCTTTGTGTCGATGGGCTTTACTGGTCACAGTTCTATCAACAGCCAGAATTTGAACATGTTTTTGATGAGTGCATAATTGCATCATGTTTTATATTATTATTTTGCACTCTAGTATAGGATCTTGGTATTTTACGGTGTTCGCGCACACATTTTATGTCTATTTTCACCAGGATTAGGACAAATGATGGATACAATGGATACAATTCTTGGAGTAGTTGTATTGGGGCGAAAATGAGTCAAAAACAACGTAAATCGCTTATTTGGGAAATATCTATAACACTAGAAGAAAACCTGAAGCGATCGAGGCGTCTAGAGAGTTTGACGACCAACTATACAACGGGAATAATTTTCTGGCTGTATAGTTCCCATCGTATAATTGGCGCCGCCACCGCCTCCTCAAATAGTTTCACCTCATGCATCTGGATTGGGGAGACGACATACAGAACAACCAGAAATCGCCGAAACCTCACCTTTGGAAGGCATCTAGAGGGGGAACTCGTCCACCGGGGATCCATCTTCACCCTGCGCAAATCCAGGAGGCTAAGGCATCGATCTTCATCATCATTCGCTGCATCACCACCATCTCCATCCATCCCATCTACATCTTGTCTAGATCTTGTTGTAATTTCCGTACTCGTTGTGGATTTATACAAGTACTATTCATCTATGATAGATTCCATTGTTATTGCTATGATGTTGATTGCCTCCATGTCTGAGTAGATCTTTAGTTCTTGGGGAGATGGAGAAACCCTAGTATAAGATTGAAATAAGATAAATTTTATTATGGTATTCATCACTGTAACCATGTGTTAGATTGACTTCATATTAATGTTGGGAGAAGTCGATCTCTCAACATTTGCCTCTTATGGGGACTTGATGGAGGGAACTACCTGTTCGTAGATGGAGGTGTGTTAGCACTTATAGTGACTATAAAGCTATTGGCACCCCTTACATATCAACTTGGAAACCGAGGAAACTCACGGAACACTATCCATGCCATGGGATATGTCCTACGGGATTAAGTCCCTTAATAGCATAGTAATTCGATTGATATCGATTGCTAACTGCTGTGGTTATGAGGATGATGTGAGCAATGGTTGCTACCTATTTGTCCAAATACAGAGTTCCTCCCACAGATACATAGTTGAGAATATTCATGATAATTATATTTACCTTAATCTGTACTACTTATTAAAGGGGGAGATGACGAGATCGTTGGTACGTCCGCGGTCCGCCCTCCCCGCAGATCGCCTCGCGCGGAAAAAAATCGGAGTTGGATCACGCTAAAAAATCTTGAAAGTTAAAAAACCGGAAGTCAAACCACTCGAACTCCGATTCTCCATCCTCCCCCCGCACCGCCGCCCACAACAGTTCGTTGCGGCACCGCCGCCCACAGCAGTTCGTGGCCGCACCCCCGCTAGCAGCTCCGACGATATGCTCCCCCACCGCCCTCTGTGTCGCCTCCCCTCCGCTCGCTACGCCACCTCTCCTACCCCAACACCTCTTCCCCCGCCCCTAGCACCACCTCCCTAATCCATCGGCGCCACCTCCCCTTCCATGGCAACCGCAACAACTCTGTGTGTGGTCAATCCATGGCAACCGGCAGTCAGATCCGTGCGTGGAACCACCTCATTCAGTACAAAAAGCCCCGAGCCCTAAAAAATCCCCTTTTTTCTCTAACGCCTCTCTCGAATCGGGCGACCACACCATCCTTCGCCGCCTCGCCGACCACAGAACCATTGCCGACGTTGTCGACACCCGATATGCCAAAGCGTCGATCACCGATCATCTTGCTCACACACCACCACAACCACCACCACCACCACATGGAAGGGTTAGTCTATTCAATCGCGCTACTAATGTTGCTAGCTCTTTGGGTTTCCATTGATCAATATATTTTTGTGCCATGCAGGTACATGCGTTGGTATGGGATAGTGTACCTCCTCGAGGTAATAGTCATTTGTGAGAGTTTGTTTGGTTCCTGAAACTTTAAGCAATATCTAGATTCCGCTGCATAGAATTCATCAATGGAATAATGCGTCAATGCTCGTGACTTCATGGGTTTTCAGGTTTAGTAAGCCATTGTTTGGGAATTTGGTGTTGGTGGTAGTTTATCGATATAGGCGATGCGGAAAATATACATGTGAAAGTATTTCATGTTGATGGCAGTTCGCTTCAACTCGGTAGAACCCAACCAAGTTTAAACGCTTACCTTTAGAACTTTGGATTGGATAGGAATTTTTAGCACACCTTTTAGTGTTTAACAAATACACTGACCCATCCTCTCTTTTAGGTACATGGTGGTGCTTATGTATGGCAACCTAAAAAATAGTTAAAACCATGCAAAAAATAATGCCAATTGTTCTGTGTTCTCTTCATTTCAACTTTGAGTGGAGTTACCATTTTTTTAGCTATGACAGTTATCTGCAATATTCAATGCGGTTAGCTATCTTTTAGTTTATACATGTACTTTGGTACATGCAAAATACAATAATCATCCCATGTATATTTGGCAATATTCATTCTGGCAAACTGACTTGCATGACAATCGCCGCTAGAACATTCTACCTTCTGTCTATTTCTTGAAGAGGAAGTTGGATGATCTGAAGGTTCCCAGTAGGTTTTTGGACTGGTTGGCTTCTTTGGTTCTAAGTTTCAGTTTATACCCAGCTTTGATGTGAGCATGTTATGGGGTTCTATAACTAACTCACATGATTCATTCTCATTTGGCTTGTCAAACTACATTGTTAAAATATATGGACGGAGATTGTGCAATGACCAAGGCTCTACTTATTAGTTTGTTGTTCAGTTCTGCACATAAATATCAAGAAAAAAACTATTGAGCGATTTTTGTGGCGTCCAGGTAGAGGTGGTGGTTCTGGGACAGTGTACCCTCTCTCAGAGGCTACTACAAGGTACACAACAAAGTTCTGCATCCACAACCTGGTGATCCACTTCCTTCGGCTGGTTCTTGTGGTAATAGAGATTTATGTATTCCTTAGGCCTTAAGACTCGAACTGTTGGAAATTTTATCGATGTCGTTAAGGCACATTACCTCTCAGTTTGGTGAGTTCAGTGCTCCCTAAAATAATCTAATGATCGATGGCCTCAAAGAGTAAGAGGTTTAATCACGGTTATATAAGGGTGGTGGTTTGTACCTGTCAAAAATTTATACCTTTCTTCCTTTCTCATGTTGAACATTTCTTGCTTTCTGACATTGATTTTGTTCTCCAGCAGCAAAAACTATTCTAGCTCAACTATACTATAGCACCAAAGTACAGACCCGGGCAAAATTGGTGAACACACAACGACAAATTGCAGGTGGTTGAACATATGAGCTCATTTTCTAAAAGAATAATGTTGGTAAAATTCTATTGGAACTTAGTTAGTTAGTATGTTCCAAAGATAATTAATGCCCTCTATACTACAACCAGTGTAGTCTAATCATTTCATCTTACTCAGAAATAAAGTTTTTTTTGAAACACTCAAAACTAAAGATAGAGAAAATTGAATTTCGTCTCGTCGTAAAAAATAAAATACATATTATGTTTAGTACATGGATCATCTTCTTGCATATATCTCATTTGAAAATTTAGGTTAATGCTTGAACAAAGAAATATGCCCCGCTCACTGTTTGTCTGATGATAGTTTGTGGTCCACTCCTCGATTTGTTCTCCATGCTGTTGCTACATGCTATTTGGGCTTGATGATAGTTTGTGGTCCACTCGTTTTGTTCTCCATGTTGTTGCTGAATGCTATTTGGGTTTGATGATCGATCTTGCAGGTGAACGCGGTGGTTCTGGAAGGGATCATCGTAGCATCGAGGAGGTGCTTGCAAGGTGCACGGCGGAGTCCAACGTCAGTAGGTAATAAATTTTTATATTTCCATTATGCCTCAGTTTAATTATCTGAGTGTATATATCATCACTCATCAGTATAGCGTGATGATCATGTTTGAAATCGACATGCATTGGGATACGATGAGAACTAGATCAATATATATGTTTTTGCATGTATGACTAGAAGATTATTGTTGTTGGGATTCTCACTGTACTTGGTGAACTTTTCCACACAGCTAGGACTTGGTTAAACAGTAGTCTTGGTACGACAAAGAGCACTTGATTTAGAAGAGGTGTTGTCGGTTTAGATGTTTTCTATAAGTAGTAAAGATAAGACAACCTATGTATGATTGTCTATAGTACTTTTTGAATTGTAGACATCATGTCTAACAGTGTATTCTACGTGCTCAATAGGAGCTACAGGATAACTCCTGCTATTTTGGTGTGTTTCCTGTACGGTTTCTTCATAACTATTATATGTGGATAGAGGATCACTCAAACGTAGTAGCATGTTCAATATATCATTCATAGGATAGTACCATTGTCATTGAATGGTTATTCACTATGCTGCGAACTCATGATTTTCCCATGTAATTAAATGGATATTGATTATGCTGAAAACTCATGATTTTCCCATGTATTAAATGGTGATTGATTATGCTGGAACTCATGATTTTCCCATGTATTATATGCAGGTTTCAATCTTGAGTCAATCTAGCATTTTTACATGGAGTTCCTGTAGCACACTTTGGTGTAGGAGGTGCTCTTTTGAAAACTAACGCTAGATGTAGCTTTTTGTTCAAATGTTTCTTTTCTTTTCTTTTCTTTTCGGTTTGAGTGTTTTTTCACTACTGCTTTACTCTAGACAAACCCTGCTTTTTATGTTTGACATTTTGTTTAGATCAAATATACATTATGGCAGCAAGCTTATAAAATATTTTTACTTGTATATTACATAAATGAAAAATATATATCTGCTTGTGTACCAATTCTAAATTTCTCAACCAGCATGCATGAGCCAAATTATTACAATAATATCAGAGACTTAGACAAATGGAAATCAAATCACATGGTTTAGAAATAATTTGTTTTTGTCACCTTACGTGTGTTACTGATACGTCAATTTCGCATCACTATTCTATGTCTTAATTCACTATTATTCATTGATATATTTCGTATTGAGAGGTGATACTTATGTTATTTCATCTATTTTTGCATGGTTGATGACTTTTGGAGCATGGACCGCTGCAGTAAGGATTCTGATGGAAAAGGTGCTGTTTGGAGGAAAAAATCGCGAAGATCAGAAAATCCGGGAAAATATACGGAAAATTCTATTTTTTTCCAGAAGACTCAGAATGCCATAAGATGGAGTGGAGGTGGGCCACAGGGGGGCCACACCACCCCATGGCGCGGGCAGGCCTAGGCCGCGCCTGGGAGTGGTGTGGCTTCCCTGGCCCACTCCAGCCTCTCTCCTCTAGCGTATATCATCCCCACGAAACCCTAAGAATCGGGGAGCGACCATAGAAAGATTCCGCCCCTCTGTGGGGCGGAAAACACCGAGAGAGAAAGACCTCTCCGGAAGACAGATTCCTGCCGGGGGAATTCCTTCTCGGAGAGGGAAGATCGTCGCCATCAACACCACCATCAAGCTGGACTTCATCGGGATCATCATCACCATCATCACCACCATCATCACCATAAGCACCCTCACCACCATCTCCATATTGCTGTAACAATTGTGTTGAATCTTGCATAGTTCATAGGAGAAACTTTCCCGGTGTTGATTACTCTTTGTAGTTGATGCTATTGAGTGAACCATTGAATTATTGTTTATGTTCAGATTGTTATACATCATTATTCCATCTCTGATCATGATCCATATGATGTCTTGTGAGTAGTTCGTTTTGTTCTTGAGGACATGGGAGAAGTCTTGTTGTTAGTAGTGGAGTTGCGTTGAGAAAGATTCAATAGATTGTTATTTAAGTTGTGGTGTACTTCTTCTAGTGGTGTCATGTGAACGTCGACTACATGACACTTCACCTATATGGGCCTAGGGTAATGCATTGTGTATTTGGCTACTAATCGTAGGGGTTGCCGGAGTGACAGAAACCTGAACCCCCGTTAGGAAACCATTGCACAAGGGACGTAAGGGTCTTAGAATTTAAAGCTGTGGTTAGGTGTCTACCTTAATTACTTTCTTGTACTTACGGATGTTTGCAAGGGGTATAATCACAAGTATGTATTAGTCTTGGATGGGGCGGTACATTAGCACAGGTTTACCCACACAACACTTAGCAAGCTAGAGAAGATTAATCGACTATATGAAGCGAAAGCACTTGATAGTCTTCCCATGTGTCTATAGAAATACAACCGGCTTGTCCTTTGCTGCATAAAGGATTGGGCCACTTGCTGCATTCATTCGTACTATCTTTTATTTACTCATACTTTGTTTACTTGCTTTATCGAAAACCCCTAATAATCCGTTTGCTAAGTATTTGCAGAGAATTCCTGATCCATACCACTAGCCAGCACCTTCTGCTCCTCGTTGGGTTCGACACTCTTACTTATCGAAAATACTACGATACACCCCCTATACTTGTGGGTCATCAAGACTATTTTCTGGCGCCGTTGCTGGGGAGTGAAGCGCTATTGGAGAGTGGAACTGGTAAAGGAAACTTATACTGTGAGTATTGTTTACTTCTGCTAGTTGCTTTATTTTCATTATGGATAATTCGCTGAGTTTCTTATTTGGTAATGCTACTACCACTGCTAAGGTAGTAGATAAGCCACCACCTGCTGAGAAAGATGTTTTCAAAATACCTACAAGAATTATTGGTCGTGTTATGGATAACTACTATGTTGGGGATGGAACTGTCCATCCCGGTGATCATTTACTCTTTATACACGAATTATGCGGGTTGTTCAAGTGTGCAGGTATTACTACAGATCAAGTTAAGAAGAAGTTATTCTCTTTATCACTGAAAGGAAGAGCTTAGGAATGGTATAAGTTGCTGAAGAATGGTCAAGCTCTGGAATGGGAGGAAATAGTGCCTCTCTTTTATTCAAAGTTTTATCCTCCTAGTGAGTTTATAAAGATCGGAATCAAATATACAACTTTTGGCCTCTTGATGGAGAGAGTACAGCTCAAGCTTGGGGGATATTGAAGTTACTAATGCTCAAATGTCCCATTCATGAGCTCCCCAACAATATTATTATCAACAACTTTTATGCAAGGCTCCCTCTACATGACAAAGATTTATTGGATGCCTCTTGTGCTGGATCATTCACTCGCATGGAAGAAGAAGCTAAATGGGACCTTCTAGATCGTATTCGAGATAATGCTGAAGCTTGGGAGAATGACAAAGGTAGAAATTCAGGTATAAATTATGATTATGAATGCATTGAATCTTTTATGGGAACTAATGACTTTCAAAATATTAAAAATGCTTATGGTATTGATTTGCAAGTTATTACGAATTGCTTTAGATCTTTTGCTTCTTATATTGAAATTCCAAAAAGGGGATGGAATAAGTACCATGCACCTTATAAAGATATTGTTGACACTGTTCCTGTTGGGAGCACTGAGTGTTGCATTATTGATCATATCTTACCTGAACCTTATATCGAGAAGATTCCCTTCCCAGATAAGGTAAAGAATCATCCTATGATAACTAATGTAATCACTAAAAGTGAAAAGAGAACCGTAAACCTGATGAACAAATAAACATTGAACTTGTTGTAGCAATTGTGAAAGACCTAGTCACTAAAAGCATAGAAGATGGGCACATAGTCTTCTGTGAGGATGCTTCTAATATTGTTTCACATCCTAATAGAACTAAAAGGGCTAGTGTTCCTGTGCTTTCTGTTAGAATTGGTGATCATTGCTATTATGGTTTATGTGATATTGGCGCAAGTTCCAGTGCTATTCCTTATGAGCTTTACAGAGAAATTATGCATGAAATTAGTCCTTGCGAGTTGGAAGAAATTGATGTGGTTATTCACCTTGCTAATAGAGAGACCATCTCTCCAATTGGTATCGTACGAGACGTGGAAGTCCTTTGTGGTAAGATCAAGTATCCTGCTGATTTTCTAGTACTTGGTTCAGCTGCTAGTAAAACTTATCCTATCATTTTTGGTAGACCTTTCTTGAGTACTTGTGGAGCTATTATTGATTGCAAGAGGGAGAAAATCTTGACTAAGTTTGACGAGGAATCCTATGAGTTTAATTTTTCAAATTTTACTAAAGAACTTTGCGAAGAAGAAACCCATAATGAGGATTTTAGAGTTGAACAACTTGCTTCTATCTCTCTTGCTCCTAACAATGCTTTGCAGCAATTTATGGAAGATCACGAAAGTGAGATCTTCATGGAAGAAAGGAATGAGATTGACGAGATCCTCCATCGTCAACCCAGGTTTCTTAAGCATGACTTGCCTGTAGAAGACTTGGGTACCACATTGCCACCTAAAAAGGATCCAGTCTTCGATCTAAAACCTCTCCCTGATGATCTTAAATATGCTTATATTGATGATAAAAGATATATCATGTTATTATTAGCTCTAAACTTTCAGGAAAGGAAGAAGAAAGGCTGTTGGAGGTTTTGAAGAAACACCGAGGAGCTATGGGCTACACTCTGGATGATTTAAAAGGGATTTCACCTACTATATGTCAACACCCTATCAACATAGAACCAAATGCGAGGCCAGTAGTGGAACACCAACGACGTTTAAATCCTAAGATGAAGGAAGTGGTAAGGAATGAGGTATTGAAACTCCTTGATGCTGGTATTATTTACCCTATTGCTGATAGTGAATGGGTTAGTCCTGTTCATTGTGTTCCTAAAAAGGGAGGTTTTATCGTTGTCCCTAATGATAATGATGAGCTTATTCCTCAAAGAATAGTGGTAGGCTATAGGATGTGCATCGATTTTAGGAAAGTCTATAAAGTTATTTGATCAAATGTTGGAAATGTTGTCTAAAAAGACCCATTTTTGTTTTCTTGATGGTTATTCTCGTTTCTCTCAAATTGCTGTTAAACAACAAGATTAAGAAAAAACTACTTTTACTTGTCCTTATAGAACTTATGCTTATAGACGTATGCCTTTTGGTTTATGTAATGCTCCTGCTACTTTCCAAAGGTGCATGTCTGCTATCTTTCATGGTTTTTGTGAAGAGATTGTAGAAGTGTTCATGGATGACTTTTCTGTTTATGGAACTTCTTTTGATAATTGTCTGCACAACCTTGATAAAGTTTTGCAGAGATGTGAAGAAACTAATCTTGTTCTTAATTGGGAGAAATGCCACTTCATGGTTAATGAAGGGATTGTTCTTGGGAATAAAGTTTCTGAAAGAGGCATAGAGGTTGATAGAGCTAAGGTTGAGGCAATTGAGAAGATGCCATGTCCAAGAGACATCAAAGGTATTCGTAGTATCCTTGGTCATGCTGGTTTCTATAGGAGGTTTAATAAAGACTTCTCTAGGATATCAAAACCTCTCACTAATCTTCTTCAAAAAGATGTACCCTTCATTTTTGATGATGATTGTAGGGAAGATTTTGAAACTCTTAAGAAGGCTTTAACTACAGCCCCTATTGTTCAACCACCTGATTGGATTTTACCCTTTGAAATAATGTGTGATGCTAGTGATTTTGCTGTAGGGGCTGTCCTTGGGAAACATATTGATAAAAAGTTAAACGTTATCCATTATGCTAGTAAGACTTTAGACGCTGCTCAAAGGAATTATGCCACTACTGAAAAGGAATTTCTAGCTGTTGTTTTTGCCTGTGATAAGTTTAGGCCTTATATTGTGGACTCAAAAGTAACCATTCATATTGATCATGCTGTTATTAAATATCTTATGACAAAGAAGGACGCTAAGCCTAGGCTTATTAGATGGGTACTGCTTTTACAAGAGTTTGATCTACATATAGTAGATAGAAAGGGTGCTGAAAATCCTGTAGTTGATAATTTATCTCGCTTGGAAAACATCTCTTTTGACCCTATGCCTGTTAATGATAGTTTCCCGAATGAACAGTTAGCTGCAGTGGGGGTGAGCTCGCGAGGAAGCCCTTGGTATGCTGATTATGCTAACTTTATTGTCTCCAAGTATTTGCCTCCAACTTTTACAGCTCAGCAAAGAAGGAAGTTCTTCTATGATCTGATACATTATTTTTGGGATGACCCACACTTATATAAAGAAGGAGTTGATGGTATTATGCGAAGATGTGTTCCAGAATATGAACAAAAAGAAATATTGCGCAAATGTCATGGTACTGCCTATGGAGGACATCATGCAGGAGATAGAACTGCACAAAAGGTATTACAATCAGGTTTCTACTGGCCTACCCTCTTTAAAGATGCAAGAAAATTTGTTTTATCTTGTGATGAATGTCAACGTGTTGATAATATTTCTAGACGCAATGAAATGCCTATGAACTACTCTCTAGTTATTGAACCTTTTGATTGTTGGGGATTTGACTTTATGGGTCCTTTCCCTCCGAAAGGCTATACTCATATTCTTGTTGCCATTGATTATGTTACTAAGTGGGTAGAAGCCATTCCTACGAAGAGTGCTGAAGGGGAAACCTCTCTAAAAATGCTTAAGGATGTTATCTTCCCTAGGTTTGGAGTGCCTAGGTATCTCATGACTGATGGGGGTTCTCATTTCATTCATGGTGGTTTTAGGAAGACCCTTGCTAAATATGATGTTAATCATAGAATTGCTTCAGCTTATCACCCCCAAACTAGCGGGCAAGTAGATTTATCAAATAGAGAAATTAAATCTATCTTGCAAAAGACTGTTAATAGGTCTAGAAAAAACTAGGCTAAGAAGTTGAATGATGCTTTATGGGCTTATAGAACTGCTTATGAAAATCCTATGGGAATTTCTCCTTATAAAATGGTTTATGGGAAAGCTTGCCACCTACCCTTAGAATTAGAACACAAAGCTTACTGGGCAGTGAAAGAACTAAATAGAGATTGTAAGCTCGCTGGTGAAAAAATATTATTTGATTTAAGTTCTTTAGATGAATGGAGGAGTGAAGCCTATGAGAATGCTAGGCTCTTTAAGGAAAAAGTTAAAAGATGGCATGACAAGCGAATACTTAAGAGAGAATTTCATGTTGGTGAGAAAGTTCTATTGTATAGGTCTCGTCTCAGATTTTTTACAGGTAAGCTACTATCAAAATGGGAAGGACCTTTCATAATTGAAGAAGTATACCATTCAGGAGCAATAAAAATTTCTTCTCTAAAAGGTAATACTACACAAGTAGTGAATGGACAGCGACTCAAACACTATATTGCTGGAGATTCTTACAATGAAGATGTTGATGCCTTTCAAGTTATAACTCCAGAGAAATTCATTGAGGACCAAATTCAGAGACCTGCAGAGTCTGTTTTCATGTAGGTAATAGTTCTGGTAAGAGAAGTTCCGCGAAAATACAATACAACTATATTTTTGCAGTTTTCAGTCGATAAGGAAAGTTTCGAAGCGAAAAAGGGACGAAACCGGAGCCGGGCTGGCCCACACCACCCCATGGCGCGGGCCCTCCCCTGGCCGCGCCACCAGGTGGTGAGGCCACCCAGGACTCCGCCTCCGACCCGTTTTTGCCCAATACCTTCCTTTTGATATGAAGCTTCGTAATATATAACCCCCCGGATCTTCCGAGGTACGTATATCGTGTTTTCGTCGTGTTTTTGTTTCGATCTGTTTCTGCCAGGTAGAATCCCAGATTTGGAACCACAATGTCTTCCTCTAGATCATCCAAGGGAGATTCTTTAGAGGATATCATCAACCCATACATGAGAGAATTGAAGATTCATCCCAAGGAGTTGTTGCTCGAAGGTGGGGTGGTTCGGATTAAGGAGGTTCAAGGCCCTAAAGGTGAAGGAAGTCTGGAGGACAGGATGGAAGCATTGGAGCAAGAAGTCTTTAGGTACAGGAAGGTGGCGGAGCGCGAAGTGGACATCATCAACAAGATTTGTTCCGAACTCATCGCCAAGCACCAAAAGGAGAATGCTGAACTCGAAGTGAAGTCCTTTCGCTCCGCCAAACAACCAACGAACTGCAAGCACAGTTCTATGACGTTCAAAATCAAAACTGTGAGTATGAGGCTAGATTTAAACGCATAAGTGCTGCTGCAAGTTTCATGATGTTGGAAACCACGATGTCCTTTGTTGATGGGAAGCCTTGACCCTGGAAGACGGACGAAGATGAGAGGATACCACCACCACCGAAGGAGTAATTCGTCATCAGGTTTGGCATCCCCTTGGTTTGTTCCAAGCGTGGGGGAGTGCCACGGTATCATATTACTATCTTCTATCATTTTACCTTATTAGTAGAGTCATATCATGAATAGAGGAGTTATTATGTAGTATGGTTTGCATTATGGAAGTGTCCCCTCTCTATTGGGGATATACTTTCCAGGTATCCTCATAGTTCCTCACTGACCAGGATGGCCCACTTCGGGTTAGAGCTTTGCTTCACGGGCGGCCCAGTCAGGGAGAGAAGACAGAGTCCAATCCGGCTACGGGAAGGCCCAGAAGACTTACCGACTTAGGCCCATAATGTTACTTGTAGTTCAAGATGTACTCTGTAACCAACTCTTAGTTGTAGCCGGATTGATCTCTCCTGTAAACCCTAGGCAGGATATCTATATAAGCCATCCTAGGGAGAGCCTTTAGGGCACAACACAACAGTCTACAATCTCAACTCGCACAGGCGATACCCTTGTAACCCAGATTCCGGCTCTACCGTATTACTGGATTGCTAGCAGGAGTAGGATTCGTTCAAAGCCGGTCGATTCGAACCTGGGTAAACTTGTGTACTCACCGTCTCAGAATACCGTACGTCTCACACCCCTCAATTCCGCATGCCTCGAGGACCCCCTCATGGCGTACTTGTCCTCAATCCGACGACAGTTGGTGCCCACCATGGGGAAGTGAGCTACGGATCTGCGTTCCGAGCGTAATCTGCAAGAATCGGAATCGGTGAGACCATCGCCGTCGGTCACATCCTCTACGCCAGCGACGTCCCTCTCATCGTTCTCGACGAGACTTGGATTCTGGCTAGGGAGTCCGTGACTGCCTATACAATCATGTCTTTTGGCGAGATCGATGTTTACATCGGTTTCGCTGAACCTGCCCAACCCACCCCAGTGGTGATGATAGAGGCAGAAGAATCTTCTGGGTCCCCTTTGTCCGCGGAGGCGGCAGAGTTCCGGATCTCAGAAAACCCAAAACCCACCCAGCCCGCACCAGTTGCAGAGATAGTGGAGAAATCTGAGCCTGAAGAAGACCGCACGGTCCAAGTCAAATCTGGAGTGGATCTCCCTGGAGAAGCCGGATCCCAGATCGACCCACCCGTGGAAGTCGAAATACAGGAGGAACATATCAATGACACTGATTCCGGCTCTGACGATGCCGGGACAGACATGCCTTCCCCTAGGTAGACATTAAGACGTATGATACTGCAAGGCGAAAGCGCAGATGCAATCCTCGATACCATTAAAAGTTTCGATATGGCTGATCGCGAAAGCCGTAGGTACCACAAGAAGCACGCATCACATTTCGTCGGATATGTGGGATCTAGATCCGGCTCTGCCGATGCTGGAGAAAACACCGACTCGGTGCTGGAGGCAATTGGAACAAACACCGACATTCCCGCATCCTCGGATGAATCTATGACGTCGGCAGATTTCCGAAAGTTCTCCGTGGAATATGAAGAGGAGTACAACTCCAAAGCTGCAGAAGAAGGAGAAGCCATGGATGAAGGATCCGGGGAACACTCTCCCAAAGCGTAGGATGACATGGACGTCGGAGATAATCCCGAAGTCCAGATATCCGAAAGTACCGATCAGAGCTTGACTCCGGGAAACGGACCCAAAGCCGTCTTTGCTAGGCGCTGCCAAGAAGGCAAAGAAGAAGAACAAGAAGAACAAGACCCCGACAAAAGACCCTCTCACAGAAGAGGTGATTGCTGAGGAATACGTGGAAGACTCGGATGGAGCACTTATCCCAGACGAGCCGAAAAAAGAAGCATCGATGGATGGACACGTGATCACAGAAGGTGCGCGTAAACTCATCGATGCCGCATTAACCACACCTATCCCTACAGCTGCAGAACTTACTACAGATGAGCTGGACAAAAGGGCCCAAGCCCTAGAAGCGCGTCGTCAACAACTCCTCGATGAAGCCAAAAACATCGAGGTGGAGAAGAAACGCATGTCAACCAAGGAATACATGTCTCGGTTGCATCAGAAGACACGGAAGCATCACACCAATGATGACCAATTCCCACGTGTCCGTGCCGTCCTTTTTGGGGATGAGATGGGGAAGCCACGGAAAGATAGCAACGGAGATTGGGTATACCCAACCCCAGTACAGAATACCGTGGCAGCCCGAGAAATTCTATCGGCTAATCCAGGACCAGAGGAGATCCGTTTGGGTATCAAGCTACTCAACAAGGGACTAGAGCAGCAGAAGGTCGCCCTGTCCGGAAGTCAAAAACTGGTCTCGGATTCTGACCAATGTCGCACAGATCCGGCATGGGCTGACGTAAGATCCCATTACGTTCGGGCGCAGTACCATCACCCAGAATGCAGGGAAGACAATTATTCAAGAACCGGATCGTCGGGACATCATCGCAGAGCTACGCATAACTAGAGCAATGTCGCTCTAGCGGCCGAGAAAGACGCGATCGCTGCACTGAATCCGAGGAATCCTCCCCGACGAGAATTCAACGATCGAAAGGGAGAAGATAAGGAGAAACATCGGGAGGAGGATCGTCAGAGAATGCCACCTCCTAGAAATGAGAGCCGTTCGGCTGAGCCTCACCATGGTGGGAACGACGGACGAAGGAACGACGGAAACCATGCTAGAACAAGCCGGTGGGGGACTCGTCGTAGTCAAGAACCTCCCCGGAACCAAAATAATGACGCTCCGGACGGAGACCGGCGATCAGCCGGAAACAATTCAACTGCCCCACCCCCTCCACCAAGCAGTTATCACAACGGCCCCCAAGGAGGGCAAGGAGGACGACATGGCGGGGGAGGTGGTGGCAGAAGCCGAAGTCCGGCTACAAGGCACCACAGCCATAGCCGACATTCGGGACGATCTCTATCCCCGAACGACGCAAGGCATAGGATCAACTCCAATATAGAGGCGTGGCGCTATGAAAACGACGATTTCTACGTGGGCCCAAAGTGTTTTGGACCACGCGTCAGAGCTACAAAATACCCGGAAGGATTTGCTATCTCAAGGCACATCCAAGCCTACGACGACATTGCTCGGCCAGATACCTGGCTACATGATTTCTTCCAAGCTTGCTGCATCGCCAAAGGCGGAAACAGCCTGGTCACAGCCCGATATCTCTCACTTATGTTGCGGAAGACGGCACGATCATGGCTCAATGAATTTCCGGAAAACACCGTCCACAACTGGTATGACATGCAAAGTGCGTTCTTTCGGAATTTCGAAGGCACATATCGGAGGCCCTGTTCGGTCGGAGACCTACAACGTTGCACCCAGAAAGTCGGAGAAACTTGCCAGGATTACCTCGGACAATGGATCGACACCAAGAACTCCTGTGAAGGAGTAAACGATCAAACCGCGATTGAAGGTTTCATCGCAGGACTCCCAATTGGTCTACTGTGTCACCGCTTGAAGTGTGACAAGGTCACTGATTTGGGAGAGATGATAGAATCAGCGAGCAAGTATGCAGATGCTGACGACGACGCAGAAGGATTACTCAACGTCCTGGCTGTACCTCAGTCAACAAAGACAAAGCAACAAGCTCAGAAGCGCAAAAATACCTCGGAAGAAAAACCCAACACAGAGACAGCGGTGGTCACTATTGTTTCCGGGTCTGGAGGACGAGGAGGACGTGGCAGAGGCCGCGGGCATGGCCGTGGGACATTAAGGGTCCAAGGTAGAGGAGAGCAACAACCAGGCAAAACCTACACTTGGGCCGACATTGCCAATAACCCATGTGTGCATCACTTGGACGCCAATGGGGGCTCGTCCCACACCAACGCTGAATGTCGTTTTAATGACGACATCAAGAGAGATGATACCGCAGGCTACAAAGCTAAGCGGAAGAAGGGAAAGAAAAATCCCGAAAAGGACAAAGAGACCAAGGAATATTCCGACATGCAGGAAGCCGATGCTTCAAATCCCAAGTCGGAAGGGAAGAAAACTTTTCCCACCAAGAAATACACTTACGTCACCTTCCTCGGGTCTCAACCAACAAAGGTCAAGAAAGCAGTTCTCCACGAGCTCAATGCAACAGTTCCGGCTGTCCCTCAATATTTGGACTAGTCGGAGGTGGCAATCACATTTGACCGTGCTGATCATCCGCCTAAGCTACACAGGCGAGGAAAATACGCCTTAATCGTCAACCCACTTATAGACGGTTATGGATTCTCCAAGACCCTCATGGACGGTGGTAGCAGCATCAATATTCTCTATGTCGAAATGCTACACCAGATGAAGATCTCGGAAACACAGCTGAACCATAGCTCTTGGATCTTTCACGGAGTTGTCCCGGGAAGACAAGCTAATTCCCTGGGAGAGGTTACTTTGGATGTTACCTTTGGAACACCAAAGAATTATCAGACGGAGGAACTTTCCTTCGAAGTGGTCCCGTTCAAGAGCGCATACCACGCTACATTCGGACGTCTGACTTACTGGGATTTTATGGCTCGTCCGTGTTACATTTACAATATGATGAAAATTCCAGGTCCCAATGGCGTGATCACCATCAGGGGACACCCGAAAAAAGCGCGAGAGTGTGAGGATGGAAATTCCGCCTTTGCCGAAGCCGTGCTCATGCCCAGGAGTACCAGGAGATCAAGAAGAGCATAGATCCGTCCGAAATGCCCGCAAGGAAGAAGGAGGTGAAAAAGCCAAATCCGGAGTTCAAGGCATCAGAAGATACGAAGACGATGCCGTTGAAGGATGATGACCCCTCCAAGGTGACCCAGATAGGCGTAGGCCTAAGTAGCGCATAGGAAAGCGCGCTCGTCAAGTTCCTCCAAGCAAATCAAGATATATTCGCATGGCAGCCATCTGACATGACCGGAGTACCTAGGGAACTTGCCGAGCACTCTCTAAATGTAAACCCGAACGCTAAACCCGTCAAATAGTCCTTACGACGGTTTGGCGATGAAAAGCGTAAGGCAATAGCTAAGGAACTAGCACGACTCGAGTTAGCCGGATTCATAGAAGAGGTCATCCACACTGAGTGGTCGGCCAATCCTGTAATGGTCCCTAAAAAGGACACCACTGATTTAAGGATGTGTGTTGATTATACTGTCTTGAACAAGGGTTGTCCAAAAGATCTGTTTGCTCTGCCAAGAATTGATCAAGTCATCAATTCTACAGCAGGCTCGGAACTCCTCTGTTTTCTCGACGCATATTCCGGTTATCATCAAATCCGGATGAAGGAATCTGACAAAGTCAAAACTTCATTCATAACCCTCTTCGGAACCTTCTGTTTTGTTACAATGCCCTTTGGGCTGAAGAACGCAGGAGCTACGTACCAGCGCAGGATGCAGCGTTGCCTCCATGACCAACTTGGACGCAATGTACATGCATACGTGGATGATATCGCGGTGATGTCCAAAAAGAAGGAAACACTGATTTCTGACTTGGAGGAGACGTTCGGCAATCTACGAAAATACAACATCATGTTTAACCCGAAGAAATGCTTCTTTGGAATACCAGCCGGAAAATTGTTAGGTTTCATCGTGTCTCAAAGAGGCATAAAGGTGAACCGAGACAAAATTAAGGCTATACTCAACATTTCCAGGCCAACTCGCCTGAAGGACGTACAAAGACTAATTGGTTGCATTGCTGCGGTCAGTCGGTTTGTAAGCCGACTTGGTGAAAGAGCAGCACCATTGTATAAACTCCTGAAAAAGACCAAGGATTTTGTCTAGACTGACGAAGCCGAAGCCGCACTATAAGATCTGAAGAAAGTACTCTCATCAGCTCCTATCCTTGCAGCACCGGAACCTCAGGAACCGATGTTGCTTTACATTGCTGCGACAAATAAGGTTGTCAGTATCGTCATGGTAGTGGAGAGACCAGAGGAAAATCAGGAACACTTGGTGCAGCGTCCGACGTACTTTGTTAGCGAGGTCCTGACAGAATCAAAGCAGCGGTATCCGCACTATCAAAAATTGGCTGACGGTGTTTTTCTAGCATCTCGTAAGTTACGACACTATTTTCAGGAGCATCCAGTTACCGTGGTGAGCAAGGCTCCCATGAGAGACATAATTAATAATAGTTACGCCACAGGACGCGTCGCCAAATGGGGAATAGAGCTCTGTGCTTTTGACATTGAGTATAATCCTCGGACAGCAATCAAATCCCAGATGCTTGCTAACTTTGTCGCTGATTGGACAGAGATGAAGGAGAAACATGATCCTACCCTAGTCGGAATATTGGACCCTCTTTTTCAATGGGTCTAAGGCTCGAGGGGGCTCGAGGGCTGGCGTGGTGCTCAAATCACCCCAAGGAGATAAGCTTTTATACGTGTTGCAGATCCACTTCACAGTGACAAATAGCATTGCCGAGTATGAAGGACTGCTGCATGGAATCCGGATTGCTAAGGATATCGGCATCCGACGTTTGATGTGTTACGGAGATTCGGATCTTGTTGCTCAGCGAGTCTCGAATGTTTGTAATGCAAATAAACACATGTCAGCATATAAAGCTGTCGTGGATGACCTATCTAAATCGTTCGAAGGGTTTGAAGTTCAACACATCCCTCGAGCAGAAAATGAGGAAGCAGATGCACTATCTTGTATAGGCTCTACGCAGAAAGAGGTCCCGGATGGCGCTTTTTTAGAGCACCTCAAAGTCCCCTTGATAAAGGGAGTAGATGAGGAATGTCTGACCAAATCCGACTCACCTTTGATAGAAGTTCTGGCTGTAATTCCCAGCTGGACTCAACCCTACCTCGATTACTTGGTAGATGGCAAATTACCCGAAGACGAGGTGCTGAGCCGGCATATTATCCGACGAGCAAAAGCCTATACTATTGTTAAAGGTGAGGTACATAAGCAGAGTGTTTCTAGGGTTTTTCAGCGCTGCATATCACCAGAAGAAGGAGTGGAAATCTTAAGGGGAATCCACGAAGGCGAGTATAGTCACCACGCTGCAGCCAAATCTTTAGTGGCAAAAGCTTTTAGACACAAATTTTTCTGGCTTACAGCTCAGGCAGATGCCGAACGATTAGTCAAGACGTGCAAAGGCTGCCAAAAGTACGCCAAGCAAGCTAATATTCCGGCTGATCAGCTACGAACAGTACCTATAACATGGCCCTTTACGGTCTGGGGGCTTGATATGGTAGGACCATTTAAACGAGCTCCAAGTGGATTTACTCACCTCTTAGTGATGGTGGATAAATTCACCAAATGGATTGAGGCTAAACCTGTCACTAGTTGTGATGGAGCAACAGCCAAAAGATTTGTCGAGGATGTTATAATCCGGTATGGTTATCCGCATAGCATTATCACGGACAACGGGAGTAACTTTTCTATGGGAGAATTGGCTGAATTTCTGCGACGAGCAAAATATCTGGCTTGACATTGCGTCAGTCGCACATCCACGGGCTAACGGACAAGTCAAAAGAGCTAATGGTTTAATCTTACAAGGCCTGAAACCGAGACTCGAAGCGCCACTACGACGTGCTGCAGGGGTTTGGGCAGAGGAATTACCTTCTGTAATTTGGAGTTTACGAACAACTCCGAACAGGTCAACAGGATACACACCTTTCTTCTTGGTCTATGACGCAGAAGTAGTTCTTCCTAGTGATTTAATTCATACTTCTCCTAGAGTGGCCGCATATATCGAAGAGGATGCTGAGATTTCTCGACAAAATGATCTCGTCTTAGTCAAAGAAGTTCGCGTCGTTGCTGAAATGAGATCTACAGCCGATCAACAGAAGTTACGCAAGTATCATAGCCAGAGAGTCCGAAAAAGATCTCTCAATAAAGGTGATTTGGTTCTCCGGCTTGTGCAACAAAGAAAGCACAAACTTTCCCCAGTATGGGAAGGGCCCTTCTTGGTTAGTCGAGTATTGCACAATAGATCGTACTACTTAACTGACATGAGGCCAGTCAAAGAAAGACCTGCTACTAAGAAGAGAAAGAGAGCTGGAGGCAGTACAAATCCGGATGAGCTAGACAGACCGTGGAATATTGCTCTGCTACGTCCCTTTTATTCTTAGTTTATCCTTCTTTGTAATCATATATATGTGCATGTTCTTTGAGAAATAAAAGTTTTGGTTGCCTCAAGTTTTTTTGAGAAGTTTTTACCATCTTATTTCCAAATGATCATGTTATAGTCGAAAATCCTAGAATGCTTGAAAGTACTTTATGCTCATGTTTGTTCTGGTCTAGATTTCCGATTCTAAAACTGCTACCTTCGGGTATAACTCTAAAATTTCTAGTCTTTACTTTGGTTATTTGTCTGATTGCTAGATGCGGGTATTTTCCGAGTAGTGAATTGTTGGTACTAGAAGCCGGCCTTGTTTCCGAGTTTAAACTGGTTTAGCAAGTGAGCTCCGTTGCTCGGCAAAGTTTCCGGCTGAAGGTTTAGCCGGCTCACGAAAGGGACGAGGCGGAAAGCCAGATAAACAATAAGTAGAGACGAAAAAATTCAAGTGCTATGAAAATATTTTAAGCACACAAAAAAAAACAAAGTCAAAAGTGCTAAATAGATCACAAGCTTAGCACTAGCAAAATCAATAGTACTTAATATTTACAAACGCATCATGTTCTTTCCGCAATAATACATAATTTTCTGGTCTATGATGCAGGAGGAGATGAAGGAGCTGCCGGCTCACTGGTTACTCCGCCTTGATATCGTTCCGAGATGTCCGGATGTGAGGTGGTCCGTTCATCGTCGGAAACTTCTTCGGCTTCTTCTGGAGGAGGTGGCGGAGTAGCTACGCGGGTGAAGAAGGGGATCTCGTAGCTGGTCAAATCAGCTACGTGACACCCGTATCCGATGCAGGAGTGCATGATGGCTTGAAGGTCCTGCTCCTGGCCGTCTTCGTCTACCTTGCAGTACCCTCTGGTCACTTGCCATATCTCCATGTTTCCATGGTGGCTCATGACCATGGTGAGAGTGTTCTGCGTAGCAGTCCGCGCGTAGGACATGTTCCAGTCCTGAACAAGCTGCGGCATCTCCTTGGCCTTGTCCCACACCTAAAAATCCGACATGCTTGGGATGTCCAAATTCCTGAGAGACTCGCCAATGTCCTCAAGGGACTAGCGGAAGTCATGAAGAAGATCATCGGCTTGGGTAAGCCGGTGGGTGCGGGGCTCGGAGGAGGAAGAGTCCGTCAAGTTCAGAGGACCTATACACAAAACAAGTCAAGAAAAATCCGACATTGATAACAGTCGAAGAAAAGATAAGTCAGACAGATGGAACATACCGAGAATGACGTCGTCAATCTTGGTCTTCTCCTCCCGGAGACTCTGGAGTTCAGCCCAGAGCGCCTGGGAGATGTCTTTCTCTCTGCCAAGCTCATTTTTGAGGTCCGAGATTATTTTATCTTGAGCGGCAATCTTGCGATCGCGCTCTTCGGTGGCCATGGAGGAGGATTCAAGGACTTGAGCTATGCTCCTTTCATGATCCGCCTTGAGCTTATCCAGCTCTTGGTGAAGTCCCTTGTTCTCCACCACCAAGGTCTTGAGGTTCTCGGCCTTTTCAATCATAGCGATGGATTGTTTCACCAGCACTGTAAGTCAAAAAAGAACAATAGTTCGGAAAAAGTTCGACATTGAAAAAGCAAAAGACAAGGTTTGAATCTCGAAAATTTTACCTTCAGCTTCATCCTTGGCTACTTTCAGTTCGGCATTTTTAAGTCGGAGAGCCTTGATCTCTCTCCGCTTATTGTAGACATTGGTCAGTAATTCCTGGTTATAGGAACGTACTTTTTGTAAGTCAGAATACCCAAAGTCAGAAAGCTACTTAAGACTCGGGCTAATATTTTTTGCTAAATATCAGAACGAGCCTTGGGGGCTACACTAGTTCGTTCTTTGGCATCCTAATGAAAGCACAAACCCGGATTATATATCCTACTTCATGCTTGGGGGCTAGGGGATATGATATAACATAATGTAAAAACAAGAGTTGGAATTCTGACTTACATATTGCTCGCGGGTGAGTTTATCTAAACCCGCGTTCACTTCAGCTACCAGTTTCTCGGCAAGAGTAAGAGGGATTACTTGGGCTGTTGGAAGCTGGCCAGTCCTAATCCTCTCATCGCAAAGGCAGACTTGAGTGAGAAGGTCAGAGAACTTGACGTCCTCTACTTCTTGCGCTTCCTCTTCGGGGGATAAATGGCTTTTGTCCAGGACTTGCCTGGCTAGCCGCTGGATTTCCTCTGCAGATTTCCGGGACAGGCCAAACTTGGCAAGTCCCGGATTGCTGAGGAGGTTTTTGGTGAAGGTTTCAGCCAAGGGATCATTACTCGAAGATGGTTCACCCTTATCTTGATCTGACGCACCCACGGTGATGTCAGTTTGTGACCCAAGGATTGTAGGCTCTGTTGGAGGAGCCGGATCTTCTGTAACCACTAGAGAAGGAATGATCGCCGACGTCGCAGAAGGTTGAGGGGCAGGAGTCGGAGGAGCCACGGCAGGGGAAGCTATGGTGAGCTTCGTCTGTCACAGGGGCTTCGAAGGAATCCCTTTCCCCTTACCCTTGATGCTAGGCTTTGCTCTGAGAATGTAGTGAAGTCGGAAACATTACATCTCAGAAAGAAATTCGAGAAAGGTACTAAGGAGGAAATTGTGAATGAAAGTTACCTCTTCACAACAGGCACCTCCTTTGTGCCAACAACCACTATCGGAGCTTTGCGCTTCTTGAGCGCAAGGTCCGGCAATGGGACCACTTCTGTCTCCTGCGAAAACTCAGGAGGGTATCCTTCGAGCGGAGCAAGCTCCGACTCGGGGAGGTCAGCACGCTAAAAACAAGAAAACATATCAGTATTGCAGTATATAACTTAAAGATTGAAACACATAAAATGTGTATTGATGGAAGCTTACCGGCACCACGGGGTTTTCTGCCGTGTGCATATCCAAAGAAATCTCCAGAATTCTCCTCTCGATCCGCTCCTTGATCAGCCACTTGATCTGGCTGATGTAGCCTTGAGTGGTGTAGGCTTTGGGGCTGATACGGAGGGAGTCTTTTTTGGATGACATGATGGAGTCCATCAGTCTATCCCCGTGATACTGAAGTGGCTGGATCCGACGTGAGACCCAGCACTGGACCAAGCCGGATCCCTTCAGATCCTTGTGTTTGATCAAATATTCGATCCGCCTCTTCGCGAGGATCAGATCATCGGTGAGAGCCGGACAACCTCGTCCCAGGAAGGCTGGGCCGTGGCGGCTCCGTCGACAAAAGTCGGCAAAGTAGTAGCTTTGCCGGGAGCCGGAATATCCCTATGGTAGAAAAAGGTGGCTGGCCATTGTTTGACCGAGTCACTGGCAGAAATTTTAGGATATGCCCGGTCACGTCTAAGTGAATAGCTAATAGTGCCGGTGATGTAAGGAACACCAGCAGTGATGGAATTTCTCCGGGCATGAAAGTAGTACTAGAAGAGAAGCAAACTCAGCCTAATGCCGAGAAAGCCCTTGCAAAGCGATGCATACGCGCTCATCTCTAAGATAGAGTTGGGAGGAAGATTGTGGAGTTGAAATCCGTAATGATCTATCACCTCGGAGAAGAACTCCGAGAGAGGAAAAGACAGACCTCGGTCGAGATGAGTGCCGAAGTGGACCCGCTCACCGTCACGCGGGTTGGGGACGGTTTCGCCGGAGCCGCTCCGCCAGTCGCCGGCGACGAGAAGCCCCTCCTTCTCCACGTTCTTGAGGCCCTCCTCAGTGAGGGTGCAGGGGATCCAGATTCCCCGGAAGCTCTCCTTCTCCGCTACTGCTTCCACCATCGCCGCTGCCGCTGCTGCTGCCAAACCGGAGGAAGAAGATGATGAAGCCATTTCTCTGATGAGAAGATGACCTGAAAGTGGCAGCGCTGGGAGTTCTGTGGGGGAAGGACGAGGGAGCTCTGTGCGTGCAGGAGGATTTGGAGGAAAGGAAACGGCAAAGGACTGGTGGAAAGGAGAAGGAGAAATCCAAACCCCTTATATCCACCTAACTGCACCAAGATTCATGCAAATGCTACAGCGTAACCGTCACGCGTCGTGGAAAGAACTGGGAAGGACCCACGCGATGATTGCGTCTCCTTGATCTCCATGCACACATTGAAACGGCGCCTCGGTTCCGCGAACCACGGGCCCACCAACGGTCGTGCTGAGGGCACGCCTGTCAGATAACGTGACTTGACCATGCTTGTGTCAGGTGGCGTTAGAGACCAAGTTCCGGCTTAGTTTGAAATCGAGCTGGAAAATCCGAGTAACCTGTTGATAGGTCCGACTTATTTTTAAGACCCGGATCGTATTTTTTGTTGTAAAGTTTCAGGAACCCTTCAAGATTCTGCAAGCCGAAGATCAAGCTAGACGATGATAAAATCTGACTTTGGATCTTGGAGGCCTCCGGGGGCTACTGTTGGGGATATACTTTCCGGGTATCCTCACAGTTCCTCACTGACCAGGGTGGCCCACTTCGGGTTAGAGCTTTGCTTCACGGACGGCCCAGTCAGGGAGAGAAGACGGAGTCCAATCCGGCTACGGGAAGGCCCAGAAGACTTACCAACTTAGGCCCATAATGTTACATGTAGTTCAAGATGTACTCTGTAACCAACTCTTAGTCGTAGCCGGATTGATCTCTCCTGTAATCCCTAGGCCGGATATCTATATAAGCCGTCCTAGGGAGAGCCTTTAGGGCACAACACAATAGTCCATAATCTCAACTCGCACAGGCGATACCCTTGTAACCCATATTCCGGCTCTGCCGTATTACTAGATTGCTAGCAGGAGTAGGATTCGTTCAAAGCCGACAGATTCGAACTGGGTAAACTTGTGTGCTCACCGTTCCGGAATACCGTACGTCTCACACCCCTCTCTTCCGCATGCCTCGAGGACCCCCTCATGGCGTACTTGTCCTCAATCCGACGACACTCTCTTGTTAGATATGTATCCCTTGGTGTGAGTTTCCGTTATGGAATATTAATGAGAAGTTCTATCATTTACTCTTATGCATAGCTTATATTAGTTTTCAATTCATGGTTATATGATTGATCTTGTTGTTAGTATTGGTATCACTTTGGGATCATTGAGTTAATTTAGTTGGTTTTGGCAAACCTGGCTCGGTTAGTAGCAACACCTTTTTGAGAGTTGAAAAGAAAAAAGATAGAAGTACTCTAGAGAAATATAATTTCATCATCTTTCTTTCTTGATTTTCTCATAAGTTTAGTATTCTCTAGTTAAGATCTTTTGTGCTTCCAAGGAAGATTGCATGTTTGTATTTATCACTTGTATGCTTGTTTGTTTCCTTCAACTCTTATAATTGCTACCCAGCCTTGCTAGCCAAAAACCTGTACTGAGAGGGAATTCTTCTCGTGCATCCACCTCCTTTAAACCAAAACCCACGCCATTTGTGTCCACCATACCTACCTAGTAGCATTATTGCTATTCCAAGTAAATTCCTGTTTTGTCTACCTCCCAAATTAAACTTGTTATGTGAAAATTAGTGAATAAAGCTCTCACGAACTTGATGGCACACTTTACTTTCTTGCATTTAATAAACTTGAACCATTGGGTCCTTCTTTGTTGCGTGTATGCTTGCTCTTTATGAGTTGAAGTTAGCCGAACCATGTATCATGGGGACCGCTTTCAACACTTCATTTGGTACTTTGTACCTAGTTGATATCATGTTCTTTTGCTTATGGATCCCGGCGGTGTGAAATAAAAGTGGAACTTGTAAGATCATGGATTTTATATGTGTGTTAGAGAAACGCCTGGGCCGCTAGCCTAAGCCATGCCTAATCATGGTGGAAACTTGCAGCATAACTATAGTGAGCATTCTATGAAGCATCCTCAATAAAAACCTATGCAAATAGCAAATAAAAAGATTGCTGAGATGCTCACTGTCTGCTTGCCTTGTCGTTTTGATTATGGGATAGCTCCTGTGTCATGTGCAAGGGGTACCCCGTTGGCGGTTCTCAATGATACGCATGTATTTACAATGACAAGTGCTTTCTCGTGACTGAAGTTGAGTAGCATGAGGACCGGTACTCATAAGTAAGGGGCATGGGACTCCAATTTATAACTTGTCAAGCATACCCTCTTAGTTTTGTCACTTTAACCTTAATAAACAAAAGATGCCTATGATAGGGGCAATGAGAGCTGAAAGCTAGTAAGTATCATAATTTTTGGGAGCTCTTTATGCGACTTGCAATCCCTGCTTCCCTCTGCGAAGGGCCTTTCTTTTACTTTGCAGTTGAGTCAGTAAACCTATTCCCTTTTATCTCAGCAAGTATTTTGAGTTGATGTGTTTCATTCATTCATATGATGATTTATGCATTCATGTTTCTTATGTTCCTTGTTTTGCACATTGCTCTTATCTTGATGTTTACTACTTTGAAAGCTTTCATTGAAAAACCAGCTATTTGTGAACTCCAGCAAATTATCAAATATTCTTTGACCAAGAGCTAAGTTTGCCATTACCAATTATGATTGACTTTATGTATCCTTATTGTGCTTCCTTTACTCATTGCAAGTTGAGTTATATATTAGTGAGTTGTCTTCTATTATGATCTATGTATTTGATGAATGTGATGCTTCTTGTCCGTATTGTTTTATCGACTCTTCACTCCATAAACCTGAGGCCATGTTTATTGAGCTCAGTTTCGCTTGGGGACAAGCGAAGTCTAAGCTTGGGGGGAGTTGATACGTCCATTTTGCATCACTATTCTATGTCTTAATTCACTATTATTCATTGATATATTTTGTATTGAGAGGTGATACTTATGTTATTTCATCTATTTTTGCATGGTTGATGACTTTTGGAGCATGGACCGCTGCAGTCAGGATTCTGATGGAAAAGGTGTTGTTTGGAGGCAAAATTCGCGAAGACCAGAAAATCCGGGAAAATATACGGAAAATTCTATTTTTCCATAAGACTCAGGATGCCAGAAGATGGAGTGGAGGTGGGCCAAAGGGGGCCCACACCACCCCATGGCGCGGGCAGGCCTAGGCCGCGCCTAGGAGTGGTGTGGCCGCCCTGGCCCACTCCAGCCTCTCTCCTATGGCGTATATCATCCCCACGAAACCCTAAGACTCGGGGAGCGACCACAGAAAGATTCCACCGCCTCTGTGGGGCAGAAAACACCAAGAGAGAAAGATCTCTCCGGCAGACAGATTTCTGCTGGGGGAATTCCTTCCCGAAGAGGGAAGATCATCGCCATCAACACCACCATCAAGCTGGACTTCATCGGGATCATCATCATCACCATCATCACCACCATCATCACCATCAGCACCCTCACCACCATCTCCATATTGCTGTAACAATTGCGTTGAATCTTGCATAGTTCATAGGGGAAACTTTCCCGGTGTTGATTACTCTTTGTAGTTGATGCTATTGAGTGAACCATTGAATTATTGTTTATGTTCAGATTGTTATACATCATTATTCCATCTCTGATCATGATCCATATGATGTCTTGTGAGTAGTTCGTTTTGTTCTTGAGGACATGGGAGAAGTCTTGTTGTTAGTAGTGGAGTTGCATTGAGAAAGATTCAGTAGATTGTTATTTAAGTTGTGGTGTACTTCTTCTAGTGGTGTCATGTGAACGTCGACTACATGACACTTCACCTATATGGGCCTAGGGGAATGCATTGTGTATTTGGCTACTAATCGTAGGGGTTGCCGGAGTGATAGAAACCTGAACCCCCGTTAGGAAACCATTGCACAAGGGACGTAAGGGTCTTAGAATTTAAAGCTGTGGTTAGGTGTCTACCTTAATTACTTTCTTGTACTTACGGATGTTTGCAAGGGGTATAATCACAAGTATGTATTAGTCTTGGATGGGGCGGTACATTAGCACAGGTTCATCTACACAACACTTAGCAAGCTAGAGAAGATTAATCGACTATATGAAGCGAAAGCACTTGACAATCTTCCCATGTGTCCTCGAGAACGTTTGGTCATCTATAGAAATACAACCGGCTTGTCCTTTGCTGCATAAAGGATTGGGCCACTTGCTGCATTCATTCTTACTGTCTTTTATTTACTCGTACTTTGTTTACTTGCTTTATCGAAAACCCCTAAAAATCTGTTTGCTAAGTATTTGCAGAGAATTCCTGATCCATACCACTAGCCAGCACCTTCTGCTCCTCGTTGGGTTTGACACTCTTACGTATCGAAAATACTGCGATACACCCCCTATACTTGTGGGTCATCAGTTACATTACATGTAACTTGAGGAGGTATTCTTTCGTATCATCAGGATGAACACCACTTCCATGAATCGTTCAAACATGGATGTTCATTAACACGTAAGGGTCTCCCTGGCGTATTTAGAAGCAGCGCACACTTACTCTAAAGAAAAATCATCAAATATAACCATGCATCCATGTTAGTTTGGTACTGTGAATAAAAATCATCAAATAGCATGATTTGTACATTGAGTTGTTTTTTAATTTAGAGTTCTTTCATAATCATCCACGTTCTTGGTTTTGTTTTCGGGATTCTTGCTGAAGAATTTTCATTGTACCAAGGATTTTTATTGAGTGGATTTCTAAAGCTTGAATGTGTGCAATTCCTATTTTAAATTCATGTCTACATATTTACCAACCTTCTTTAGTGTAACACCTAGAGTTGGATTGATGTCATAAAAGTTCGAAAGTTTTGCAATGATAAGAAAGAAATCTAGGACATTCAACGAACACTACTCTCAATCTTCTAAAATTTCTCAAGCAGATATAGTTATTATTATATATTTCTCCATTGTTTTGGGTGTGTGTTTCTTATTGAAAACAAATACATTGTCCCGATCCATCACACAATTTTGTAACTTGCTATATTTCAAGGTGAAATAGTAATCATCTTTTTTTCAGGAGATCTTTGAACCTGGACAATATTTCCGGATCCTCTCCTAGGGCCAAGGTTATTATTGATATAGGGTTGCAGGTCAGATCATGTTGCTTATCTTTCCCATATAGTCCAGTGGTTCCAATTTTCTGGTCATTATGCAATCCCCTTTGCATTCCGCCGTTTGAGTTAGGGATGTAGACATGTTGTATGCTGTTTGACCAGTGTGGAACTCTGACAAGATTGGCAGTTAAAATGGACTACTGTATCATCATACTAGATATTTTACAAAACTTGGCTGTGGATAGTAAACTCAGAGTGTGTGCATGGATAGTTAGTGTTAAATTAATGAATTGGTTAATAGCTGGAAGGTTTAAGTTTGCATACTTCACTGTGTAACATATGAAGACCACAAAACTTTCGGTTAAAAAAGACAACAAAAATGATTAATGAACATGCTTGCTTAAATTTTACAATTTTTCTTCTGGTATAGTTTTGTTTATGTGCCAGTTCATTTGGCTAATATTCATGCATATGTAAATATGAGTCCAACCTCATCCCATATCATCAGGCACAGTATGGAGTTTAGTAAGCATAAGAACTTCATCATCAAATAACACAATCTGTACATTGAGTTGTTTCTTAATTCAGAGGGGTTTCATATTGAGATTGATAGACAATTCTGAATTTTTGTCCACTTTTTAATGCTCAAAATATATTGAAACCTGAGACAAGGTTGTGGTTTTATCCATTGGAAAAATCACTTATGCTTGCTTACCTTGAATTCCTAATTTATTTGGGACATAATCTTAAATAGCTAATGTAGATCAGACTGACAATTCACAAATTAAGATGGTTTTGGTGACTGTAGCAAGTCTGAAATAACCTTGTCCCTTGTGATAATCGAGTTTTCCATGTTCAGAAATAGAACTAGAAATAGACTGGTTGTTTCTATTGAGAAGTGTGACTATATGACCAAGTTTCAGGGGGTATACTGACACAAATTACCTTCAAGTAAATCAGTAATCCTCCACAATCGGTGAGGCTGCCGATCCAAGTGAGTGGTGGCTTAGTTGTTCACCCAACCTGTGGCTCCTGAACCAGATAGTTTTTTACTCATAAAATTCAAATTTATCTCTAATACCATGTCCAAATAATTTGGAACCAGTGTGTTTCCTGAGAAAGTAAATAGGAATGTGATCCCTGGCGGCGTCCTCCTCCCAGTTCACCTGATTTGACATCAACCTTTTGATGAGTCGGCATCGTTCTCTCTCCAGCGAGTGTACTAGCATGCCGGAGGAGAGTGATGATAGGCATTGTTGCACATATGATCGTTGCTTGCCTGGGGCGATGCTTGGAGAATTTCCCTTTTGTTTTACTTGGAAATAAGATTGACGATGATGGTGGCAATATCAGGACTGTAACTATTTTTCACGATTCTTGCGATTACTTTGTATCCACTCTTGGTTATTTAATATGTTATACTCATTTTAAAATAAGTTTGTTTTCAGGTCTCTGAGAAGAAGGCTAAAGCATGGTGTGCTTCCAAGGGAAACATCCCTTATTTCGAAATGTTTGCTAAAGAAGGCTTCAATGTAGAAGCAGCTTTTGAGTGTATAACAAGGAACACTATCAAGAATGAACCTGAATAAGACATGTACATTTACTTCTTGTAGTACATGTACTGTTTAGCCAAAAAAATACTTGCTGGGTTATTTCCTTGAGGGGAGGGTATTTGGAAATAGTAACGAAGAAAGCACTAATGCTAGCTAGATTGATGCTCTGCTAAATTTTGTAGATATTTTCCTGATACAATTGACATGGGAGGTCCTCGAAAGAAACAATGCTCATCAGGCTGTGAATGCTAGAAGATATGTGTCAACTGATTACCTTCGTCGCTTCTTCATTTTCTAAGTTTGATATATTTTCTAAGTGATGTACATAGTTAAGCAAGTATGTTTCATGTTTGTACACCTGCAATTCCTTGCTATAGTTATGTGGTTCAGTTTGAGGCCCTACACTTTGCAATGTGCAGCGCCCCAAATCAGTTGTGTTGAATTGACAATTTTTCTACCTCGATCATGCTTTACTTTCGACTTTGTCTGACATGCAAATGATCTATACAAATTGCAAGTGAGGCTCTAAATTGTATTTTCATCATTTGTAAACTTGAAATTCTCCGGATATTTCTCCAAAATTATAGTGTCTAATGTTGTGTGCAAGTAATAGATATTTTCATACTCATGGAGTGATATCTTGGGGTTTTCGAATTGTTGTAAAATTTCAGGCTCACTAACACATGAAGAAACAGGCTAAGTCGGGCATCGCTTGGGCTTGCATTGTTGTGAAATTTCAGGCTCACCGACACACGATGAAATGGGCCAAGTCTTTTCACCACTACACATCACCAATAAATTGACATGCCAACATTTTTGTCCACGCCAGAGCAATTTTCTACCGTTGTGCTAGGTGGATGTCCATAGCATCTCTCTCATCTCTCACACCCATAAACACCGCGCCCATATTCTTTCGTCCGGTCAACAAAAGACTATTTTCCCTAATGAAATTCACCATTAATTTTTTAATAAAATCACCTCCATACGAATATATGTGCTTGGGAGCTAACTCGGGGGAGGAAGGGGGTTATATGTTATTAGAGGCATGGCAAGGATGCTTTTGATGGATGATCTTAATGTTTTTTTGATCCTAATGTGTCGGCCCTGGCAGCTGGCATTCGTGATACCTAAACAAAGCAGAGTACTACCCTATATGGGTGGGTATATGTTCATAGGAATGAATCTTCACATACATTGTATTGACACATTATAAAAAATGAATCGTTGCAACACACGAGCATTCAACAAGTTCTTTATAATGCTAGAGGTGTATCCGCTACTCCCCGAGAACGTCTTTTTCCCTATTGCAGTTCCAATCTCTTTTACATACATGATACTTACTTTCTGTGTTCAGTTGTTTTACTTTACTTATTATTCTCTTATACCAAACACCCCAAAATACCGTTTTACACAATGCTCACATTTTATCTTGGTACTTAGAACTTTATTTAGCATTTCTATTGTAGTATTTAATTCAAGAGTTATTAGACTTCAGACTCCTGCTCCCCGTGGGATCGGTATATTTATTTGAAAACTAACTACAAATTATCTGTACACTTGTAGTCATCAAGCTATTTTTGGCACCGTTGCCGGGGAGTTAAGCGTTGTAGGTCTTTTAATTTTTGCTTATTTATTTTTATCTTGCTAAGTTTTATTTTGAGTTATAAGTTTCCACCAATATGACGGAGTTTGAGCATAACTAGTTCTAGCCCACTCAACCACTTTGGGAAGCCCTATGATATTTATAAAAGTGACAACTCCAACGAGAAGACAAGGGGGTTTGAAATAAATCCTCTACTACTTGGTATTCTACACAAGAAGAAATTTACTGGAGATGAAGAAGATCCTGATCCATACGAGCATATTGCATGTTTTAAAGATATATATGGCACTTTCCAATTACCGGGATATACCGCTAATGAGGTAAGGGTTAACTTTTTAGTCAGACTTTGAATAGTACAGCTCTCTCATGGTATAGATCTCTACCCCTAGAAGCCACTACTACTTGGTATAATTTAGCCAGTGAGTTTCTAGCAAAATATTATCCATTATCAAAATATTCTGAAATCAGGCGTCTTATAATGACTTCGAGGAACCGTCCTAATGAAGGACTAGTAAGAGCTTATATCAGATTTAAAGATTTACTTAATCAATGTCCTCATCATGATTTGCCTGACTGGTATTTATTCCATATCTTTTATGGCGGTTTAATTGAACCTAATAAAATTGAACTAGACTCTTGCGCGAGAGGAGCTTTTATTAATCTTTCCATAACTAAAGCTTTGACTTTACTTAATAGAATTTGCGATCATAGAGTTTCATGGAATTTTGGTCTAGGAAGCGAAGGAGGCATAGAAATAGATTATGATTGTATCCATGACTGTAATAAAAAGGTCCATGTTAACGAATTATCTAAGGAACTTTATTTGGATTTAGATCTTGTGTTGCATGTTGATAATGCTTTTATAGAACACATCAAAGCTCCAAAAGAGGGTTTGGTCAAGTATGATCCACCACCCGAACCTGAGAAGAAAAGACAAGTTAAAGCAACACTGGCCTTCCTAGAACCAATATATGAGATACCTTTCCCTAAAACTGCACAGAAGCATATTTTTGAATATGAACAGGTCAAAGCAGTACAGGAGAAGAAGGAAGAGGAAAGTATGCCAGAAGTTGAGGAACATCTGGAAGAAACCAAAGATGAAGAGGTAACCAAGGAAGCAATTATGGCTGTGTATGCACATTATAATATAGTTGAACTTGATAAAGGGACTTCCGTATTGGTTGAAGGTAAAACAAAGGTAAAAGATGTGGGTAAGCCTATTCTTCCCTACATATTTAAGGAAACCTCGCATTATGGTTTATGCGATCTTGGCACCGAAGTTAATGTTATATATTATAATTTTTATTTAGAAATAAAAGAAGAAATAGAACTGGCTACAATTGAAAATACTGATATGATAATCATGTTAGCCAATAAAACTCTTAGAATTCCAATGGGAGTAGTTGAAGATGCAACTGTCACAATTGGCAGTAAAAACTTTCCTATCGATTTTGTAGTTGTTGATATGCCAGTTGACACTCTTTGCCCAATTATATTTGGAAGAAACTTTTTGAGTGACGTAGGTGCCAAAGTTGATTTCAAAAAGGAGATTGTGTCTCTTAAGCTTGGGGAAGCGGAAAAAGAATTCCACTTTTCCAAATTTAAATACATACCTCTACTAATACAAGAAGAAGACAAAGAGAAAACTATTAAGGAAACAACATCTCTCTTCTTTATTGATAAAACATAAGAAATAAATGAAGACTTAAATTATGAAGAAATAGTTATAGAGGACAAGTCCCTAGAAGAATTAGAAGGTGAATTCGATTCATTTCCCATTATAGGGCCTCCAACTAATGAGGCTTTCGAAGAGCCAGAAAAGAGAAGAGATGAGGAATTACCACCCCCAGAATTGAAGACTCTACCAGATAATCTTAAATACAGATTTGTAGATGATACGAATAAATTTTCTGTTATTATTAGTGTTAAACTTTCAGGAGACGAAGAAGAAGAACTCATGAAAATACTTAAGGAGCATCGCAAGGCCTTTGGGTACTCAATGGATGATTTGAAGGGCATTAGTCCCATGATAACCGTCCACCGAATATTCATGGAGGAAGGTGCTAAACCACTTGTGGAATTTAATAGAAGACTGAAGCCCAAAATTAAGGAAGTAGTAAGAAAAGAAATAGTACGCCTATTGGAAGAAGGTATACTCTATCATGTAAATGAAAGTGAAGGGGTAAGTCATGTTCATTGTGTCCCTAAGAAGGGCAGTTTTACTGTTGTTCCTAATGAAAACAATGAATTGATACCTACTAGAACTATTGTTGGACATACGATGTGTATAGATTTCAAGAAATTGAATAAAGAAACTAGGAAAGATCACTCTCCTTTACCGTTCATAGATCAAACTTTAGAAACGTTAGCAAACCACACTCATTTTTGCTACTTGGACGCATACTCTGGTTTTTCTCAAATAGCTGTTCATCCTGATGACTAACTTAAAACAACTTTCATTAGTCCTTATGGTTTACATCCTTACCGTCGTATGCCTTTTGGTTTATGTAATGCTCTAGCTACTTTTCAAAGGTGCATGACTATTATTTTTGCGGATTTTATAGAACTAATAATGGAAGTATTTATGGATGACTTTTCTATCGATGGAACTCCGTTTACTAATTGCTTGGATAATCTCAAAAGTGTTTTGCAGCGTTGCAAAGAAACCAATCTTGTTCTAAACTGAGAGAAGTGCAATTTTATGGTCAAAGAAGGTATAGTCCTTGGACATAAGGTATCAAGTAAGGGAATTGAAGTGCACAAAGCTAAGGTTGAGGCCATAGAGAGAATGCCACAATATAGGGATATAAAAGGTATAAGAAATTTCCTTGGTCATGTGGGTTTTTATAGAAGGTTCATTAGGAATTTCTCTGGAATATCTAAACCTTTGACTAACCTTCTGAAAAAGGGAGTAAGATTTAATTTTGATGATAAATGTCTTGTAGCCTTTCATATACTTAAATATGCTTTATTCCATGATCCTATCATTAAACCACCTATATGGGATATGACTTTTTACTTAATATGTGAAGCTAGTGATGATGCTGTAGGAGTAACTCTGAGACAACATATTGGTCGCAGATTTAATATTATACATCATGCTAGTAGAACTCTCAATAGTGCTCAAAAGAATTATCCTAAGGAACAGAGGGAACTTTTTGCTGTATTTTTCTCTTGCGATAAATTTCATTCTTATATAGTCGATGCAAAAGTAAGAGTTCATACGAATCGTGATGGTTTAAAAAAACTCATTGAAAGGAAAAATCATAAGATAAGACTAATCTGTTGGATCCTTTTACTTCAATAATTTGATTTGTAGATTATGCAGAGGCAAGAACTAAAGATGTTGGATGTATTGTCAATATATTGCCCGGGAAGACACCAATCTTATTGAGAGGAACTTTAGTCCTGGTGATTTTCGTTTATGAGAATTATTAAATGAACTAAGGTCAATTCTTCCAAAAGAGAAGAAGTCTTTGTTGTTGGAGGAGCTTGTCATCTCTGAATAAGTAAACAGTAAGTGCAAGGTAAGTGTTCTTACTCAAATAAGTGATTTGTTTTCACAAATTTTACTCCTAATTTTTTTCCTTTGAATTCCTCATGTTTTTCTAAAGTTTCTGAGGTTTTTACCAACTATACGGTCGCGACTATACGACCAGAGAAAAATCTCCGACCGTATAGTTGGTCATTAAACCTTCTGTACCCTCTTTGCGAAATTTTCTGGAAACTACACGGTCGTAACTATACGGCCGGAGAAATTCCTCCCACCATATAGTTGGTCGTTAAACTCTCATACATTTTTCGATTTCCTTTTCGTTTTTGATATCAAAAAAACAGTTTTGTCGGTTCCGAGTCGGTAACTTAATCGACCTGGACTCGAGATATTTGGAAATATCTGCTCGGAACCAACTATACGGCCGGAGCTTTACGAGCCGCGCCCATATAGTTGGTCGTTACGCGGCAGGACTCCTCCAAATCCATGATTTCTTTCCCTATTTTTTTAAGATTCTTTTCTTGGGCGTGAATTTGGTGTTTCTTGCGAGTTTTACCAACCTCTTACCCCCTTATATACTGCCATTGTGTTTCTCCCTAATCATAATCACCAGGAACCAATCTAGCCATGCGCTATCCCGTCCTAGGCTGTGGAAAACCCCTGGGTCTCATTGCTCCTTCCAGGGACTACTCTTGCAGCTCGTCCATGGAGGATGACAGCGAGGAGGTGGAGAGGTTTAGCCCAGGGTACAAGTACGTCGAGCCAATCTTCTACAACAAAGATCCCGATGAAGATTGGAGTGACATCTACATCTGCCATGATGTCTATGATCCCCCAAAGATCAACTGGGCGGCAATGAAGATATCTCAAGAAGAGAGAGAAGGTCACAATCTGCATGGAAAAGGGCGTGTGGAGATGGTCAAGTTCATCGCCACGGACCCTAGGATGCACAAGCGTAAGGAATTACCTAATATTGGTGCAGGTGCTAGCAAGGGAGCGACGGTGCCACTCTTGAAGCCTACCATTGGTGCTTGTATGAAGTCTCAAGAAGATTGGAGGAGCGGTTTCCACTTCCCCGATCCATCAATTTTGGACGAGGAAGAAGAAGCTGCTCCCAGGACCAAGGACCACGTGCGAGCACTGGAAATGTATCAGAAGCAGGAGCTACTCCATCGTGTCGAAGTCCGTCACCGTCCAAAGGAGATAGAGAAGAAGGATGATCTTCTCCCATTGGTGACTAAACTCGTAGATAAAGTGGACACTTTGCAATCTGATTTGCGTTACATGCCATGGCGCCATAGTGATCTACAATAATCACGGTATCAAATATTCCAAGCTTGGGGAGATCTTTAAGACCTTGTAATCTATCTTATAAGTTTTACATTACTATTTCAGTTTTGCATTAGTTCAAACTAGAAATAAAGTTGCATCATTAGAATTCCCTTCTAGAATAGTCGATCCCTTTTATGAAATTCCGAGTTTATTATCATATATGGAGCAATATTGAGTTTGTGCTTGTCCTATTGGGTATATGAATAGCTTGAGTATAATTTTACTTGCACTTGATGATAGCAATATGAGTCTTCCACACTATTGGTATTAATGGAACATACAAAGATAATTTGGTCAATATGTTGTAAGTACATGATTTGATTTACAAAGAAAGAAAAAATAACTAATTAGTTAAGTTGAAAAAGAAACCTTGAACAAAGGAAAATTAAAAGTGCTATCAAATTAGAGCGAGAACAAGACGAGGTAGAATATTCAAGATATAAAGATTGCTTCATATACAATTGGAATTTGGTAATGAGATCATTAAACTTTGAATTCCTACATGAAGTGGAATGTATGGCTAGCTCCTTTACACATCACTTAAACAAAAGTATGAGCATATATATATAAAAATAAGAAAAGAGAGAAGAAAAAGAGTGAATGTGCAAAGATCAAATAGGCATAAACCACTATATTGTAGTAAGACAAAGAAACGTTTTGATATTTTAAATCCCAAGTGAATATGTTAATCCTAAAACACTTGGGACTACCTCGCTAACTTATTCGGTCAAACCGAATACCTTTACATCATGTTGAGATTCATCTTTTGTGAACTGTTGATCACTAAGGTGTGGAAGCATTCTAATATTATAAGGATGGTTCGAGTAAGGTGCTATTCATGAACTTATTCCTATGTATCGTATATGATAAACACATACTGCAACTGCCTAATTTATTTTATCGACTCAACTTCATGAATATGAGGATCACATCCATTAAGATAAACTTTTTCGGGATGAGCAAGAGTCTAAGCTTGGGGAAGTTAATGAGTGCATAATTGCATCATGTTTTATATTACTATTTTGCACTGTATTTATAGGATCTTGGTATTTTACGGCGTTCGCACGCACATTTTATGTCTATTTTCACCAGGATCAGGACAAATGATGGATAAAATGGATACAATTCTTGGAGCAGTTGTATTGGGGAGAAAAGGAGTAAAAAACAATGTAAATTTCTTATTTGGGAAATATCAATAACACTAGAAGAAAACCCGAAGCAATCGAGGTGTCCAGAGAGTTTGACGACCAACTATACGGCAGGAATAGTTTTTCAGCCATATAGTTCCCGCTGTATAGTTGGCGCCGCCACCGCCTCCTCAAATAGTTTCACCCCGTGCAACTGGATCGGGGAGATGACATATAGAACAACCAGAAATCACTGAAACCTCACCTCTAGAAGGCATCTGGAGGAGGAACTCGTCCACCGGGGATCCCTGTTCGCCCTGCGCAGATCCAGGAGGCTATGGCATCGATCTTCATCATCAACCACTACATCACCACCATCTCCATCCATCCCATCTACATCTTGTCTAGATCTTGTTGTAATTTCCGTACTCATTGTGGATTTGTACAAGTACTATTCATCTATGATAGATTGCATTGTTATTGCCATGATGTTGATTACCTCCATGTCTGAGTAGATCTTTAATTCTTGGGGAGATGGAGAAACCCTAGTATGAGATTGAAATAAGATAAAGTTTATTATGATATTCATCGTTGTGACCATGTGTTAGATTGACTTCATATTAATGTTGGGAGAAGTCGATCTCTCAACATTTGCCTCTTATGGGGACTTGATGGAGGGAACTAGTTGTTGGTAGACGGAGGTGTGTTAGCACTTACAGTGACTATAAAGTTGTTGGCACCCCTTACGTATCAACTTGGGAACCGAGGAAACTCACGGAACACTTTCCATGCCATGGGATATGTCCTACGAGATTAAGTCCCTTAATAGCGCGTTAATTCGATTGATATTGATTGCTGACTGTTGTGGTTATGAGGATGACGTAAGCAGTGGCTGCTGCCTATTTGTCCAAATACAGAGTTCCTCCCACACATACATAGTTGAGAATGTTAATGATAATATTCTTTACCTTAATTCTTTATAATGCTAGAGGTGTATCCGCTACTCCCAGAGAACGCCTTTTCCCCTATTGCAGTTCCAATCTCTTTTACATACACGATACTTACTTTCTATGGTCAGTTATTTTACTTTAATTATTGTTCTCTTATATCGAAAACCCAAAAACACCTTTTACACAATACTCGCATTTTATCTTGTTACTTAGAACTTTATTTAGCATTTCTATTGTAGTATTTAATTCAAGAGTTATTAGACTTCAGACTCCTGCTCCCTGTGGGATCGATATCTTTATTTCGAAACTAGCTACAAACGATCTGTGCACTTTTAGTCATAAGTTTTTAGCATACAAATAATTATAATGCTAGTGATTAACCTATTGTCGTCGGATTTATGACAAGGACACCATGAGGGGGTCCTCGGGGCGTCAGAAGATGTGGTGTGTGAAACGTACGGTCGTCCAGGATGGTGAGCACATAAATGTACCCAGGTTTGAATCTGTGTGCGGTGGATGGATACTACTCTTGCTAGCAATCTAGTAATATGACAGAGTCATAAGTACAAATTACAAGAGAGGTTTCTCTTGTGAAAGTTGAGGTTGTGATTGTTGATTCCCTAAAGGCCTATCCCTAGGATGGCTTAAATAGTCATCCGGTCCTAGGGTTACAGGAGAGTCCTATCCGGCTACGACAAAGTCGGTTACATAGTACATGTTGGACTACAAGTATTACTACAGTCCTAAGTCGGTAAGTCTTCTGGGCCTTCCCATAGCCGGATGGGCTTACAAATTCTCTCCCTGGCTGGGCTGCCCGTGAAGCATAGCTCTAACCTTAAGTGGGCCACCCTGGTCAGTGAGCCACATTGGATATATCCGGAAAATATATCCCCAACAGTAGCCCAGGAAGCCTCCAAGATACAAAGTCATATTTCATCGTCTAGCTTGATTCTTCTTAGGTTGTAGAATTTTGAAGGGTTCCTGAAAATCCAAAACAAAAAGTAGGATCCGAGTCTCTAAAATGAGTCAAACCTGTTAATATCTCATCATGGTTTTCCTGCTCAATTCAAACTGGGCTAGAAACTTGGCCTGTGACGCAACCTGACATCAGACAAAGTCTAGTCTTGTCACTGGCAAATATTTTGTCAGTGTGACCATTGGTGGGTCCACAGTGCACGGTACCGAGGCGCCGTTTCAATTCATGCATGGAGATTGAGGTAGTGTATCCTTCACAGGGAAGCTTCCCTGCTCTTTCCGCGATGCGTTGCGCAATCGTTCGTGTGTTTACGCTAATCTTGGCACAAATGAGGCTATAAGGGGTAAAATCTCCTAATTTTTCTCCCATCTGTGCCCTTGGCTTCCTTCTCCCCAAGAAAAACCTACACCCCCATCTACGTTCTCTCTACCCCCAATCCCAACAACGTGCCCATCCAAGGTCATTCCTACCAGCGATATGGCTGACACATCAAGCTCCAACGTGGCGGCGTTGACGGTGGTGGCGAAAGATAAGCGTTACCACGGGGTCTGGATACCTTGCGTTTTGGATGACAAGAAGCTTCGACGCCTTAAGGAGGAGGGTCTTCTCCATGTCGACGAGTGGTGGAGCGGCTTCAACGAGCCTCTTCCTGCTCCCCACGATGACAAGCGGGTCCACTTAGGAACTCATCTAGGCTGAGGTTTGAGCTTTCCGCCCTCGGAATTCTTCTCCGAGGTGATTAATTACTACGACATGACGCTCCATAATGTTACTCCCAATTCGATTCTTGAGCTGAGCACCCATGTCTCTCTTTGTGAGGGTTATCTCAGAATTAAGCCGAGTCTTACTTTGTTCCGGTACTACTTTAGTACTAGGAAAAATTCCATCACTGCCGATGTTCCATACAATACCAGAACCCTTCTCTTAGTCCTTAGAATAGACCAAGTCTATCCCAAGGTCATAGCTAGTGAATCAGTGAAGAGGTGACCATCTACCTTTTCTATCACAAGGATAAACCGGCTCCCGGCAAGTAGGAAAGCTTGCCGGTTTTTGTTGACAGTGCCACTGCCCCCAAGACTATTGGGATGCAGAAGCGCCAACTCTTTCTGAAGACTTGATCCGCGCTAAGAGGCGGATTGAGTTTTTGATGAAGCATAAGAGACTGAGGGGATCCGACTTAGTCCGTTGCTGGCTAGCTCGTTGGATTCAACCTCTGCAGCACCATGGGGACTGACTAATGCATACAGTCACCACCAATAGGAATGACAACCTGAGAGTGAGCCAGAACCCGATTCCCACCAAAGATTACGAGTCTCAGATCAGGTGGTTGATCAAGGAGAGAATAGACCAGAAGATTCTGATGATCTCTCTAGACATGTTCACAGAAGAGAAACCCCTGACCCTGGTAAGATTTTTTACTGACTCATCTTGTACTTGTTTCATATATATATATATGTTTATTTGCAATGCTGAGATATTTCAACTTTCAGCTCGCTGACCTCCCCGAGTCGGAGGTGGCTCCTCTCGAGGGATATCCACCTGAGGATCCAGTTCCTCAGGAGGATGAAGAGCTTGAAGTGTTGCTAGAAGCGCTTACCTAGAAACGCAAAGTTCAGGTTATATCAGCTAGCCCGCAAATGATGCCAATCGTCAAGAAGTAAGTTCCTCAATCAGACCTTGTATTTTGGTTCATATTCTTTCTAGGTTATAACAATCTTAATCTGTTACTGTCGAGAGCTAAACCAATTATTAAGGGAAAGGAAAGGAAAATCCAAGAAAAATTCTACGCTAGAAGAAGTTAACATAGTTTCACCCGCTGCCGCGCCTCTAACTCTTACCCCAAACCCATCCTTAGTGCCGGAGGATATTCCGTCCGTGCATTAAGGATGTTGTGGCTCAATCTGAAGAGCCAATGAACCAAAGTTCACAAACCGATGTCACCATGGGTGACTCAGAAACTGATAAGGGTGAACCCTCTAAGGATAATGATCCCTTAGCCAAAGTTTTTGCCAAAAACCTTCTTTAGAATCCAGGTGTAGCCAAACTTGGCCTTACTCAAAAGAGCGAGAAGAGATCTAGAAGTTAGCCCTCCATTTCTTGGAGACCAGAAATATTACGGACGAAGAAGAAGCTCAAGAAGCTGAAGACTTGAAGCTTGTTGATCTGCTGGAGCAAGTCCGTCTCCGTGATGAGAAGCTAAAGGCTGGTGCAGTTCTGCCTCCACCTATCATCCATTTAACCTTTCCCGGAAGGTTTCTGCTAAAATCAACTGCAGCCTCAATAGGCTGCAACACGAGCATTTTGTAATTTTCAAATCCTTTTATTGTATTTATATCATATCCTCTAGCCCCCAAGCATGAAGTTGGATAGAACTAGAAATCCGAGTTTATGATTTTATAAGATGCCAAAGAATGAAGTAGTGTAGCCCCCAAGGCTCGTGCTGAAATTTAGTTAAAAATAACAGCCCGAGTATTAGTAGCCATCTGACTCTGGTTATCATTCTGACTTACAGAAAATTTATGATTACAATTAGGAATTATTGAAGAACATATGTAACAAGCGGAGAGAGATCAATGCTCTCTGACTTGAAAATGCTCAATTGAAGGTTGAGAAGGATGATGCAGAAAGTAAGTTTTACAACAATATCTTCTCGGATTTATGTTTCGGTAAAATTTGACTAACTTGTATGCCTCACTCCAGGGTTGCTGACTCAATCCTTCAAACTTTTGGAGGAACCTGAATACTTTAGATCTTTAGAATCTGAGAATGCTGGCATGTGCGAAAAACTTAAGAAATTATAGGAGGACCATGAGCATAGTGTCAACAATATCCTTGAGTCTAGAAACATGGCTATCAAAGAACGTGATCAGACCATTGCTTGTGAAGGCAAAGAAATATTGGATTTGAAAGCAGATTTGGATAGGCAAAAGGATACTACCCAGGCCCTTCGGGATGAACTTCAGAGTCTGAGAGAGGAGAAGAGCAAAGTAGACAAATCTATCGTTGGTATGTTTACTGCCATTCCGACTCATGTCTTGATCTTTCCGACTTCTTCAGTCAGATCTTTATAATATTGCTCCTTTTCAGGGCCTCTCAACCTCCTAGATTCATCTTCATCTAAGTCATGCACCAGCCGACTAGTCATAGTGAGAAATTTGCTTCATGATTTCTGCAAATTTCTTGAGGAGATTGGCGAGACTGTTAATCTCTCCGACTTAAACAAGTTGTTTGCCTTTGAATTGCGTGACAAAGTCAAGGATATCTCGTAGCTGGTCGAGGATTGGAAGATGTCCTATGCCCGCACAACAGCACATAATGCCCTAACCATGGTAATGAGCCACCATGGAAACATGGAAATCTGGCAAGTTACCAAGGGTTATTTGACTGTTGATGAAGATGACAAGCTTTAGAATGTTGGTGAAATCTAGGATTCTTGTGGCGGATATGCTTGTCGCATAGCCAATGCAACCAACTACGAGAAGCCATTTTTCAATCCCGTAGAAGTGCCTCCAACCCCCTAGCCCAAGACGATGAACTTCCCGATGACAAGGACGAAGAGACAGAGTCCAACGTCTCCATCTCAGAAAAAGATCGGGGTAACTTGGGTGGTGCCACCAGCGAGCCGGCAAATCCTTCTCCTGCAACATGAAAATTTGCAAGAAAAACTCTGTATTGTTCCGAAACAATCTTTGATGTAATGGTTAAACTTATTTATTTTGTGGTGCTGCTATGTAAGAATTGATGCTTTACTCTTTAGCACGTATGTTTTTGTTTTATGCTTGAAAAATACTTAAGCACTTTTTGTTCATACTTATTGTTTCTCTGGCTTTCTGCCTCGTCCATTTCGTGAGCCGACAAACCTTTAGCATGGAAACTTTGCTGAGCAATGGAGCTCAATTAGTAAACCAGTTTAAACCTGGGATCAAAGCCGTCCTCCAGTACCAACAATTCACTACTCAGAAAATACCCGCGTCCAGCAATCAGAAAAAAACAAAGTACAAACAGAAAATGAGACTTACACCCGAAAGTAGCTTTTAATTAAAATCGGAAATATAACTAGAACAAACATGAGCATAAGGTATATTCAAGTATCCTAGGATTTTCGACTATGACATGATCATTCGGAAATAAGATGGTACTTAAAGTGTTCTTCGCCGCTTTGGGTTGTGGGGCTTACTTCCTAGCTCTAGTGGGAGTCGTGACTAGCTTTATAGGTCATTGGGCGGCCGTAAAACTTCTCAGAAAATCATTGAGGGAACCGATACTTTATTCACTTTGAACATGTACATTGATATGATTACAAAGAAATAAATTTTAAGAATAAAAGGGAGGTAGCTGAGCAATATTCCATGGATGGTCTATCTCATACGGGTCTGTACTACCTACAGCTCTCTTCCTCTTCTTACGAGCAGCTCTTTCTTTTTTCGGCCTCATGTCTGTTAGGAAGTATGAACCATTGTGCAATACTATACTAACGATAAAGGGCCCTTACCAAATTGGGGAAGGTTTGTGCTTTCTTTTTTGCACTAGTCGAAGAACTAGATCGCCCTTCGTGAAAGACCAATTTTGACTCTCTGACTATGATACAATGCATAACTTCTGCTGATAGGCTTTAGATCTCTACACAACAATGATGCAAACTTCCTCGAGTATATCGAGGTCATCTTGTGGAGACACTTTGGCATCTTCTTCGACATACGCAGCGATTTAGGGAGATAGATGCGTAAGATCACTCGGAAGAACTGCCTCTGTGCCGTAGACTAAGAAGAAAGGTGTATATCTGGTTGAACTATTAGGAGTACTTCGTAAACTCCATACAACGGATGGCAATTCATCCGCCCAAGCGCCCGCATCATGGTGAAGTGGTGCTTCGAGCCTATGATAGAGGCCTTAAAGAATTAAACCATTTGTCCTTTTGACTTTTCCATTGGCTTGAGGTTGTGCGACTGATGCAATATCGAGCTAGATCCCTTGATCTTCCCAAAACTAAGAAAGTTCTCCCACTAAAAAGTTGCTCCCATTGTGTGTAATAATAATGTACGGATAGCCGAATCGGATTTTGATGTCCTCGACATTTTTTGGCTATTGCTCCATCACAACTTGTCACAGGTTTAGCCTCAATCCATTTTGTAAATTTATCCATCATCACTAGTAGGTGAGTAAATCCACTTGGATACCGTTTAAATGGTCCTACCATGTCAAGCCCCTAGACCGCAAATGTCCATGTAATCAGAATTGTTTGCAGCTGATCAACAAGAACATGGGCTTGCCTGGTGTATTTTTGGCTGCCTTTGTATGTCTTGACCAGTTTGTCAACATCTGCCGTAGCTGTAAGCTAGAAAAATCCATTTCGAAAACCTTTTGCCACTAAAGATTTGGCTAAGGCGTGATGACCACATTCGCCTTCGTGGATCTCCCTTAGGATTTCCACTCTTTCTTCCAAAGAAACGCAGCGCTGAAAACTCCCCGATACACTCCGCCTATAGAGCTCACCAATGATTATCATGTAAGATTTTGCTCGTCGGATGATCTGCTGGCTCAGAACGTCATCTTCGGGAAATTTTCCTTCTACCAAGAATTCGAGGTAGGGTTTTGTCTAGCTAGGAATTATAGCCAGAACTGCTATGAGCGGTGAGTCGGATTTGGTTGAATACTCCTCATCAACTCCTGTGATAGAGGGAACTCTAAGGTGCTCCAGAAAAGCACCATCCAGAACCTTTTTCCATGCAGAGCCTATTCTTGATAGTGCATCTGCTTCCTTGTTTTCTATTTGGGGAATGTGTTGAACTTCAAACCCTTCTAATGATTTTTCTAATTCATCCATGACAACCTGATATTCCGCCATGTGCTTACTTTCTCTACAGATGTTGGATACTTGCTGAGCAACTAAATCCGGATCTCAGTAGCACATGAGTCGATGAATGCCAATGTCTTTTGCAATTCGAATTGCATGTAGCAGGGCTTCATATTCGGCAATATTATTCATCGCCGTGAAGTGAATATGCAAAACATAGAATAGTTTGTCTCCATGGGGTGATTTGAGAACCACACCAGCCCCGAGCCCCGAGCGCTTTCCACACATCAAAGTGCAAGGTCCAATATTCCGACTCTAGGACATTTGTGTTTTCTACCATCTCTGTCCAATCAGCGATAAAATCAGCAAGTATTTGGGATTTGATTGTTGTACGAGGTTTTAAACTCAATGTAAAAATCTGCTAGCTCAATTTCCCACTTAGCGACACGTCATGTGGCATCTCTATTGTTGATTATGTCTCTCATGGGAGCTGTGCTCACCACGGTAATCTTGTTCTCTTGAAAAGAGTGTCGTAGCTTTCTGGATGCGAAGAACACACCATAGGCTAACTTTTGGTAATGAGGATAACTCTATTTTGATTCAGCCAGGACCTCACTAAGATAGTAGGTCAAATGTTGCACCAACTGTTCCTATTTTTCCTCTGGCCGTTCTACCGCTGTTACGACACTGGCAACTCTGTTTGTCGCAGCAATGTAGAGCAACATCGGTTCCTAGGGTTTCGGTGCTGCAAGGATAAGGGCAGATGAAAGTACGGCTTTTCGGTCCAAGAGTGTAGCCTCAGCTTCATCGGTCCAAAAGAACTTCTTGCTCTTCTTCGAGAGCTTGTATAGTGGTACGACTCTTTCACCGAGCCAACTTACGAACCGACTGACCGTATCGATGCAACCAGTGAGCCAATGTACATACTTCAGGCGAGTTGGCCTGGTAATATTGAGTATATAATTTATCTTGTTCCGGTTCACCTCTATGCATCTCTAAGACACAACCAGCTGGTATTCCAAAGAAACATTTCTTTGGGTTACGCATTATCTTGTATTTTCGTAGATTTGTGAATGTTTCCCCCAAGTCGGAAATTAGTGTTTCCTTATTTTTGGACATCGTAGCTATGTCATCCACGTATGCATGTACATTGCGTTCGATTTGATCGTGGAGGCAATGTTGCATAGTACGCTGGTACGTAGCTCTTGCATTTTTGAGTCCGGAAGGCATCGTTGCATAGAAGAAGGTCCCAAAGGGGGTGATGAACAAAGTCTTTAATTTGTCTGACTCCTTCATGCTTATTTGGTGATAACCGTAATATGCATCGAGAAAACATAGGATTTCCGAGCCTGATGTCGAGTCGATAACCTAGTCGATTTTAGGCAGAGCGAACGAATCTTTGGGACAAGCCTTGTTCAAGGCAGTATAATCGACATACATTCTTAAATCAGTAGTGTCCTTTTTAGGGACCATTATAGGATTGGCCGACCACTCAGTGTGGAGGACCCTTCGATAAATCCGGCTAACTCTAGCCGGGCTAGCTCCTTAGCTATTGCTTTGCGCTTTTAATCATCAAAACTTCATAAGGACTATTTGACGGGTTTAGTGTTAGGATACACTTTTAAAGAGTGCTCGGCAAGTTCCCTAGGTACTCTGGTCATGTCAGAAGGTTGCCATACGAAGATATCTTTATTAGCTTTGAGTAACTCAACGAGCATGCTTTCCTATGCGCGGCCTAAGCCTACTCCTATCTAAATAACCATGGAGGGATCGCCGTCCTTCAATGGTGTTGTCTTCGTCTCTTCCGTTACCTTGAACTCCGTAGTTCGCTTCAACACCTCCTTATTCATCGTGGGTATCTGATGCATGTAAAATGCATCCATGAACTTTGCACTTTATTACTTGATATTCCAACATATATTTTTATCATATATGGGGTATATTCATGTTTTTAATGATATTTGGGAATAATTCACACTTCCCATATTGTTTTGGAATTAACCTCGCCGAGGCCGAAAACCCCTATTTCAATGTTTTTGACTTTCAAGTACCCAAACAATGTCCAATTGTCCTGAAACTTCAAGGGACCTAGTATTTATCAAAACGAAGAACATTAACCAAAGATCCACGAGAAAAGAAGACCAAGAAGGAAATGAGCCTAGCACACGTGGCCAGGGGCAGGGCACGAATGGTGTGCTCATTGTCCCCTCGAGTCTCCAATGCCATCGAATCTTTCTCCCAGGCAAAGGTTCTGACCTAAAATCATCTATAAAAAAGGTCTCTCAATGATTCTCAAATAGGAGCGCCGCAGAAGACAGAAACACAAAATAGAGAGGTAGGAGGCAGAAGATTGGAGAGGGAAAACTCTGGCGGGGCGCTGCTGGTGTGATATCCACCTCCTCCAATGACTCGAGCACCTTAACCATGATGAAGGGGGAGTAGTCCACCCATATAATATGGGTTTGTGGCAGTATCTATTGTATCTGTCTCTCTCATGATTTCGATTGTATTAGAACCGTATGAGCTACATAATATGATTACAGTCATATTAGTATTACCTATGTGGTGGATCTTCATATAGTTGATATTTAAGATCACAATTGTTTAGTATTGGAAGTATATGAATAGATGCATATCATGTACCCCGTTCTTGTTTACTTGTTCTGATCAAACTTGTATATGGGAGCTTGTGTGGGGGAACGTGTGCATTAGTTAGAGCAATGGGGGTGATCTTGCGGGTAGGACAGTAAAACTTGCGAATCACTTGGGCGTTTACCTTACTTAGTTGCCTCACTAGGGATAAATAAAATACCATGCTTAGACTAGATCAAGTATGTTCTTATTTTAACTTCATGTCATAGAACTTAATGTTATACTCTGAAATTGATATTAATACTAGATAGCTTGGAGACCCCCTTTTCTAGTGGAGTAGAAGTAAATTGTTAGTAAAATAAAATATCTATGAAATATGTGATGCCCATATGAATTTATATCCATACTTTAACATGTTGCACCAATATTATGTCAACTAGAGTGTCCCGTGTCCACCACAACTCAAAGAGAGAGTGCATAAGAAAAACCATGAACCCCGGTCCATTTTAAACCATAAGAAAACACTATCCAACACATCTACATCACTTTTTTCCAGTACTAATTAAATCCAAAAATAAATTTTTTTTCTCATACTTGCAAACACAACCCAAAACCCAAAAACATCATATTCCATTGCATATTTACCACAATTGCATATTTACTTTTGAAACTGCATGTGTGCCCCATGTGTGATTTTGGTAATTAATGACAATCTTTATGGACTTATGTTTGCATTGAGTTTTACTTGTAGGATTTGTCCATAGGTAATGCTTGAACCATATGTTGGCTTCAAGGTTGAAGTGAATAAGATCAAGTGATGACCAAGATGTTCAAGGATGACCAATGATTTGTCCATAGACAATGCTTGAACCATATGTTGGCTTCAAGGTTGGAAGAAGAATAAAGTGAATAAGATCAAGTGATGACTAAGGTGTTCAAGGAGTGATCCAAAGATTGTTCATGTGAGAGTTGAGCCTATTGAAGAATAAGGTGGAGTGATATATCTTGTCTACCTTCAAGACACCACTAGTAGAAACAGGGCCTTTTGTCCCGGTTTGTAAGGGGCTTTAGTTCTGGTTGCCCAACCGGGATGGGGCAATTGGGACTAAAGCCCCAAATCTTTAGTCCCGGTTGGGCTGCAAACCAGGACAAAAGGGCGATCCACGTGGCCGCTGGCTCTCGCTAGGGGCAGGGGCATTTGTCCCGATTCGTAATACGAACCGGGATCTATGCATCTCTGCCGTGGCAGCATTTTAGGCACTTTTTGTGTCGTGGCAGAGATTTTTTTTGTATATTTTTCGTTTATTTTGTTTCCCCTTTATCTATTTCTTTTTTTGTGTTTTGGGCAGCATTTATTTTGTGACACTTACACCATCTACTATATATGAGGACGAGCATTCCTCACAACATAGTGCTGGGGTAAGTCCGCACCATGCCTCCATGCGAATCCACTTTCGGTAACATCAACCTCGCACCAACTACTATATATGAGGACGAGCATTCCTCACGACATAGTGCTGGGGTAAGTGTCATCTACCTTAAGGGAACCATTATATTACAAAAATCTCTCGATTATATTACACATCAAGTATCGAATATATTACATTCATGCATATATACAGTATAAAGTCTTTTATGATCCCTATTACATTATCATCATCTTCCGATAGTATTCTCCTTTTGGATCTAGGACCTCTGCATCTAAGAATCCCGCAATTTCCTCTTGGATTGCTTGTATGCGATCCTTTGGTAGAAGATTGTCCCACAACCGTTCGATCTAATTTGAAAGAATGAGTCAACATATATGAATGAAACTAAACACAATTGATGGTAATAAAACAAATTTCTGAATATTGTTTACATACTTGAAGTTGTTCTAAGTTTTTGCCCTTCTCACAGGTCATCTAATGAATGAACTCGCAGACCTAGTATCCACATAGGTTATTTCCATTTGGTTGCCTCAGACACTTTACGAGAACCAAGTTCAATAAAAATAATAATAATTAAGCATGATAATGGTATCGAAACTAGAATCAAAGAGATGCGTGGATCTAGCTAGTAGTACTTACATTTAGTGGTTTAAATGTAAGGTTCTCTTTCCAGGCACCCTTAGCCTTGTTGGTGAAACTTTTCCAAGCGCTGTCCGGCAAAGAAAATGAATAAAATAAGTTATTAATTACTTGATATCAGTAAATGAACGAAAGTTTATGATATAGTGTTATAATGACTGAAATTACCGCTGGAGCATATCCTGCATGGGTGCCCACTTCTCAAGGGGTTTATGTTTAGAGTCCATGACTTGTACTACTCCATTGTCATGTTGAATGATTAGTAGAATATAATGGAATCTGCACATCCATAACTCACCAATTATACACTTAACATCGAGTAAGTGAAATAGAATGTGTACAAGACAATAACACTCACTCGAAGTTGTAAGGTAATAATATTTCCCTTTTGGTTTCTTGAGACCTTAACGCCATTACAATTTTATCCTCTGTGTCCTTGGGACTAAATTTCACAGTAAGTTCATGAACCCAATATGGGTCAATGAACCTGATGTCATAGATCTGTCCTCTTCTGCATTCGAGAATCTTCAGTCTGCATAATATAATGAGTATGATTATACATGCGATATAAACAAGGTGAGATAACTAGAGACTTAATTATTAGAGAAATAATACTTACAGACTGTAGGCACTGATGATCGATTTGTCGAGGGTGTCTTGATTGAAAAACTGATGTAGTTCAGGAAATTCAATCAGTATTTGGGAATCTCCATACCCATAATGCTCGTTTCGAACCCCGATAACTATCCAGTTTGCCCCTTCCTTTGTGGGTTTAATGTACCAATTATGCAATCTTCGCATTTTTGTTGGTAGATACTTGACGTACTCAGGTCTGACGAGAGGTTTCCCATACTCATATTTGTATTTTTCCTCAGCCACCGGGAACTCTAACTGGGCTACATACTGAGCAATAGTCATACCTTGAGCAGAAGTTGCTTCTCCATACATTGCAACAAACTCTGGATCATACTGCTCACCCACACATTTGCTCGACCCCACCCCTTTATCAAAATCACTTTGAGCGGTGGGCATTCCTTGTTTTCTGTAAACCGAGCTATGGAACTGAATTCCCACTTGCACTAATGCTCTTCGACCGCACCATTGACTGATGTGACTTGACAATAGAGCGGTCATAGTCTAATGACAGCCTTGGATCGGGTTGATGAAGGGTCTTCAACATTTTTTTGCACTTTGCCTTTTTCTTCTTTAGTGCTGGGGAACTATGGCTCTTTCGTCCGCTTGAGGCTATCAAACTACTGTTGTATTTGCGATCACCGCATTCTCCTCTTGAGTATAGTCGTAATCTCTCTTGGGAGCAACCTTTGGTAGTTTTGGGAGGGGCTCTAGTAAACGCTTCAGTGATTGATTACTCTTTCGCTTTTGGCCCTGACCCTTTTGTACTTTTGGGAGGGGCTGAGACGGCTGACGTGGTGGCGAAGACGGCCGTGCTGGAGACGCTTGACGTGGCGGCAAAGACGACCATGCTAGAGACGGCTGGCGCGGTGGCAGAGACGGTGTCTGTCGCAGTGACGGCAAAGACGGCTGATGCGCTGGAGACGGATGAGGCTGCAACGAAGATGGAGTTGTGCTCTGAGGAGTGGATGGCCTTGGCGTCCAATTTTAAAGAACGATGAGTTCCTTTCACCATAGAATGGTCATGTTTTTTGCTTCTCCCAGCTCAGTAACATCCCCTTCACCTGCAGGGTAGTCAAGCTTGAGCTGCACGAATCCGTTCATAACTTCATCCACCCGGCAATAACGTAGCCTTGTGGAACCGAACAACAATGGTAAGTTGGTACCGGTCCAAATAATGGTAAGGCATAGCCAACCGCCACCTTCATGGTTATGTTGACAACTTTCACATGCAGCTCACAATGTGTCATCTCCATGACATCATCCACTGTGTAGCGAATAGGAGCCATCGCCAGTGCATCATCAGCATCATCACCGGGGAGCTCCGTGGAAGCCATGCTGCTTTTTTGATTAGTGGATGGGCCAGTAGCATCGAAGGCAGCTTCGTCTACCATGTGCCACTGAGATGGGCCGGTAGCTTGCTGGATAAGTTTGTCAAGTTGATTCTGATGCTGCTTTAATTGTTGTTCTATTTCACGCATCCGGTCTTTCTGCTTCATTACTTCAAGTTCCTCCCTTTCCTTTCTCCTTTGACTGCTTCTATCGGGATATTTCTTCCTATGGTCGGAAAAACCAAGGTTCCATGGTTTGGATCTTTCTGTGCCTTGTGTTCGTCCGTGGTGTTCCTTGTTCCCAAGGGTGACTGCGAGCTCGTCATTCTCTCTATCGGGAATGAACTCCCCATCTTCAACATCCTTTACTGCATTTCTAATGTCTTCGATGGGTATGGGAGTTTCTTTATGTCTTATGTTATATATGCACTTCCCTTCTGAGTCCAACGTGCCCCCGTGCCTGTAAAACCAATTCCTTACCTGTTCGATCCAATTGTATGGCTCTAGGGTGATCCCTTTAGCTATCAGGTCGGCCTCGAGTTTCTCCCACTTAGGCTTGCTAGCCTTGTAGCCACCTTGCCCCATAGTATGGTGATACTGCTTTTTAGCAGCATTTTGCAAATTCGTTTCAGACCTTTTCTTAGCTGGCACCGATGTCTTGTACACCACAAAATCATCCCAGTAGTCTTTTATATTCTCATACGCTCTAGTAGTGAAATCCAGAGTCTTGTCTTTCACGACAAAGTCAAGGTTCAATATTTTCTTCTAGTTGTTGAATTGCTGGGCCATCTTCTTAAGAGCGTACTCCTTGACGGCTTGCTCCATGTGTTTCCTTGGGTGCCATCTATAGAAGATTTGCTCGATCCGGAGGGCTAAAATAAGAAATAGCGTTAATACATATGTATATAGACAATAGAGGCTTAATTTATTAATATATATGCACCTCGCCTGCTTCTCCCTCGCCACAGCCGTCTATTCGGTCGAAACCCGGATCTCCCTCACCCGAGTTGTTCAAATATAGCGAGGTGACATCGTTATCGATATGTCCTCCCTGGTTGATCATATCCTCAAGCGCCATTTCCTTTTCTTCATCACTGGGTTCCATATTTCTGCAAAAGGGGAAAAGTGGATGAGTCGAAGCGGCCAAGCGGGGAGGTTAGGTAGGCGTGGTTTGACGGGCTAGGGATGTAAACCATAATTCAAAGAAACCCTAATATATGGCGCGCGTTTCCGCGCCCGTCCATCGTCCCTATATGGCGCGCGTTGTCGCGCCCGTCCATCGTGCATATATGGCGCGCATTGCCGCGCCCGTCCCTAACCTCAAACGCTGGTGGGATCATATATCTCCAAGGGGAAAGCAGTAACTCCGAAACCCGCAAACCCGACGGGACCTAGCCCCGAACCCGGCAGGTACCATCCCTACTACTACTAACTACTACTAATACTACTAACTACTACTACCACTAACTACTACTACCCTAATACTACTACTACTACTACTAACTAACTAACTAACTAACTAACTACTACTACTACTAGTACTAACTAACTACTACTAGTACCCTAATGCTAACTAACTAACTACTACTAACTAATTAATAACTACTACTACCCTAATACTACTAACTAATTAACTACTCTACTACTAACTAACTACTACTACTACTACTACTACTACTAACTAACTAACTAGTACTAAACTAACTACCCTGATCCTAAACACTAGTACTACCAACTAACTAGTACTAATTAAACTAAACACTAGTATTAGTACTAATACTAGTACTAGTACTAGTACTGCTAGTAATGGAGGCGGGGCAGCGTCGTACCTCCCTGGGACGGCGCGGGGGGTCGGTGGCGCGGCACGGAGACGGTGGCACGGGGACGGCGCGGGGGGTCGGTGGCGCGGCACGGAGACGGTGGCGCAGGGACGGCGGTGTGGGGACGACGCGGAGTCGGCGACACGGGGATGGCGCGGCACGGGGGACGGCGACGAGCTCCCTGGTGTCGCGGGCGGGGGCGGTTCGTGGCAGCCGGCGGCGGGGAAGCGGCGGCGCGTGGAGGCCAGCAGCGGGGCGGTGGTTGGGCAGCCTGACGACGCACGTGGAGGTCCTCATGGGCGGCGGCGGCTCTGCTCCTGCTCTGTTCGATTGCGTGAAAGCAGAAGGATGGGGAAGAAGGGGAGCCGCACAGTTATAAAAGGAAGGGCCTTTCGTTCCGATTGGAGCCACCAACCAGGATGTAAAGGCCATACGTCCTAGTTGGTGGCTCCTACCGGGACGAAAGGCTAGAGCATACGTCCCGGTTGGAGCCACCAACCGGGACATATGATGGCCACCAAAGGGGCGTGCACAGAGGAACTTTAGTCCCAATCAAAACCCGGATCTCCCTCATCGGAGTTTTTCAGATATAGCAAGGTGACATCATTATCGATATGTCCTCCCTCATTGATCATATCCTCAAGCGCCATTTCCTTTTCTTCGTCTCTGGGTTCCATATTTCTGCAAAAGGGAAAAAGCGGATGAGTCAAAGCGGCCGAGCGAGGAGGTTAGGTAGGCGTGGTTTGACGGGCTAGGGATGTAAACCATAATTCAAAGAAACCCTAATATATGGCACGCGTTGCCACGCCCGTCCATCATCCCTATATGGCGCGCGTTCCCGCGCCCGTCCATCGTTCCTATATGCCGCGCATTGCCACGCTTGTCTCTAACCTCAAACACCGGTGGGATCATATATCTCCAAGGGTAAAGCAGTAACTCCGAAACCCGCAAACCCGACGGGACCCAGCCCCGAACCTGGAGAGTATCATCCCTACTACTACTAACTACTACTACTACTAACTACTACTACTACCATTAACTACTACTACTACCCTAATACTACTAACTAAGTATTACTACTACTATTACTACTACTAACTAACTAACTAACTACTACTACTACTACTACTAGTACTAGTACTAGTACTAACTAACTACTATTAGTACCCTAATGCTAACTAACTACTACTAACTAATTAATAACTACTACTAACCTAATACTACTAACTAATTAACTACTATACTACTAACTAACTACTACTACTAACTAACTAGTACTAAACTAACTACCCTGATACTAAACACTAGTACTACTAACTAACTAGTACTAATTAAACTAAACACTAGTATTAGTTTAAAGGAAGGGCCTTTCGTCCCGGTTGGAGCCACCAACCGGGATGTGAAGGCCATATGTCCAGGTTGGTGGCTCCAACCGAGACGAAAGGCTAGAGACGTATGATGGCCACCAAAGGGGCACGCACAGAGGACCTTTAGTCCCGGTTGGTGGCATCAACCGGGACTAAAAGTCCTTTTGAAAAAGTTTTTCAAACTTTTCAGATGTTCCCGCCTTATTTCTTATTTTTTATTTAGGTGTTCACATTTGAAATGATTTGAATTTGAAAAAACTTTCTGTCTTATAAAATAATTATTCAAACTATTAAATTTGAAAAGGTTTAAATTTGAATTTGAAAACACTTTCCTCATGAAAAGTGTTCGAATTTGAAAACACTTTCAACGTGAAAAGTGTTTGAATTTCTTATTCCCGTTTATGGTCGCTTCGGCACCAACCGGGACTAAAAGTCCTTTTTTCAAAAGTTTTTCAAACTTTTCAGATGTTCCCGCCATATTTCTTATTTCTTATTTAGGTGTTCACATTTGAAATGATTTGAATTTGAAAAACAATTCTGTCTTATAAAATAATTATTCAAACTATTAAATTTGAAATGGTTTGAATTTGAAAACACTTTCCTCATGAAAAGTGTTTGAATTTGAAAACACTTTCAACATGAGAAGTGTTTGAATTTCTTATTCCTGTTTATGGTCACTTCGGCACCAACCGGGACTAAAAGTCCCTTTTTCAAAAGTTTTTCAAACTTTTTAGATGTTCCCGCCTTATTTCTTATTTCTTATTTAGGTGTTCACATTTGAAATGATTTGAATTTGAAAAAACTTTCTGTCTTATAAAATAATTATTTAAACTATTCAATTTGAATTTGAAAACACTTTCCACATGAAAAGTGTTTGAATTAGAAAACACTTTCAACATGAAAAGTGTTTGAATTTGAATAACTAATGTAGAACCATTTTTGTTTCCTAAAATAATTGTTCAAACTATTTTACATTTAGTCATTTTCAAATAGAAATGCATTATAGAATGAAAACAGTGGATCTCTCGACAATCTTGGGTACACAAACGAACCATTCGTCCTAGCTAATGGATTTAGTCATAATCATATCTAGCCCTATAGTACACAGCTTCAAGATCATCTTCCGAATCATCTTCGTTGTCGTCGCTATGGCATATTCCGGGGATCCTCAGCCCTTCCCCGACTTGTGTAGGGGGGAACCGGGGACCGTGAACCATGACATATTCCGGGGGCACCTGCCACTCCGGCCTCGGATGCATGGCGCGGGGGGGGGGGGGGGAGAGGGGGACCCCGTATGACGATGCCGCTACGCCCGCGACCTTCACCACAACCACCCTTATTGTGGCTTTGTGGAGGGAGCAAGTGTGGGTACCACAAGTGAGGATGATCTCCCTCAGCGATGTAGCGCATCACACCAGCGATAGTCCGGTTCGCCCACCAAAGGCAACAACCGGTTTCATTGTGGTTCACAAGGGGAGGGCCATCATCCTCATACCTAGAAAGCTCCATCCTGCCGGTTAGCGAAGAAATCATTCCTAGTGTCGTAGTTGTTGGGATTCCAATGGGGATCCATCTGCTGCTCCAGCGTGAGCTCTAGGTAGAAGTGGTTCGTGATGGCCGCCTGGCGGGCGGAACCTTGAGGCACAGGAGGGACAGGAACTCCTCCAACACTTAGCATCCAGTCAGTGGGCACCCAGTAGCCTGGCGGGCATGGGTAGCTAGAGGCGCACATCGCCTCAGTCTCTTCTATGTGAGAATGTCCTAGTATGTAGTGTCCATTGTTGAGAGATGAAGGTGTGCATGTGTGGATAGACATGGCATGGTCAGGCTAGATATAGAGGTAAAGGGTGGGAAAACAAAGAGGGAAGCGATGGGAAATGATGGGACATATCCTTAGTCCCAGTTAGTGGCTCCAACGAGGACTAAAAGACCCGGTTAGATGAAAAGGGCAGGAAAGCATAGCAGGAAGCGGTGTGAAATGGCAGGAAATATCTTTAGTCCCGGTTAGTGCCTCCAACCGGGACTAAAAGACCCGGTTAGATGAAAAGGGCGGGAAAGCACATCGGGAAGCGGTGGGAAATGGCGGGAAATATCTTTAGTCCTGGTTAGTGCCTCCAACCGGGACTAAAAGACCCGGTTAGATGAAAAGGGCGGGAAAGCATAGCGGGAAGCAGTGGGAAATGGCGGGAAATATCTTTGTGAAATAGGCAAGAGTGTCTTGGTACCATTTTTATTTAACGTTTGGTGTTGCTTCACAAAATGCCCCGATTTTGGCACTCGGAAGATAGAAAATGGCTTTTCCATGTGACGAAAAATAAAACTTCCTCCTGCAACATTGTTAGCCATCCAAAGATGCACATGCATGCTTAATATGGGCACAGTATCACAAAATATTCCTCGATTATGCACATAACATTGGTCATTTGGACCGAAAGCCATGAAACCTCGAACATGATAAGTCATTTTGTGAAGGTTTTTCCGAGACATAATCAATATACCAAGTTTGGTATTTTACATTGCAACTATGTCATATAATATGACACCACACGAAGGATTTACATTGTTCAGACCATTTTTGAATTTCTTATGCCCGTTTCAAAATTTACCTATTTCCAACTATGGTCATAACAGCGGGCATGAAGATAGGGGATGAGCCTTGTTAAAAATTGCATTGGATCTCTAAAGAAACATAACATTATGAGTCTAAAAATGTTTTTTTCAAAAAATCACGAGCATTAGATCATGTACCTATTGGTCAAACCGGACCCACTTCCTACCGATTTGGTAGACATTTGTCTTTTTCTCCAGGGGTGGACGGAAAGGTTTTAAAATCCCTAGTTAGTATATTATTCATGTAAGGTGGTCTAGTATTTTTGAAAAATGGGGTGGTACCATTTTTTTATTTAACGTTTGGTGTTGCTTCACAAAACGCCCCGATTTTTGGCACTCGAAAAATAGAAAATGGTTTTTTCATGCGACGAAAAATAAAACTTCCTCCTGCAACATTGTTAGCCATCCAAAGATGCACATGCATGGACAATATAGGCACAATATCACAAACTATTCCTCGATTATGCACATAACATTGGTCATTTGGATTGAAAGCCATGAAACCTCGAACATGATAGGTCATTTTGTGAAGGTTTTTTCGAGACATAATCAATATACCAAGTTTGGTATTTTTCATTGCAACTAAGTCATATAATATGACACCACGCGAAGTATTTACATTGTTCGGACAGTTTTTGAATTTTTTAGGCCCGTTTATGGTTGCTTCGGCCGTAACCATGGAGCATCTTCTTTGTTTAACAGGATGCTTGGGTCAATTTCACTGTGAAGGACAGAATTTCATCAAACTTATTATAATCTTCTGACATGTCTATCTTGTCCTCGACTCCCACGATATTCTGTTTTCCCTGAAAGAACTATGTGACGCTTTGGCTCATTGTGTGATATATTCATTTGCTTATTTTTTCTTTTTCGGTATGGAGGACATGTCCTTCACATAGAAAGCCTGTGCCACATCATTGGCTAGGACAAATGGTTCGTATCTATAACCAAGATTGTTGAGATCTACTGTTGCCATTCTGTACAACTAGTCTACCTTTACCCCTTCTCCATTTAGGTTGATCCATTTGCACCGAAACAAAGGGACCTTAAAAGAAACTCCATAATCAAGTTCCCATATCTCCTCTATGTAACCATAGTACGTGTCCTTTTTGCCATTATCGTCGGTTGCATCAAAGCGGACACCACTATTCTAGTTGGTGCTCTTTTTATCTTGGGCGATCGTGTAAAATGTATTCCCATTTATCTCGTACCCTTGGTAATTCAATATAGTAGAAGATGGTGACCCAGCCAACAAGCAGAGCTGATCTCCGACAGTGGTGTCGTTCATTAGATGTCTTTGCAACCAACTGCGGAAAGTCTTCATGTGTTCATCTCTAATCTAGGTGTCTGGCTTTCCCGGGTTGTTGGAGCGTACAATATTCTTGTGTTCCACGATATACGTAGCTGCCAAGGTGGAATTCTGTAGAACCGTGTAGTGTGCTTGAGTGAAATATTGTCCATCCCTACATATCCCAGCATGCCTTTTCCACTCAGTCTCCCCTCATGTCGTGATTCAGGAACACCAATCGGCTTAAGGTCAGGAATAAAGTCAACACAGAACTCAATGACCTCCTCTATTCCATAGTCCTTGGAGATGCTTCCTTCTGGCCTAGCACGGTTATGAACATATTTCTTTAACACTCCCATGAACCTCTCAAAGGTTAACATATTGTGTCGAAATATAGGACCGAGAATGGAAATCTCTTCGACTAGGTGAACTAGGAGATGCGTCATAATATTGAAGAAGGATGGTGGGAACACCAACTCAAAACTAACAAGACATTGGACCACATCCTTCTGTAACCTTGTCAGAATATCTTGATTGATCACCTTCTGAGATATTGCATTGAGGAATGCACACAGCTTCACAATGGATACTCGAACATTTTCCGGTAGAAGCCCCCTCAATGCAATCGGAAGCAACTGCATATAATCATGTGACAATCATGAGACTTCAGGTTTTGGAATTTTTTCTCTACCATATTTATTATCCCCTTTATGTTAGACGAGAATCTAGACGGCACCTTGACACTATAAAGGACTTCAAAAAAGATTTCCTTCTCTACTTTCGTGAGAGCGTAGCTGGCTGGACTTAAGTGACACTCTTTATCCATCTTATTCTGTGGATGCATGTTTTGTGGGTCTTTCATACATTGATGGTCCTCCCGTGCTTCTGGTCTATCTTTTGTCTTCCCATACACGCCCAGGAAGCCTAGCAGGTTCATGCAAAGATTCTTTGTCACGTGCATCACGTCGATTGAAGAGCGGACACGTAGGACTTTCCATTAGGGTAGCTCCCAAAATATAGATTTCTTCTTCCACATGGGCGCCTGTCCGGTAGTGGCGTTGTTCGGAACAGGTTGACTGCCAGGACCCTTTCCAAAGATTACTTCTATGTCCTTGACCATACAAAATACATCATCACCAGTAGGGAGGTCAGGCTTCTTCCGGTAATCTGCCTCACCTTTGAAATGTTTGCCTCTCTTTCTGACTTGATGATTGATCGGAACAAATCGACGATTCCCTAGGTACACAACCTTCTTATATTTATGCAAATATGTAGCTTCAGTATCATCTAAACAGTGTGTGCATGCCTTGTATCCTTGTTTGTCTGTCCTAAAAGGTTACTAAGAGCAGGCCAATCATTGATGGTTACAAAAAGCAGCGCTCGTAGGTCAAATGTCTCATGTTTGTGCTTATCCCACACACGTACACCTGGTTTTCCCCACAACTGTAAGAGTTCTTCAACTAATGGCCTTAGGTACACATCAATGTCGTTGCCGGGTTGCTTCGGGCCTTGGATAAGCACTGGCATCATAATGAACTTACACTTCATGCACAGCCAAGGAGGAAGGTTATAGATACATAGAGTCACATGTCAGGTGCCGTGACTGCAACTCTGCTCCCCAAAAGGATTCATGCCATTTGTACTTAGACCAAACCATAAGTTCCTCGTGTCACCTGCAAAGTCCGGGAACTCTCTCTCGATTTCTCTCCACTGCGACCCATCAATGGGGTGTTTCAACTTCCCGTCTTTCTTACGGTCTTCATTGTGCCATCGCAACAACCTGGCATGCTCTTTGTTTCTAAACAGACGTTTCAACCTTGGTATTATAGGAGCATACCACATAACCTTAGTAGGAACCCTCTTCCTAGGGGGCTCGTCATCACCATCAACATCACCAGGGTCATCTCGTCTGATCTTATACCATAGTGCAGTGCATACCAGACATTTATCTAAATTCTCATACTCCTCACCGCGGTAGAGGATGCAGTCATTAATGCATGCATGTATCTTCTGAACATCTAATCCTAGAGGGCAGAGAATCTTCTTTGCTTCGTAAGTAGTCTCGGGAAATTCATTATCTTTTGGAAGCTTCAACTTCATTATTTTTAGTAACTTCTCAAATCCCTTGTCCGATAAACCAGTCTATGCCTTCCATTTCAGCAATTCCAGTGTGGTACAGAGCTTTGTGCTGCCATCTTCGCAATTTGGGTACAATAATTTTTTGTGATCCTCTAGCATGCCCTCCAACTTCAACTTCTCCTTCTCTGTTTCACAGTCTCTCTTTGCATGAGAAATGACCCGACCAAGATCATCAACAGGCTCATCTGATGCCCGTTCCTCACCTCCTTCTTCTTGATTCTCTTCCATTGTAGTATCATCGTATTCAGGGAACATATGACAATAGTTGTCATCATCCTCTTATTCTTCATTGTCTTCCATCATAACCCCTCTTTCTCCGTGCTTGGTCCAGCAATTATAGTTGGGCATGAAACCTCTCTGAACTAGGTGGCCACGAATGATTTTCGAGGAAGAGTACTCCTTGATGTTCCGACATTGAACACATGGACAACACATAAATCCATTCTCTTTGTTTGCCTTAGCCACATCGATAAATTTATCCACACCTTGAATGAACACGGATTCAAGTCGGTCACCGTACATCCATCCCTGCCGGTTCATCTGCATCATTACAGAACATCATGAATAGTGAGATGACCACTTTACGTCGATGCATGCATTTTTATATCAATGACAGATGAAGGATAAGGTTGCTAACCTCGATCAAGAAGGAAAGAAAGAGGAAGGCAGAGGCTGAAGTGTGGCTCTGGCACCTCATATCATTTTATTTTGCGTGAAATCAAGTGTATCATTCTCTCAGACATTTCGTCGAACACCTAATGTGCATAGGAAAAAAACTAGCATACCACACCTCACTGCTTCAACCAAGAGAAAAAACATAGGGAGGGTTGGCTGGGGCGGCGACGCATTTATAACCGGCACTAAAGGTGGGTGACATGCCACGTGTCTGCGGCCGGGGAATGTTCGTTTGCGATACCAAACTTCCCGGGTGAGTGCACCGCGGTACCCGAGTTGTCATCAATCGCGCGGAGGGGTCATAGTAGAATCAGCAATTGTCCAGAAGGGCCAAATGGGGGTGAATACAAATCTAACGGCCAAATGGTCGTTTGAACTAGACGAAAAAGGTTGAACTCAAATACGACCGTTAGGTCAACTCTTCTTGGCCCGCCCTATCAGTATTCCCTATTATCTTTTGCAGTCGTGGACTAGCTTACTACTGCGTGGACCAGATCCCTGAGTGGACCAAATCTATTTCTTTGCTCTGCTCTGGTCTTCTCTCCTGCTCCCCTCCCCATAACATTTGCTCAGCTCCGGCTGCTCATCTCAGATCGGAGCTCGCACTTGCTCTAATTTGCGTCCCCGCCATGTCCGGTCAACCTCCCACGCCTCTAATCGAAGCTTGTAGCCGTCACCGTTGCATCGTCCGCCGTATCAGAGCTTCATGTCCCTAGACTAATATCTCGCCTCTGGCTAGCCCTTCTCGCACGGCGGAGCGCGTCCCGCCGGGCGATCCAGGCTGGCGACCGGCCTCAGGAAGTTGCGTGCTGCCGCACACCCCAGGCATGGTTGCCCTGGCATAGAAGATCGACGAACACACTCTCATGGCCATCGTGTTGGGTGTCCGTCCTGCCGTGTCGCTAGCAGAGTTGCTGTCGGCTTTCAGGTCTCGTTTTGGGATCAGATGAAATGAGGTCAAGATTGAGGTATGCGCGCTGCCATTTGATTTTTTCGTCCGGTTCGAGCACAACTCAGACACCGAGCGCGTTCTGCATTCTTCCTGTTCTTTCGAGTGCTGCAGGGAGAAAATGAGCTTCATGCGTTGGGATCGTGCCTGTGGGTGGGACGATCGATTGGGGCAGCTTTGTTTCTTCTCCAAACTCGGCTTTGACGGCCTCCCATTGGATGCTTGGGAGCCGGAGGCCCTCAAGCAGGTCATCGGTAGCCTTGGCGGCGAGCTGGTGGAAATCGTGCCACCGAGCGACAGATGGGTCATCGAGGTAAAGGCGTGGCTGAAGATCCTAACGCCGTTCCTAAGATGTACGAGGTGCAGATTACAAGTAGGGCAGGGCGACAGCTTTGCTGGAAGCACCCGGTCATCATCCACCTGGAGGAGGTTCTGGAATCGGTACATGGCATTCAGGGCCCCGAAGAGGCTGCTAGAAAGCGTCCTCGTTGCCTGCAGTGTTGGCCTGGAAGGATCAATGGCACATGACCACCACCGTTTCGCGATGGCGCACACAATTTCAGTGGGGGAATCGGGCTTGGATGAGCTGGTGGTTCTGATTTCCCTCGACTGAAGACAGAGCTCTAGTGAATTGCTGTGGTATGTGTGGCTAATGAATTTGTAGTATGGAGAGCATAGCAGGAAGTTAGCATCGACTAAAAATGTGTAATAGTTTGAATTGATGTAGTACATGTGTGTAATAGTTTGAAGTAGTATGTGTGTGTAATAGTTTGAATCGATGTAGTATGTGTGGGTAATGAATTTGATGTAGTGTGTGTGTGTAGTAGTTTGAATGGATGTAGTTGAACACCATGCTTTATAATTTCTGTGAATAACCAAGGATAACCTCATGAAAAGACTGTGGTCTGGCAATGAGCAATGTCAATTCCATCGATGCCAAGAATATGTAGTCCATCTCCTCTTCAAGTAAAAGGTAGCTACATTTGTAACATGTTGAACTGCAGGACCATTTTACAGGCAACACAAGACAAAGGAAAAATGGTTTACAACACAGACAACAGACGCAAAATCTGTAGTCTGGGATAAAAAATGCCAGTTAACTCGATTTAACCACGACTAGTAATTGAAGGAAATAGATACTTGATAGTATTTGCTTACAACAGTAGTACTTTCATACAAAAGGGTCTTATACCTGCACAAAAGTGGGCTAAACTTCCTACTAGTTTATAGAACAATTCGTCAGCATTTCATCTACAAAATCCATTTTTTAGTCTGAACTTAACTATTCTACACTGAAGAAACTACAGATCTCCACCAGAAAAGTTGGCTGGCCAATTGCCTTGAGAGGACATAAGTTCTTTGATCATTTAACCCAAACTGATCTATTGCCTTCCCGCCAAACTACAAGAAATCGGCATCGTTCATGCACAAGCGATTTGCATGTGCCAGTCCCGGTTCAGTTGGACCATCTGCACCGCCGCAATGATTTCTTTGAAACTGAAATTCGGCATCTCCTTCTTGGGATCGTAGGTCCGTGTGAACTCGAACCTAAATTCCGAGGCTGACCTTATGCCCGCTGCCGGCTCCGGCTGTCGAACAATCTAGCATGCTGAGTGTAGACGCTTGGTCGCCGCCATGGTACGGCCTCTGACGTAGGATGGAGCATCTTTGACGCAGATGGCGTGCTCCTAGCCTCCCCCACTACAGTAAGGTAGTCTGTGCCGAAGCATGACGCGAGAGTTCCTAGACCTTGGCGCTGCCCTGTTCGAGGGTGTGTACCCTCGACGGCATGCTCTCGTGAACAATTTGATACGTACCTTGTTCCCACTGCCTAGAGCATGCCATAATGCCGCCGCGCGATTTCTCCACATCGCTCTCTTGGCCCTGCTTGCCGCATCTGGAGCCGACGATGCCGCAGTTGCCGCCACGGCCGATTCGGCACATTCGGGGAAATCATCCACCTGGCAGGGCAATGGGAGACCGGCCTTGAAGTAAAGCTTCATGGCCTGCCTTAGAGGGGCTAAATACCCCAGTTTCGGTGGTTGTCGCGGTGGTGGTGCTGCTGCTTAGGCGGGGCCATGTTACCCTAGTTGGTGTGGCGCGGAGGAGCCACGCAGGGTGAACTGTGGTTTGTCAAAGAAGGGGAGTGAAAGACTGAAAGTAGGTTTAGACTACGGCACACATGAAAATAACCATCTCCCATTTCCTTAGAGGGTAATAATTCAACACTCGTTGCATTAACCGCTCAATCTTTATTTCCCTTCTCAGCATAAGAGTGCGAACGTATTAAAAAGATCGGTCGTGGCTATCCACCTCTTCGGGCAATGTACCAAGACAGGTAGGAGACCGGGTTTCATTTTAGAAATGTTGACGACTATGCCCTTATGTTTATACGATATTATTGCTATGCCACCATGTACCGTTGATTGTAGCAACACCATCAGAAATAGGGGATGACGACGCGGCGTGTTTTCTTTTTTTTAAAGGGCATCAAAAATAGGGGATGCAGACGTGGCATGTTTTCTGACTGGCGAGCCCGCCTCCTCCACCTTCGATGGCGCACATCCCAGGTTCGAGGGCTGGTGCCACCCACCAACACATTATTGTGCAATTTTCCATGTGAAACCTGAATTCCGGCGTTGAGCTGATGCCCATGTCGAAAACAGAGAATTCTGAAAGAAGCTACTAAAAATAAATACTTTAAATTCTGAAAGTACTAAAATTAAATACATTACGATTTTGTCTGAAAGGTAATACGCATACTGCTGATCGAAATAATATAAATATAGTACAAATTTCTACTTCGAAAAATAGACCTGAAAATGCTAGCAAATAACCTAGGATGAATATAGGATTTCATTCTCCCCTATATATTTCGTCAGCGGTGGCTCCCACGTGCTGCAACACATATTCAGAGAATTCTCTCTGTCTGCAATGTGCTGCCAGTATCTCGTCCAGAGGGTAAGACCTCGGTGTATGTTCCAGACTTAAGCTATGCATTTCCATTGTTGGTTCCGCTTCCCAGGCTTGAACCTGATGATCGTACAGTCTGATATAATTCTTGTAGTATATGTAACTGGGTTTGACTGTGGGGTGTAACCTGGTGTCAATAGAGATAGACCGATTCTAATAAACAAAGAGGGCACGACTTCCAATGTCACTGACAGCCTCGAGAGAGCGGTTCTCCGTGTCCACCCGGTACAACACCGGTTGCCCTTTGGCGAAATCCTTGTTCAACACAAGAAGCAGATCACCATCTGACTCCACAAGGTAAAATTTGTAAGTTCTACGTACCTATTCAAAGGCTGGGGCTAAAATTATTTTGGCAATCGTGACAGTGCTCGCGCAATGCTCTAACTGGATGTTGGTCGACAAGATGTCTCCATTCTCAAGTAATGCATATACTTCCCCTCGGAATGCCGTCATGCAGTCCAGAAGCGTATCAGGAGGTGGCGAATACAATCCTTCTCCAAATGATTCATTGATTTTCCCCATTGGATGCTCTCATTGGCCCATGCAATATGATCTGGATAATCAGTGCAAATGAACACTATCGTCGGGGACTTCGTCATGACGACAGATTGTAGAAGATCAGATGGTATGTGTGCTTGAAACTCAGTGTTAGACTTATGAGTGATTGGGTTCAGAAGCCGAATCTGGTACGGCTCCACCCTCTGAGCAAGCACAATGATGCCACGAGAAACACCGACGAAGTAGAATCTTTTGGAAGAAGAGGGCATGAGTTAGCACTAAGATGTTTACAATGGAAAATACCAATAAATATCGGATGTGAATGTGAACCTGCGATGGACCTCCATTAGATTTGTCCTGAAGCAATGACCAGTGACGAGGTTGAGGAAGGTGAAGTCGCCAACGTCTGGAAGTGTGTGATCTATCATGATCCAGTTGTTGAGATGGAATTCAGGCACCTATAAAGTGTGACACCAATCGGTGCAGACTTCCCAACAAGCAGCATAGGTGTTGACGTACTCCTCTTTCTCCAGGAAGTAGTCAGTGATCTTGTGAAGTGGGTCGGCCGGGAGAACGGACCAGTTCCTCTTTATCCGGCTACTAGCCATGTCTTACGTGCGGAAATGTTTTGATCGAGGAAGAAAGAAGAACTACCACTGCGAGGAGAAGAAGAAGAGGAGAACAGATGAGGGAGACGAAGCAGAACTGCCACTGCGAGGAGACAAGGAGACGAGGGAGAAGAAGCAGAACTGCCACTTCAAGTTTGGATCAACGGGCTTTTTTCGGAACTAGCGCGTGAACCAGCCATGCACTTCTTGCAAGTTTTGATCAAACAGACTCACATGTGGGACCTGATAAAAAAAATCCGTGAAGTGCTACCGTGCATAGTGCACTGACAGGTCGCATGTTTTCTGACTGGCGGGCCTGCCTCCTCCACCTTCGACGGCACGCGTCCCAGGTTTGAGGGCTGGTGCCGCCCACCAACACATTATTGTGCAATTTTCCATGCTTTGCCGCAACCAGCTCCACTCCGCTCCGCTCCTCTGCTCCTGCCGCCGCCACTCCGCTCAGTCGTGCACCTCTCTCGTCGTCCCCTTGGTCCATCGTCCTCCCTCCCTCCCCTCCCTGCCATCCCCTCACGTCCCCTCCCCTCCCCTCCCTTCCTTGTCTCCTTGCCGCCGTCCACCGCACAGGCGCGTCTAGAAACGGAAACCGAGAGTCGGCCTTTGGGTTAGGGGCCCAACGACGCTAGTGATCTGGATCCCACTCGGAGATGGATCCTGCAAGGCTTGAGAACACAGAGATGGGTCCTACGCGGCTGGAGAGCACGGAATCTCCTTCAAGTCTGGAGAGCATAGAGGACAACGAAACAGGGGGAGAAGAAGCAGGGTGCAGAGCTTTGGAGGTATGGAGCCCGGAGAAGGTGCCATGCATCCACATTGAAGGGTAAGAACTGTGATTCCTTTTATGCATACCCCAATTAGCGTTTCTAGTCCCGTGGTGATGGCAAGGATATGTGTTGGTAACCGCAGGACGTCTGTACAACTTGTCATTGAGCATGATGCTTTGTCAAGCGAGCATGAAGGCACTGAAATGTGTGGTGGTGCGGATGATGATGAGAAAGCATATCCAGACGTGGCTGCTGACCATGATAGGATGGAGAGTAGGGAATATTTGGTTGATTCGAACTTTGAGTCTGACTACAGGACTGATGAGGAAGAGGAATGTGAAGATGTGGAAATGGGATGTAGATACGACGACGAAGACAAGGACAGGCCAGTAATACACTTTGACATGGACAATCCTACAATTGATGAGAGGATTGTCTTTGATAATGTGGAGGACTGCAGATATGCAGTTGCAACCTATCAATCAGAGTTGGGTTCGAATTTATCATTGAAAAGAGCGACCAAAAGAGATTTAGGGTGCGTTGTAGGGAAAGTAGTGTGTGTAAATGGAGATTACATGCATCTCCAATGCGGGGTGGACACCCATTTCAGGTTGCAATAGCTACATTTAGTTTCAGTCTTTCTCATATTTATTCTGCTAATAACTAGCTCTGAATTATTTGGATTCTTATCGAATGCAGATCAAAGTAAACACTAAGGAACACAACTACCCTAATACTTCTTTAAGTGGTAAAATTAGACCGGCGACTACCAAGTGGATTGCTGCTGCTGTACTTGACTGGGTGAGGCAGGATCATAACATTGGACTAGCTGAACTCAGAGAAAAGATTAGTAAAAAGTTTAACGTTCTGATTCCTTATCACAGAGTCTTTGATGGGAAGGAGATGGCTCTAGACTTCATTCAAGGCAAGTGGAATGACAGTTTCCATATGTTATATAGTTTCAAAGCTCAGGTAGAGAAAACATCACCTAGTAGTGTTGTTGACATTGATTACGAGGTTGTGAAAGGAAGAGAAAAGGTCTCGAGGGGGGTCAGGTATAAGCAGGCAGATAAGATATGCTTCAGGAGATGTTTTGTTTGCCTGGAGGCATGCTGGAAGGGGTTCCTAGACGGCTACATGCCATACTTGGCAATAGGCGCAACTTGTTTAACAGGGAAGTTCAGGGGACATGTTGCTTCTGCTTGTGCTTTGGACGGGCATAATTGGCTTCTACCCGTAGCTTATGCTGTTCTTGAGGGTGAATCAAATGAAAGCTGGACATGGTTCATGCAGAGACTACGGGAAGTAATTGGTCACCCTGAAGGCTTGGTGATACACACCGGTGCATGCGAGGATCTTGAGAATGTTGTTGATGCTGTGTTTCCTAGGGTTGAGCATAAGGAATGCGTGCGGCACCTCGCTACTAACTTCACGAAGAAGTTCAAAGGAAAGATCTTTGAAGAGGACTTGTAGCGATCAGCGTACACATACACCCCAAGCATGTATGCTACTTACTTGCAGAACATGTATGTAGTGCCAAAGGTGAAAAAATACCTTGAAGAACATCACACCAACCTATGGGCCAGAAGCAAGTTTGGTGAGTTAAGCAAGGTGGATTTTGTTTGCAATAATTTGGCCGAGAGTTTCAATGATAATTTCGGGCATGAAGACACTTGGAATTGTTATTTTGTTGGATGCAATAAGACAGTGCATAATGGTGAAGATAGATTTAAGGCAAAGAATTTTTGCAAGAAATTTTTTAGGCCATAAAATAGTTTCAAAGGTGATTATGTTACTGAATGCAAGAACCAGGGCAATGAGAATGATAAAGATGAGGATGGTTAGAAGTTCCAGAACATTGGTTGAGGTTTATGCAGAATACAAGCGTGGAAGTGACCGGAGGTACAATGTAGACATTGGAAACAAGACTTGTTCATGCAGACAGTGGCAGATTACTGGTCTGCCATGTCACCATGCAATTTACTTCATCTTAAAGCTTAGAGGTAGCGGAGCTGAAACAGAGAACTATGTTGACAACTATTTCTCTGTGGACAAGTTTGCTACAACTTATGTACAAAACGTACCACCTATGGCCGATGAAAATGATTGGGAGATTGTCGATCTAGGGTTCAGACTTCAACCACTAGTTCTTAGGAGGCCACCTGGGAGGCCTAGAAAGTTAAGGATCGAAGCCTCCACCGTTAAAGGTTCAAGGCTAGGAGCTAGGAAAAGGAAATGCAAACGTTGTGGCGGATTCGGTCATATCAAGAGGTTGTGCAAAAACCCAGTTACACATGATATTGTCCCTGTTCACACCCCGGTCGCAGAAAATGAGGCTTCTTAGCTAGAACTGGAGGAAGAGCAGTGCAAAGAAGGTGGTGAGCACTCGAAGGAAAACGTACGTAAGCAGCCAATTTATGAAGAAGTGGAGGTGCCAGCGAGAAAAGGGTGTGAAAATAAACAAAAGGGTAAGCGGAACGGGAAGGAAAGGGCAAATAATGGAGGTGTATTAGAATATGAAGAAGTTGCAGGGGTGATTGAGGATGTTCTTGACGATCTTTCGACTAACTGCAGGAGAAATAATAAATCGCTACCAATTTCATCTTTGTACGATTCTCCGGATGAAAGGTAAGCTTAAAAATTGTTTTATTTGCCATTTTATCATTTTTTGTCCTTATCAACTAATGCTTAATGCAGCATGGGCTAGCAGACTAATAAGAGGAGCAGAAAGATGCGGGCACAGTAACTTCGTATGTTGAATTATATCATTGAAACTAAACTAGTCGTGTCGACTTTATTTATATCTGGCGCGTGCAACGTGTCTGTGATGGGGTCATGTGGACCAGATTACAATTTTTTAAATATTATTACATTAATTTTTTATCTGCATTTGGACGCGGCTACTAGTTCCCATCTCCCTTGCATTCCCATCTCCTCTAGCGCACTCCAGAATTATGGTTGTGCCATCAAGTAGCAGAGTCAGCGTATTGTCCCATCAGATGTGAACGCCATGACTTTGTTTGTTCAGAATTTGATGACTTTTGATTAGTTTGAAAGACAGAGAAACCTAAAACCTGTATCTAGACATGTTTTGGGTATAGACATATTTATTAAATATCTAAAAAAACTAAGTCAGTTATATCTGGACAGGAGTAGTACACTATTACAACAGGCTTGATCCCTTCTCCTCTGGCGCACTCCAAATTATGGTTGTGCCATCAAGTGTTGGGAGCAGAGTCAGCGTATTGTCCCATGAGATATGCCAGAAACGGGAAAACTTTATTTTCAGGATCAGACGAGTTTCGATCGACTAATTTCAAAGACAAAGACAACTAAAACATGCCCAACATATATAGATTATGACGATAATTGACCATGACTCAAGTGACCCAGATCCAAAGAGCGCATTAGGATACCGTACATAGATTTAATTTATGCTTAAGTGCCCCTAATCAACTATGACGCTCCCGCAGTCTCCAGCATTGACGACGTTGTCCGTGTTGCCGCCAGCCTCCTCCGCGTCGGAATCGATGCCGACGTTCCCGACAGCGTTCCTCCTCCTCATGGATTCTTCACGGCGCGCTGCATCGATAACGGTGGAGGTCGTACGCCCAGGCACTGCCCAGAAGCGCTGCCTCCCTTCGGGGTTGCGCAGATCCGGGTGGACTCCCACTGGTGGGTTCCGCACAGCTCAATCAACGCAACCCGCTCCTTCTTGAATAAATTTCGCCAGTATGCGCTCGTGTGCGAGTACCATGCCTTTGCCCTCTTCCGCTCCGCAACTGGTGGCGGTGCTCCTCGGTCTGCCTCACAAACACGTTGTCGCCCAAGAGCAGTGCGATAGGAACCCCGACATAGCTGATCTCGAAGCCAGCCGGAAGCCTCACGAATGGCGGCGCGAGTATGTCGTAGTGGGCGAACATCTGAGCCTCGTGCAAGCTGAGTTTGGGCCTCTCCCTCTCCATGGCGATAAAGGAACAAGATCTGAGCTTTGGGCCCGAGGTTAAGGGGATAAGGGCAAGGACGTAGGACCAACGTCGTTGCCACTGCCAATCAGTTCGCAGAACAGACTTCTCGCGGATTGCCCTCGCGAAGGACATTCTTATCGTCCATGCACCACAATCCAATGGCGCCTAACAATCGGGCATCGAGTCTTCTAGAAACCCAGAGTGGTTGATGGTTAGCTCTGCGTCCCGATTGTTTGTGGCCAATGACTATAGTTGAAAATAATACACATTTCAATAACACTGGTGGATCCATATGTGGTCTCTGAAGAGAACACACATGCACTGACTCTAGCTATGGTTAATGAGAAGAACACACATGTAGTGAAACTGGTGGATCCATATGTGGTATGTGAAAAGAACACACATGCAATGATTCCAGTTTTTGTTAGTAAAAAGAACACTCATGCAATGACATTGGTGGATCCATGTGTGGTCTCTGAAGAGAACACACATTTCAATGACACTGGTGGATCCATATGTGGTATGTGAAAAGAACACACATGCAATGACTCCAGTTGTCGTTAGTAAAAAGAACACACATGCAATGACACTGGTGGAACCATGTGTGGTCTCTGAAGAGAACACACATGCAATGACTCTGGTTGTTGTTAGTAAAAAGAACACACATGCAATGACTCTAGTTGTTGTTAGTAAAAAGAGTACACATGCAATGACACTGGTGGATCCATGTCTGGTCTCTGAAGGAACACACATTTCAATGACACTGGTGATTCCATATGTGGTATGTGAAAAGAACACACATCCAATGACTCCAGTTGTTTTTAGTAAAAAGAATACACATGCAATGACACTTGTGGATCCATGTTCTATCTCTGAAGAGAACAGACATCCAATGACTCTAGCTGTGGTTAATAAGAAGAACATTGTAACTACCTCAGACCCTACACTCTAAGTTCAAGCCTAGATGAACCAGAAGTGGTTAAAATAGTACAGCGGGGGCCCAGGGGCCACCCACGTGTAGACTCGTCGGCCGTCCTAACCACTTCCAAGAACATCGGGACAAGAGCGAGCAGCGTAGGCAATAGGCGAAGAGATCAAATACATACACAAGTGAGCATGTATGCAAGCTACCTTACAACAGTTCTCAGAGCCATACCATCTAAAAGAAATAGAAATATTGCAACACCATACGGCAAGATCCAAATATCCTAGATATAGATAATAGTGTAGGATAGCTCCTCATACATCAATCAACAGAGTATCAAGCGGAAGCCGTAAACAAGATCCGAGTACGGACAAGAAGCAAATCGGCATAAGATGCCACATAACTAAGCACATCCCGCCCACAGATCTCGCGGATCCCCATCCCCGGAATCTCTACACCGAGTGATCGTTGCCAACATCATCTGTCTCCTCCACCCAGTATCCATCTTGCGAATACACCTGTTCATCTGAATCAAACAATTTATCGTGCGAGACCCTAGGGGTACTCAGCAAGTCTTTATGCCTCTAAAGGGGACATATACCTAGGGTGACGCAATTGCAGCAAAAGATAATGACTAACAAGCCTATAGATACTCACTAACCATCCGCCTAACCAATGATAGACGGATGTCCGTTATTAGGAACAACAGTTATAATAGTAAAAATAACAGATCCATCCTCCTTCTCGCTTACCAACGACAAAGCGGACGAACAACCCCTCCGTTGGCAGTTTTATTAACTATTGCATGAGTATTGCACTATTTACTAGTCAAGTATTTAGTCAAATAAAGACGGTACTTTAGTTGTACTTGTCTATGATCGAGAAACTGTGCTCCAAGTCGTCCATAACCGCGGACACGGCTTTCAGAAAGATTTACCCTGCAGGGGTGCACAAATAGCAACACACACTCGATCAACCTCGGAAAATCCAACTCAAAACCCAACGAGGCAGTCACGAAAAAGCGATCACAGGATTCATAAAATATTTCAGGGGGCCACCCCATTAAGCTACCCGCAACGAAGTTAGCCGACTTCGAGACGGACCCAAGGTTTGCGTCAATGGCTGTAAACGACTGGGAACCCGAAAATGTGAGTGGGCTTGTCGATACCGCAAAAACAGTCCGCATCCAAAACAGTACAGGTGCTCCACGCACAATCTTAAATAAAACAGTAAAGCATGGCATAAGTACAGGGTAGTAATAAAGCCCCAAACTACTTTGTGGCCCTAAGAAATAGAAATGAATCAAGCTCCGGCTCAGGGGGGTTCGTAAGGCCTCCTGGATATGGATAGTGCGAATAGTCAAGGAAGAGGAATCAAGTACTCGAGGTCCTACGCGACACAAGTGAGCATGGAAAACCAAATAACAGATATTGCTCACTAGTGCCTCTTTCATTAGTTATCCCATTACTACTCAGGTTAAGTTGTTTAAGTACCTCGTTATCCATCAGACACTCACATACCCTACACATGCTATTCTACGACTCGCATGGCTCAAACAACTCCTATAGTAATGGCTCATAGGATGGAGGAACAAGCTTCGGTGGGGTTTAAAAGTAAAGGCTATGCAGTACTTGGGATTCAATTTAATGCAATCGCGACTCAATGATGCAAGAATAAGATAGAGGCAATAGGTACTATATGTATGCAAGCATGTGTTAGTGCTTGCCTGGCAGCTTAGTTGAAGCGAGAGGTGGATCTGGGTAGTACTCCTGGGATTCCTGATATTTCCCCTGCTCGGTGTCTATTCGAAAGAAGAACCAACCAAACAAGGGCCAACATAAATAAAGTGCACAAGCATATAAATAAATGCGACAAGCAAACAAGCATGCCATGATGAATGATGCACAAATTACATGGCAATAATGTAGCATGGCAAGGGTGAGGTGTGGGGACAAGAATAAATCATTTTATTAATATTTGGTCAAGTTTTATTGCCATAAACAGTTCTGATTTTTAATAATGACATGATGCATGCTTCAATTCATATCATGGACTGCATAGTTAGAACAGGCTCGTCGCGCTGATCGATTTAGACATATTATTTGTCGAATTTGCAGTTCTAGATTTAAAGTTATTAATTAATTAAGAAAATGCATTTTTATTGCAACTAAAACAATTTCGAAAATTTAAACTAGCCAAACATTATTTTGGATGGCCGATTTGAATTCCTCACATTTTTCTGATTCTAAAACATATATCATTTGTATTATTTGGAATTATTAAGTAAAAGTTATTAATTCTGGATTGAAAATTGTATCAAGCATTTCAGAAATTGTTTTTATTAAACAGGAAAAGAACAGACACTTTTTTATACTTAGAGGAATCTAGCCCGAGTCACAGACACGTGGGGTCGCGCGGAGCTGGCGAAAACGACGCGCGACAGACTTTTCTCACCACGCGTTCATCCAGCCGCAGAGACTGATAGGTGGGGCCACGACTATCATAGGGCCACACGCGGGCGTGCCAGCGGGGCCTGCCACGTGGGGGAGCCGGGGAGCGCGGGTTGAGGACAAGGTTTATCGGGTGCCTGATTGTAAAACAGCCACATCATATGACAAGTGGGCCTAGTCTGGAGTGCGGGTTGAGGGTTAAAAGAACGGGGTGCTTTTCTGTAAAGGTACACAGAGGCAGACAGGCGGGGCTAGGTGGAGCGCGGTGGAGTGAAACAAAAAGCCAGGGGGTATTTGCAAAAAGGCCCGCGGGTACTGTTTTTTCTTCTCGTCAGTTTTCTGATGAAACTGACGTACAGAGCGCGGCGTGGCGGGGGATCGAACTCGCGACGCGGCTCGCGCGCGCAGCGGCGGCTACCGCTGGGCTAGCGGGGGTTGATGTTGGGTACCAGCTACACGACTAGAAGACCCTACTGCGCTGCGACGACGGAGAAGTAACTGCATGCACCGTGCACAGAGGGCGCTCGCCGGAATGATAGACGCGTACAGGAAGCACAACGCGAGGAGAGGATGTCAGGGGGTGCGTCGGCTCACCGCGGGGAGGTTGGTGGTGGTGGATCATGTAGGAGCGCAGCGGATCGGTGGCGTTGCAGGCGACCCGAGGCTAGGGTTTTGGCTTCGGACGCGGCGGTGGTCTCCGGCTCCGGTCCTTCTCCTCGTCGCCGTGTACTGGCAGCTTCCTGGGCTCGGGAGGGGCTGCAGCTGGGGCCAGAGAGGTGGATGCAAGGTGGCTCGGGTGGGGCCGGGCTTGGTGGCGGGAGAGAAGAACAGAGAGAAGAGGCGAGGTATCGGCTAGGGTAGGGAGAGGGGAGGCTCGACATGAGGGTATCTAGGGTGTTGTTGAGCAGGGTAGCTAGGTTTGGGGGAGGGGTTGGTTCGAGTCAAAACACAAGGGGTGGTGGCGCCTAGGTAGAAAGGGTGGTGAGGTGAGGGTTTAGCTGAAGCTAGGAAGAGGGGTTAGGGTTAGGGTTTTTAGCTAGGTGTAGATAGAGAGAGCTTGGTTTAGCTAGAAAAGAGAGAGGGGAGGAAAAGGAACAATGGCACATGTATGCACACATGCATGTGTAGATGGTGGACAAGGTGGGAGGGATAGATGGAGGAGCTAGGGTTTGAAGAGAATAAAAACACCAAAAGAGTTTGAATTAAGACAAAGAGAGAAAACAAAAGGACCAAAGGAGAGAGATGTGGAAGAAGAGATGATCTTGCATGTGGCATGCACATGATGTCATTTTTTGAAAACAAAATATCCATCCCATGTATGCTTGACAAAGAGAAAACCACTCAAAGAGTTGCAAGGTGGAGGACAAGACAAACAATAAGCATTTATTTGGTGTATTTGTTTCAATTGAGTTCAAACAAACTCCACCCAAATATTTCCAAAGAAACCAAAATAGAAGAACAAGTGAGGGCCTTGCATGGGCCATGCATGAAGAATAATTGCCACATTCATTAGTTGTGAAAACAACTATATATATCGATGGGCATCTATTACCCCCATGCACATCCATACTTGAATAAAGACCACCACATAAGCTACAAGCTTGATAAAATATGGTAAGGGTGGATTTAAGGATAAATGAATATAATAGGCCATGCTAGTGTGTATGTCCCACTAGAAGATCATTTGGCCACAATTATATTTAAACAATGCTCAATTATTCCCAAAACAAACCATATGGAAGATAGAGCAAGTGAAACTATCCACATGCATGCAAAGGTGGCCATGTGGCTCTCCACATATCAACAATGTGAGAACAACATGAGGCATAAAGGGAAGCATGTGTAACTAGAAGTGGATCCATCCCAACCCACATGAGCTAGAGGTAAACCCAATAAAATGCAAGGCTCACATATAGTTGAATGGTGGAATTATGGGGTGGTGACAAGAAAAGGTGGTGGTGTTAAATAAAAGATATGCCCCCAACTCAACTTGGGCACCAAGCATTTATCAAGAACCAAATACAATTTATTAAGAACCAAATACAATTGATAAATGCATATGAGACAAGATCCGAAAGAAAAAGGGTTTTATATGATGCTCAAATGCAAGGTGGCATGATGACATGAGCATGATATCATTATGATGCAACAAATATATGTAGGAAGCAGCATTTTTATTATTAGACCATGTAGCATTACAGATGTTAGACAGATGGGATGCTACAACTCTCCCCCACTAAACAGGAATCTCGCCCCGAGATTCTAGGAAGAATAAGAAGACACGAAGAGGGTAGGATACTTGGCGTGGAGCTCATCCTCGCGTTCCCAAGTGGCTTCATCAATGGAATGGTGCGACCACTGCACCTTGCAGAACTTTATAGACTTGTTGCGAGTCTTTCTTTATGCGACTTCTAGGATTTTTGTGGGGTGTTCTTGATAAGACAGATCTTCTTGGAGATTGATTAGCTCATGGTACACGGTCCTGCCGGGATCCTTGAAGCACTTCTTGATTTGAGAGATATGGAAAACATCATGGACCTTGAGTTTTTCAGGGAGCTCAAGAGCATAAGCAGCTTCTCCTCTTCTTCCATGAATTTTGAAAGGACCGATGTATCTAGGAGCCAGCTTTCCTTTGATACCAAACCGGTGCGTACCTCTCATGGGAGTGACACGAAGGTAAACGAGATCACCAGGGACATACTCCATGTCCGTGTGCTTTCTGTCATAGTTGCTCTTCTGGCGACTTTGAGCAACCTTCAGGTTTTCAAGAATGATGTGAACCTTCTCCTCCGCTTGAGTTACAATGTCGGGGCCAAACAATGTTCTTTCACCTGCGCCCGACCACCCAATCGGAGTTCTGCATTTGCGTCCATAGAGAACCTCAAATGGTGTCATCTTTAGACTCTTCTGGAAGCTGTTGTTGTAAGATAATCCAGCATAAGGAAGGCATTCTTCCCACTTCATGCCGAAAGAGATGACGCAAGCACGGAGCATATCTTCTAGAATCTGATTGATCCTTTCAACTTGTCCTTGCGACTGAGGGTGATAGGCAGTGTTGAAGTTCAACTTTGTTCCCAAAGCATTTTGGAAACTTCCCCAGAACTTGGAAGTGAAGATGCTTCCCCGGTCTGAGCTGATCTCAAGAGGAACCCCATACAGAGAGATAAGTCTATTGATATAGGGCTCAGCCAACTGAATTGCAGAAATTTTTTCCTTGACGGGAAAGAAGTGAGCCACTTTTGAAAGCCTGTCGATGACAACAAATATTGCATTTTTGCCCTTCTGCGATCTTGGAAAACCAGTTATGAAGTCCATCTCTACTTTCTCCCATTTCCATTCCGGAAGCTTCCAATGGCTATAGAAGACCGGAAGGTTTCTGATGGACAGCTTTAACTCTGCGGCAGACGTCACACTCCGAGACATACTTGGCACAATATCGTTTCAATCCAGGCCACCAATATTGTGTTTTCAAGTCCATGTACATCTTAGTGCTGCCAGGATGGATAGAAAGAACAGAATCATGAGCTTCTTTAAGAAATTGCTCTCTCAAACCCAGATACTTCGGAACAAACATCCGGTGCTTAAAGAACAGAGCGCCTTGGTCGTCGACGTGGAAGGACTCATACTTCGGCAGCTGAATGTTGGAGATGATATTTTTGGTGTAAGGATCACCAAGTTGAATGGAGCGAACTTTTTCTTCCAAGAGAGGTGTTTCCAAAAGGTTCAGAAGATACCCTTGATCCACAATTTCAAGGTTGAGCTGGCGGAATTCCTCGCACAAGAGAGGCTGTTGTTCTTCCACCATGAGGTTGTTGACATAAGCTTTTCGGCTAAGAGCATCGGCCATGACATTAGCTTTGCCAGGAGTGTAGTTGATTGTCAGATCGAAATCATTAATTGCTTCAATCCACCTCCTCTGATGAAGGTTGGGATCAGGTTGTGTGAAGATATACTTCAGACTCTTGTGATTAGAAAAGATCTCACAACGGTTGCCAAGCAAGTAGTGCCTCCATACTTTCAAAGCAAAGACAATTGCTGTGAGTTCGAGGTCATGTGTTGGATAGTTGAGGTCATGAGTTTTCAACTGACGAGAAGCATACGCAATGACTTGCTTTTCTTGCATGAGGACCGCACCGAATCCTTGCAAGGAGGCGTCACAGAATATCTGGAAAGGCTTTGATGTATCTAGAGGAATCAAGACTGGAGTGGAAGTGAGCTTCTCTTTGAGTGTTTCAAAGCTTGCTTGACATGCAGGAGACGAAAGGTATTTCTTACCTTTCTTGAGGAGATCGGTAAGAGGCTTCACAATGTTCGAGAAGTTCTGAATGAAGCGACGGCAGTAACTAGCCAAACCAAGGAAACTCCGGACTTCTTTGACATTTTTTGGTGGAAGCCACTCAACAATTGTCCGAACAGTTTCTGGGTTGACGGCAATGCCCTTGGCAGAGATGACGTGACCAAGATAGGTGAATTCAGGCAGCCAGAACTCACACTTGGAGAGCTTTGCATACAGGCGGTTCTCACGAAGCTTGTTTAGGACACACCGAAGGTGTTCTTCATGTTCTTCCTTTGACTTAGAATAGACTAGAATGTCATCCAGATAGACCACGACGAACTTATCAGATACTCCATGAAACCGAGTTCATAAGCCTCGAGAAGGTGGCAGGTGCATTGGTGAGACCGAAATACATGACCGTGTACTCATACGGGCCATAGCGGGTGGTGAAAGCTGTTTTCGGAACATCTTCCTTGCGAATCTTGATTTGATGATATCCACTTCCCAAGTCAAGCTTAGAGAATACCACAGCTCCAGCTAGCTGATCGAAGAGATCATTAATCCGCGGAAGGGGATATTTATTCTTGATGGTTTTTGCATTGAGAGCTCGGTAATCAACACAAAGTCGATCAGTGCGGTCTCGCTTCTTCACAAAGATGGTTGGGCTACCCCATGAAGAAGTACTGTGCTGAATGAAACCCAATTTCTCTTGTTCATCAAGCTGACGTTTGAGTTCAGCCAACTCAGCAGGACCGATTTTATAAGGCCGCTTGGAGATAGGAGCGGTTCCAGGTTCAAGCTCAATCACAAACTCGACCTCTCGGTCAGGAGGCATACCTGGTAAATCTTCAGGAAAAACATCTGGGAACTCACGGACCACCGGAACATTCTGAATAGCATCCATAACATCATCATTCAGAGCCGCCAACGAGAAAAGCTGGAGTTAGACTTGGAGAATAGACTATATGGCCTTCGGGAATTTTCAGAGAAACTGAGCGTTCAGCATAATCAATCATAGCTGCATTTGCTGTTAACCAATCCATGCCCAAGATAACATCAATGTCAGAGTTGCCTAGAATAATTAAGGAAGCTGGGAACAAAGAGCCACCAATCTCAATTTGATTGCCATGGCTGATTTTGGAAGATGCCATTGTTGCCCCAGGAGAAAGGACCATCAAGCGCTTAGGAAGCGCATCCATTGCTAACTCATTCTCATTTGCAAACTAGTGAGAAACAAAAGAATGCGATGCACCAGAATCGAACAAAACTCGTGCAGGAACTGAGTTGACGGAAAGCGTACCCATCACAACTCCAAGTGCATGATTAGCTTGAGCGACATTGACACAGTTGGCATGAGCAACAGTGGACCCGGGCTTGGTGTTGATGTTGAGAGCCCGAGGTGGAGGTGCACGAACCATAGAAGAACTTGCTGCAGGTCTTGGAGGTGGTGGAGGAAGAGCTTTGTTGTTCATGGGGCAACTCTAGAGTTGATGCCCAGTGTTCCCACAAGTGTAGCAAGCACTAGGTGGACGTGGAGCAGCGTAGCCAGGGACTCCGCCAGGCGCTCCAGGGTAGTTGTGGTTGTAGCCCCTAGGAGCCGCGATGAAGGAGTTTGGTGGCCTTGTTGCGTAGCTTGGAGTTCTTGGTGGAGCCGGGAGCGGCGGTGCGATATTAGGAACCCACACGTGGCGCTTAGAAGGAGCTGTCATAGCTGAAGAGCTTGCTGCGTCACAACTGTGTTTCTTGGACTCCTCGAACACTTGCCTGCTTGCTTCTTCCTGTAGAGCTGTATGTTGGAGTTCCAGAAAATACCCCGGCCTTGCATGAGTGATTGCATATTTGATAGATGCATTGCGCCCTTGCCTGAACCTCTTTTGCTTCTTCTTGTCATCAAAGATCTCATCGCCACCATACCGAGAAAGATTCATGAAGTTTCTGATATAGGTATTGACATTGTCATTGCCCTGCTTGAGGTTGAGAAACACTTCCTTCATCCTTTCCATGACAATTTCTAACAGATATTGCTCTTTGAAAGCCCCAGTGAACTGCTCCCAAGTAGGCTGAAAACCAGAGTGGTTTTCCTTCAGGTAATTCTCCCACAACAGAGCTGCGTCTCCCTTCAGAAGGTGAGTGGCACATTTTACCCATTCTTGCTCAGGAACGTCAGCAGTCATCAGCAACCTTGACATCTCACGCAACCAATCATCAGCGTCCAGTGGCTGATCAGGCACCTCAAAGTGGCGTGGGTTAAACTTTAGAAAGCCCTTGATGTCTCCTCGCTTGGGAGATGGAGGTAGCGGAACAAACTCATTCCTCCTGACACTTTCTTCAAAGCGTTGCTGGTTCTGTTGCATTGTTCCCAAGGCATTAGAAATACTTGCCAACGCAGCCCCCAGTTCAGGTGGTATGTCCTCCTCAGAACGGCGTGGTGGTGCCATCCTGTGATTGATATAAAACTCAAGTCAGTACCATAATGGAGAATAATAATAATCCAAAATAGTACCAAAATGGAATTAACCTAGATTAAAGGATACAATTCACTAGGATGATATTAAAATATCAACAAAGTTCAAAGCACCTAGAAGATATTAAGCATAACACACACGATTGAACAAGGAGTGTGGTACACAAAGCTATCAAAGAAAAAAAATTCCGCAACTTTCAGCATTAAAATACCACTATATGCGCAAACCACTTAACGAATCAAGATTAGTAACTCTACCAATTCAATATACAAGAGCGACTGATAAAAGTAGTGGTATGGTCGCGACTCCATCCCGCACTCAAATCATTACTCCGCACATGAATAGGTAAAACACATATCCCAACTTTCTTCCTTCTTAAGATGAACCTAAAGATTAGCAACTACGGAAACAAAGACCCCTAACAAGATAGCGTTGGATAACAAAGAGTAAGACAGATCGCGTCGGTTTACAAAAGCCTGTCGGTATGGAATGTACCAACAGTTGATAACCAAAAGGCAGATAGCGACAACAAGTTGGATGCAACAGATAGACAAGGAATTACACACACACACACACACACAAAACCTATGGTACTACGGAACCCTGAACACGTGAATCCTAGTTTGAATTTTAGAAGAGGATTGAAAATGTTACACTTCCTTACCAGAAAAGGGTGGGTGGGTGGGTAAGAAGAAAAGTGGAAGCAGTCCTACTCTCACGTTTTTGTTTTTCCCTAGTATACATAACTACCAAAATATTTGCTAGACTGACAATGACCATTTGGCTGAGACCCTGAAGGGCGGGATGGCTCTAATACCAATTGTAACTACCTCGGACCCTACGCTCTAAGTTCAAGCCTGGATGAACCAAAAGTGGTTAAAATAGTACAGCGGGGGCCCAGGGGCCACCCACGTGTAGACCCGTCGGCCGTCCTAACCACTTCCAAGAACATCGGGAAAAGAGCGAGCGGCGTAGGCAACAGGCGAAGAGATCAAATACATACACAAGTGAGCATGTATGCAAGCTACCTTACAACAGTTCTCAGAGCCATACCATCTAAAAGAAATAGAAATATTGCAACGCCATACGGCAAGATCCAAATATCCTAGATATAGATAATAGTGTAGGATAGATCCTCATACATCAATCAACAGAGTATCAAGCGGAAGCGGGAAACAAGATCCGAGTACGGACAAGAAGCAAATCGGCATAAGATGCCACATAACTAAGCACATCCCGCGCACAGATCTCGCGGATCCCCATCCCCGGAATCTCTACACCGAGTGATCGTTGCCAACATCATATGTCTCCTCCACCCAGTATCCATCTTATACACCTGCTCATCTGAATCAAACAATTTATCGTGTGAGACCCTAGGGGTACTCAGCAATTCTTTATGCCTCTAAAGGGGACATATACCTGGGGTGACGCAATTGCCGCAAAAGATAATGACTAACAAGCCTATAGATACTCGCTAACCATCCGCCTAACCAATGATAGACGGATGTCCGTTATTAGGAACAACAGTTATAATAGTAAAAATAACAGATCCCTCCTCATTCTTGCTTACCAACGAGAAAGCGGACGAACAACCCCTCTGTTGGCAGTTTTATTAACCATTCCATGAGTATTGCACTATTTACTAGTCAGGTATTTAGTCAAATAAAGACGGTACTTTAGTTATACTTGTCTATGATCGAGAAACTGTGCTCCAAGTCGTCCATAACCGTGGACACGGCTTTCAGAAAGATTTACCCTGCAGGGGTGCACAAATAGCAACACACACTCGATCATCCTCAGAAAAACCAACTCAAAACCCAACGAGGCATTCACGACAAAGCGATCATAGGATTCATAAAATATTTCAGGGGGCCACCCCATTAAGCTACCCGCAACAAAGTTGGCCGACTCAGAGACGGACCCAAGGTTTGCGTCAATGGCTGTAAACGACTGGGAACTCGAAAATGTGACTGGGCTTGTCGATACCGCGAAAACACTCTGCATCCAAGACAGTACAGGTGCTCCACGCATAATCTTAAATAAAACAGTAAAGCATGGCATAAGTACAGGGTAGTAATAAAGCCCCAAACTACTCTGTGGCCCCAAGAAATAGAAATGAATCAAGCTCTGGCTCAGGGGGGTTCATAAGGCCTCCCGGATGTGGATAGTGCGAATAGTCAAGGAGCAGGAATCACGTACTCGGGGTCCTACGGGACACAAGTGAGCATGGAAAACCAAATAACAGATATTGCTCACCGGTGCCTCTTTCATTAGTTATTCCATTACTACTCAGGTTAAGTTGTTTAAGTACCTCGTTATCCATCAGACACTCACATACCCTACACATGCTGTTCTACGACTCGCATGGCTCAAAATACTCTTGTAGTAATGGCTCATAGGATGGAGGAACAAGCTTCGGTGGGGTTTAAAAGTAAAGGCTATGCAGTACTTGGGATTCAATTTGATGCAATCACGACTCAATGATGCAAGAATAAGATAGAGGCAATAGGTACTATATGTATGCAAGCATGTGGCAGTGCTTGCCTGGCAGCTCAGTTGAAGCGAGAGGTGGATCTAGGTAGTACTCCTGGGATTCCTGATATTTCCCCTGCTCGGCGTCTATTCGAAAGAAGAACCAAACAAACAAGGGCCAACATAAATAAAGTCCACAAGCATATAAATAAATGCGACAAGCAAACAAGCATGCCATGATGAATGATGCACAAATTACATGGCAATAATGTAGCATGGCAATGGTGAGGTATGGGGACAAGAATAAATCATTTTATTAATTATTTGGTCAAGTTTTATTGCCATAAACAGTTCTGATTTTTAATAATGACATGATGCATGCTTCAATTCATATCATGGAATGCATAGTTAGAATGGGCTCGTCGCGCTGATCAATTTAGACATATTATTTGTCGAATTTGGAGTTATAGATTTAAAGTTATTAATTAATTAAGAAAATGCATTTTTATTGCAATTAAAACAATTTCGAAAATTTAAACTAGCCAAACATTATTTTGGATGGCCGATTTGAATTCCTCACATTTTTCTGATTCTAAAACATATATCATTTGTATTATTTGGAATTATTAAATAAAAGTTATTAATTCTGGATTTAAAATTGTATCAAGCATTTCAGAAATTGTTTTTATTAAACAGGAAAAGAACAGACACTTTTTTATACTCAGAGGAATCTAGCCCATGTCACAGACAGGTGGGGTCACGCTGAGCTGGCGAAAACGGCGCGCGGCAGACTTTTCTCACCGGGCGTTCATCCAGCCGCAGAGACTGACGGGTGGGGCCACGGCTGTCACAGGGCCACACGCGGGCGCGCCAGCGGGGCCTGCCACGTGGGGGAGCCGGGGAGCGCGGGTTGAGGACAAGGTTTATCGGGTGCCTGATTGTAAAACGGCCACAGCATATGACATGTGGGCCTGGTCTGGAGTGCGGGTTGAGGGTTAAAACAATGGGATGCTTTTCTATAATGTTACACAGAGGCAGACAGGTGGGGCCAGGTGGAGCGCGGTGGAGTGAAACAAAAAGCTAGGAGGCTATTCGCAAAAAGGCCCGCTGGTACTATTTTTCTTCTCGTCAGTTTTCTGACGGAACTGACGGACAGAGCGCGGCGCGGCGGGGGATCGAATTCGTGACGCGGCTCACGCGCGTGGCGGTGGCTACCGCTGGGCTAGCGGGGGTTGATGTTGGGTACTAGCTACGCGACTAGAAGACCCTACTGCGCTGCGACAGCGGAATGATTGACGCGTAAAGGAAGCGCGGCGCGAGGAGAGGATGTCTAGGGGGTGCGTCGGCTCACCGCGGGGAGGTTGGTGGTGGTGGATCGGGCAGGAGCGCCGCGGATCAGCAGCGTTGCAGGCGACCCGAGGCTAGGGTTTTGGCTTCGGACGCGGCGGTGGTCTCTAGCTCCGGTCCTTCTCCTCCTCACCGCCGTGTACTGGTAGCTTCCTGGAGTTCTCCTCGGTCTTCCCCAACGCCCAAACACCTCGCCCGCCTTCAGCTATGGTGGTGGTGGAGCGATGCCGCCGGTGGGGTGTAGATGGGAGAGGGAAGAAGGGTAGCGACAGATGGGGAAGGAGGGCGGCAAGGCCCTGTGGATCTGGTTTGCAACTAGGCAAGGGAGGGTAGATAAGAACGAGGGATGAGGGGGCACATGGGTTGGCTCGGTGTAAAAAGGTGGCGATCACCTTTTTCTTCTTCTCCTCCTCACATGTTCAGCGGGGCTCGGGAGGGGCTTCTGCTGGGGCCAGAGAGGTGGACGCAAGGTGGCTCGGGTGGGGCTGGGCTTGGTGGCGAGAGAGAAGAACAGAGAGAGGAGGTGAGGGATCGGCTAGGGTAGGGAGAGGGGAGGCTCGGCATGAGGGTAGCTAGGGTGTTGTTGAGCAGGGTAGCTAGGTTGGGGGGGGGGGGGTTGGTTCGAGTCAAAACACAAGGGGTGGTGGCGCCTAGGTAGAAAGGGTAGTGAGGTTAGGGTTTAGCCGAAGCTAGGAAGAGGGGTTAGGGTTAGGGTTTTTAGCTAGGTGTAGAGAGAGAGAGCTTGGTTTAGCTAGAAAAGAGAGAGGGGAGGAAAAGGAACAATGGCACATGTATGCATGTGTAGATGGTGGACAAGGTGGGAGGGATAGATGGAGGAGCTAGGGTTTGAAGAGAATAAAAACACCAAAAGAGTTTGAATTAATACATAGAGAGAAAACAAAAGGACCAAAGGTGAGAGAGGTGGAAGAAGAGATGATCTTTCATGTGGCATGCACATGATGTCATTTTGTGAAAACAAAATATCCATCCCATGTATGCTTGACAAAGAGAAAACCACTCAAAGAGTTGCAAGGTGGAGGACAAGAGAAAGAATAAGCATTTATTTGGTGTATTTGTTTCAATTGAGTTCAAACAAACTCCACCCAAATATTTCCAAAGAAACCAAAATAGAAGAACAAGTGAGGGCCTTGGATGGGCCATGCATGAAGAATAATTGCCACATTCATTAGTTGTGAAAACAACTATATATACCTATGGGCATCTATTACCCCCATGCACATCCATACTTGAATAAAGACCACCACATAAGCTACAATCTTGATAAAATATGGTAAGGGTGGATTTAAGCATAAATGAATATAATAGGCCATGCTAGTGTGTATGTCCCACTAGAAGATCATTTGGCCACAATTATATTTAAACAATGCTCAATTATTCCCAAAACAAACCATATGGAAGATAGATAAAGTGAAACTATCCACATGCATGCAAAGGTGGCCATGTGGCTCTCCACATATCAACAATGTGAGAACAACATGAGGCATAAAGGGAAGCATGTGTAACTAGAAGTGGATCCATCCCAACCCACATGAGCTAGAGGTAAACCCAATAAAATGCAAGGCTCACATATAGTTGAATGGTGGAATTATGGGGTGGTGACAAGAAAAGGTGGTGGAGTTAAATAAAAGATATGCCCCTAACTCAACTTGGGCACCAAGCATTTATCAAGAAGCAAATACAATTTATTAAGAACCAAATACAATTGATAAATGCATATGAGACAAGATCCGAAAGAAAAAGGGTTTTATATGATGCTCAAATGCAAGGTGGCATGATGACATGATCATGATATCATTATGATGCAACAAATATATGAAGGAAGCATCATTTTTATTATTAGACCATGTAGCATTACCGATGTTAGACAGATGTGATGCTACAAACACACATGCAATAACACTGGTGGATCCATATGTGGTATGTGAAAAGAGTAGTCATGAAATGACTCCAGTTGTTGTTAGTAAAAAGAAGACACATGCAATGACTGGTGGATCCATGTGTGGTCTCTAAAGAGAACATGCATTTTAATGACACTGGTGGATCCATAGGTGGTATGTGAAAAGAACACGCATGCAATGACTCTGGTTGTTGGTAGTAAAAGGAACACACTTGCAATGACACTGGTGGATCCATGTCTGGTCTCTGAAGAGAACACACATTTCAATGACACTGGTGGATCCATATGTGGTACGTGAAAAGAACACAGATGCTGACTCCAGTTGTTGTTAGTAAAAAGAACACAAATGCCACGACACTGGTGGATCCATGTGTGGTCTCTAAAGAGAACACACATGCAATGACTCTAGCTGTGGTTAATGAGAAGAAGACACATTTCAATGACATTGGTGGATCCATATGTTGTATGTGAAAAGAATAGTCATGAAATGACTCTAGTTGTTATTAGTAAAAAGAACACACATGCAATGACACTGGTGGATGCATGTGTCGTCTTTGAAGAGAACACAGATGCAATGACATTGGTGGATCCATATGTGGTATGTGAAAAGAACACACATGCAATGACTCTTGTTGTTGTTAGTAAAAAGAACACACATGCAATGACACTGGTGAATCCATGTGTGGTCTCTGAAGAGAACACACATTTCAATGACACTGGTGGATCCATATGTGGTATGTGAAAAGAACACACATGCAATGACTCTAGTTGTTGTTAGTAAAAAGAACACACATGCAATGGCACTGGTGTATCCATGTGTGGTCTTTGAAGAGAACACACATGCAATGAGTCTGGTTGTTGTTAGTAAAAAAGAAAACCTATGCAATGACTCCAGTTGTTGTTAGTAAAAAGAACACACATGCAATGACACTGGTGGATCGATGTGTGGTCTCGGAAGAGAACACATTTCAATGACACTGGTGGATCCATATGTGGTATGTTAAAAGAACACACATGCAATGACTCCAGTTGTTGTTAGTAAAAAGAACACACATGCAATGACACTGCTAGATCCATGTGTGGTCTCTGAAGAGAACACACATGTATTGACTCTAGCTGTGGTTAATGAGAAGCACACACATTTCAATGACACTGGTGGATACATATGTGGTATGTGAAAAGAATAGTCATGAAATGACTCCAGTTGTTGTTAGTAAAAAGAACACACATGCAATGACACTGGTGGATCCATCTGTGGTCTCTGAAGAGAACACACATGGAATGACACTGGTGGATCCATATATGGTATGTGAAAAGAACACACATGCAATGACTCGAGTTGTTGTACGTAAAAAAGAACACACATGCAATGACACTGGTGCATCCATGTGTGGTCTCTGAAGAGAACAAACATTTCAATGACACTGGTCGATCCATATGTGGTATGTGAAAAGAACACACATGCAATCACTCCAGTTGTTGTTAGTACAAAGTACACACATGAAATGACCCTGGTGAATCCATGTGTGGTCTCTAAAGAGAACACACATGCAATGACTCTATAGGTGGTTAATGAGAAGAACACACATTTCAATGACACTAGTGGACCCATATGTGGTATGTGAAAAGAACACACATGCAATGACTCCAGTTGTTGTTAGTAAAAAGAACACACATGCAATGACACTGGTGGATCCATGTGTGGTCTCTGAAGAGCACACACATGCAATGACACTGGTGGACCCATATGTGGTATGTGAAAAGAACACGCATGCAATGACTCTGGTTATTGTTAGTAAAAAGAACACACATGCAATTACACAGGTGGATCCGTGTGCGGTCTCTGAAGAGAACACACATTTCAATGACACAGGTGGATCCGTGTGCGGTCTCTGAAGAGAACACACATTTCAACTAGTGTAACGGAATATCCTGACTTAACAGGCGCGATTTGAAAATATTGGGTTTGTCCATCATTCACTCGAAAGACCCCTCTCAGCAATTGGCGCCCCAACTTTTCGAATCGCGGTGATAAAAATCAACTTGGGTACCGCGTTGCCTGGGCGACCCAACTTTTGGGCCGCAAAATGATATTCTCCTCGATGAGAGGGTGGGCTTGACCGGCTGGTAGAGCAAGAAGTGCCTCGCAGCGATTTCTCTCCCTTTTCTCCACGAGGATCGTCGACCGGCCTCTCCCCCTCCTCAGTGGAGCCATGGCTTGCAGGGTGAGTGTGGCGGCGCAGGAGGAAGGAGATAGTGATTAGTGTGGGAGAAGAGTAAAAGAGTTCAGGCCGTGGTCCAATAGTACTAGTACTATTATACAAGACCACCGTGTATGGTCTACCTTCTCAAAGAAGCCAGGGAGGCAGGGGTAGGGAATCGATGGGACTTTTCTTTATTGCGATGGACACTTCAATGGTCTTCGGCGCCGCCCAAAATCCAGTATATTATAAGGGGACTGCTAGCCGGGTGGTCATCACAGGAATCGGCCCGCACATGCCGTGTGCGTGTGTCATGTGTTGATGGGGAAATGACGCGCGCAACTGCTGCATGATCACATCAGCACGTCCAACTCTGTCGAACTCCACGTGACAGGCACACACGGGATATTTACGAGTCTAGAATACGCTGTGCCACTTTTGTTGTGATCAAATTATGTTCAGTACGCGAGATATTACTTCTTTCTTCTTCTTTTTTTGATAATCGACAAATGTATGCGTGGACACGACGCACGAAACCGCTGCTCGCCCTTGATCAGATAGGCACCCCACTCTGTGTACCCGCCATTGACCATTCGGAGCAACTACCTCGAGCACAATGCCCCCTCACTGTGGCAATGGCAAGTCCAAGTCGTCCACTGACTGTTGTGCATCCCCGGCTCTTTGCTGCATAGTCCGTGCTCGCGAGTCGCCTACTGAGGCAGCACGTCGTGTCCGATAACGCCAGGATCCATCGACATCGGCACTCGAGGACACCGCGACATCGAAGGTCATACCGAACGCGCAGGAGGAGCATGGGGTACCTGCAGCGTCAGACGAGCGCAAATCAGCCGCCAGGATGGGGGCGCGTGTTGCACCGGCGAGTACGGACAAGAAGAGGAATGAGAAGAAGACCAGGAAGAAGAGATGAGATAGCTATTTGGACTATTCCGACTCGGCCAACGAGGAGGCGTTCATCAATCAGTTGGAGGCAGAAGCAGAGGAGAGTGACGTGGACCCATGGGACTACAAAGAGGAGGAGGAGGACTCCGACGAGGAGATAGCGGGCTTATTCGAGGCAGGGACGGTGTCGAGTCGTCAGAGGAGGACACCGACGGCGGCGATGGCAGGGACCATGGCGTTGATGAAGACGAGGACGAACCGGAAGACAAAGACGATGGCTTCTTCGAAATATGATCATTTATTAGGTAAAGAATCGGTGCTATGGATAGAGAGGTGGCACAGATTGACCATGCATAAAAAAAGTGGAGAAGGGAGGGGTTATCCTACTCGTTGGATCACATGGGATCAACGGTTTGTGGAGACGATCTGCGTGACATCTGTGTCAGCCAATCAAGGCATAGCACCCAGAGTGAGCACATGTTGGGGACCTCCACACGTTTGGGCTTTTGTGAGATTTGTGACCGAGAGAGAGGGAAATCTCTTTTCACAATCCGCCTATGGACCCACCAATATCATTCAAATGTGTGCTCTTTTTACTAACAACAACCAGTGTCATTGCATGTGTGCTCTTTTCAGAGACCACCTATGGATCCACTAGTGTCATTGCATGTGTGTTCTTTTTACTAACAAAAACCAGAGCCATTACATGTGTGTTCTTTTCACATACCACATATGGATCCACCAGTGTCATTGAAATGTGTGTTCTCTTCGGAGACCACATATGGATCCACCAGTGTCATTGCATGTGTGCTCTTTTTACTAACAACAACCAGAGTCATTGCATGTGTGTTCTCTTCAGAGACCACACATGGATCCACCAGTGTCATTGCATGTGTGTTCTTTTTACTAACAATAACCAGAGTCATTACATGACTGTTCTTTTCACATACCACATATGGATCCACAAGTGTCATTGCATGTGTGTTCTTTTCACTAACAACAACTGGAGTCATTGCATCACTGCTCTTTTCACTACCACATATGGATCCACCACTGTCATTGAAATGTGTGTTCTCTTTAGAGACCACCTATGGATCCACTAGTGTCATTGCATGTATGTTCTTTTCACTAACAACAACCAGAGTCATTGCATGTGTGTTCTTTTCACATACCACATATGGATCCACCAGTGGCATTGCATGTGTTTTCTTTTTAGTAACAACAACCAGGAGTCATTGCATTTGTGTTCTTTTCACATGCCACATATGGATCCACCAGCGTCATTGAAATGTGTGTTCTCTTCAGAGACCACACATGGATCCACCAGTGTCATTGCATGTATGTTCTTTTCACTAACAACAACTAGAGTCCTTGCATGTGTGTTATTTTCACATACCACATATGGATCCACCAGTTGTCATTGCATGTGTGTTCTTTTCACAATCCACCTATGGATCCACCAGTGGCATTGCATGTGTGTTCTTTTCACTATCAACAACTGGAGTCATTGCATGTGTGTTCTTTTCACATACCACATATGGATCCACTAGTGTCATTGCATGTGTGCTCTTTTCAGAGACCACCTATGGATCCACCAGTGTCATTGCATGTGTGTTCTTTTTACTAGTCATTCAAATGTGTGTTCTTTTCACATACCACCTATGGATCCACCAGTGTCATTGCATGTGTGTTCTTTTTAGTAACAACAACCAGAGTCATTGCATCTGTGTTCTTTTCACATGCCACATATGGATCCACTAGTGTCATTGAAATGTGTGTTCTCTTCAGAGACCGCACATGGATCCACCAGTGTCATTGCATGTGTGTTCTTTTCACTAACAACAACTGGAGTCATTGCATGTGTTTTGTTTTCACATACAACATATGCATCCAGCAGTGGCATTGCATGTGTGCTCTTTTCCCAATCTACCTATGGATCCACCAGTGTCATTGCATGTGTGTTCTTTTTACTAATAACAACTGAGTCATTTCATGACTGTTCTTTTCACATACCACATATGGATCCACCAGTGTCATTCAAATGTGTGTTCTCTTCAGAGACCACACATGGATCCACCAGTGTCATTGCATGTGTGTTCTTTTCACTAACAAAAACCAGAGTCATTGCATGTGTGTTCTTTTCACATACCACATATGGACCCACCAGTGTCATTGAAATGTGTGTTCTCTTCGGAGACCACATAAGGATCCATCAGTGTCATTGCATGTGTGCTCTTTTTACTAACAACAACCAGAGTCATTGCATGTGTGTTCTCTTCAGAGACCACACAAGGATCCACCATTGTCATTGCACGTGTGTTCTTTTTACTAACAATAACCAGAGTCATTACATGACTGTTCTTTTCACATACCACATATGGATCCACCAGTGTCATTGCATGTGTGTTCTTTTCACCAACAACAACAAGAGTCATTGCATGTGTGTTGTTTTCACATACCACATATGGATCCACTAGTGTCATTGAAATGTGTGTTCTCTTTAGAGACCATAAGTGGATCCACTAGTGTCATTGCATGTATGTTCTTTTCACTAACAATAACTGGAGTCATTGCATGACTGTTCTTTTCACATACCACATATCTATCCACCAGCATCATTGCATGTGTGCTCTTTTCACAATCCACCTATGGATCCACCAGTGTCATTGCATGTGTGTTCTTTTTACTAACAACAACCAGAGTCATTTCATGACTGTTCTTTTCACATACCACATATGGATCCACCAGTGTCATTGCATGTGTGTTCTTTTTAGTAACAACAACCAGAGTCATTGCATTTTTGTTCTTTTCACATGCCACATATGGATCCACCAGTGTCATTGAAATGTGTATTCTCTTTAGAGACCACACATGGATCCACCACTATCATTGCATGTATGTTCGTTTCACTAAAAACAACTGGAGTCATTGCATATGTGTTCTTTTCGCATACCGCATATGGATCCACCATTGTCATTGCATGTGTGTTCTTTTCAGAATCCACCTATGGATCCACCAGTGTCATTGCATGTGTGTTCTTTTCACTAACAACAACTGGAGTCATTGCATGTGTGTTCTTTTCACATACCACATATGGATCCACTAGTGTCATTGCATGTGTGCTCTTTTCAGAGACCACCTATGGATCCACCAGTGTCATTGCTTGTGTGTTCTTTTTACTAGTCATTCAAATGTGTGTTCTTTTCACATACCACCTATGGATCCACCAGTGTCATTGCATGTGTGTTCTTTTAGTAACAACAACCAGAGTCATTGTATGTGTGTTCTTTTCACATGCCACATATGGATCCACAGGTTTCATTGAAATGTGTTCTCTTCAGAGACCGCACATGGATCCACCAGTGTCACTTCATGTATGTTCTTTTCACTAACAACAACTGGACTCATTGCATGGGTTTTCTTTTCACATACAACATATGGATCCACCAGTGGCATTGCATGTGTGCTTTTTTCACAATCCACCTATGGATCCACCAGTGTCATTGCATGTGTGTTCTTTTACTAATAACAACCAGAGTCATTTCATGACTGTTATTTTCACATACCACATATGGATCCACCAGTGTCATTGCATTTGTGCTCTTTTTACTAACAAACAACTGAGTCTATTTCATGACAGTTCTTTTCACATACCACATATGGATCCACCAGTGTCATTCAATGTGTGTTCTCTTCAGAGACCACACATGGATCCACCGGGGTCATTGCATGTGTGTTCTTTTCACTAACAACAAAAGAGTCATTGCATGTGTGTTCTTTTTCACATAACCACATATGGGATCAACCAGAGTGTCATTGAAATGTGTGTTCTCTTTAGAGACCACACGTGGATCCACTAGTGTCATTGCTTTAATGTTCTTTTCACTAACAATACGGGTCATTTGCAATGACTTGTTCTTTTCACATACCACTATGGATCACCAGCTTCATTGCATGTGTGCTCGTTTTCACAATCCACATATGGATCCAC
>OU342744.1:372971014-373199702 GCA_910589775.1 Avena eriantha
CATTTCATGACTATTCTTTTCACATACCACATATGGATCCACAAGTGTCATTCAAATGTGTGTTCTCTTCCGAGACCACACATGGATCCACCAGTGTCATTGCATGTGTGTTATTTTCACTAACAACAACCAGAGTCATTGCATGTGTGTTCTTATCACATACCACATATGGATCCACCAATGTCATTGAAATGTGTGTTCTCTTCAGAGACCACACATGGATGTACCAGTGTCATTGCACCAGTGTCATTGCATGTGTGTTCTTTTACTAACAACAACTGAGTCATTACATGACTATTCTTTTCACATACCACATATGGATCCACGAGTGTCATTCAAATGTGTGTTCTCTTCAGAGACCACACATGGATCCACAAGTGTCATTGCATGTGTGTTCTTGTCACTAACAACAACCAGAGTCATTGCATGTGTGTTCTTTTAACATACAACATATGGATCCACCAGTGTCATTGAAATGTGTGTTCTCTTTAGAGACCACACATGGATCCACCAGTGTCATTGCATGTATGTTCTTTTCACTAACAACAACTAGAGTCATTGCATGACTGTTCGTTTCACATACAACATATGGATCCACCAGAGTCATTGCATGTGTGCTCTTTTCACAATCAGCCTATAGATCCACCAGTGTCATTGCATGTGTGTTCTTTTTACTAACAACAACAGAGTCATTTCCACGACTTTCCTTTTCACATACCACCTATGGAGCCACCAGTTGTCATTGCATGTGTGTTCTTTTTAGTAAAAACAACCAGAGTCATTGCATTTGTGTGCTTTCACATGCCATATATGGATCCACCAGTGTTATTGAAATGTGTGTTCTCTTCAGATACCACACATGGATCCACCAGTGTCATTGCATGTATGTTCTTTTCACTAACAACAACTGGAGTCATTGCATGTGTGTTCTTTTCACATACCACATATGGATCCACCAGTGTCATTGCATGTGTGTTCTTTTCACAATCCACCTATGGATCCACCAGTGTCATTGCATGTGTGTTCTTTTCAGTAACAACAAATGGAGTCATTGCATGTGTGTTCTTTTCACATACCACATATGGATCCACCAGTGTTATTGCATGTGTGCTCTTTTCAGAGACCACCTATGGATCCACGAGTGTCATTCCATGCGTGTTCTTTTTACTAGTCATTGAAATGTGTGTTCTTTTCACATACCACCTATGGATCCACCAGTGTCATTGCATGTGTGTTCTTTTTAGTAACAACAACTAGAGTCATTGCATGTGTGTTCTTTTCACATGCCACATATGGATCCACCAGTGTCATTGAAATGTGTGTTCTCTTTAGAGACCACACATGGATCCACCAGTGTCATTGCATGTATGTTCTTTTCACTAAGAACAACTGGAGTCATTGCATGTGTGCTCTTTTTCACATACCACATATAGATTCACTAGTTCATCGCATGTGTGCTCTTTTCACAATCCACCTATGGATCCACCAGTGTCATTGCATGTGTGTTCTTTTTACTAACAATAACTGGAGTCATTCATGACTGTTCTTTTCACATACCACATATGGATCCACCAGTGTCATTGCATGTGTTATCTTTTTTACTAACAACAACTGAGTCATTTCATGACTATTCTTTTCACATACCACATATGGATCCACCAGTGTCATTCAAATGTGTGTTCTCTTCAGAGACCACACATGGATCCACCAGTGTCATTGCATGTGGGTTCTTTTCACTAACAACAACTAGAGTCATTGCATGTGTGTTCCTTTCACATACCACATATGGATCCACCAGTGTCATTGAAATGTGTGTTCTCTTTAGAGACCACACATGGATCCACCAGTGTCATTGCATGTATGTTCATTTCACTAACAACAACTGGAGTCATTGCATGACAGTTCTTTTCACATACAACTTATGGATCCACCAGAGTCATTGCTTGTGTGCTCTTTTCACAATCAGCCTAGGGATCCACCAGTGTCATTTCATGTGTGTTCTTTTTACTAACAACAACCAGAGTCATTTCATGACTGTTCTTTTCACATACCACATATGGATCCACCAGTGTCAGTGCATGTGTGTTCTTTTTAGTTACAACAATCTGAGTCATTGCATTGGTGTTCTTTTCGCATGCCACATATGGATACACCAGTGTCATTGAAATGTGTATTCTCTTCAGAGACCACACATGGATCCCCCAATGTCATTGCATGTATGTTCTTTTCACTAACAACAACTGGAGTCATTGCATGTGTGTTCTTTTTCACATACCACATATGGATCCACTAGTTTCATTGCATGTGTGTTCTTTTCACAATCCACCTATGGATCCACCAGTGTCATTGCATGTGTGTTCTTTTCACTAACAAAAACTGGAGTCATTGCATGTGTGTTGTTTTCACATACCACATATGGATCCACCAGTGTCATTGCATGTGTGCTGTTTTCAGAGACCACCTATGGATCCACCAGTATCATTGCATGTGTGTTCTTTTACTAGTCATTGAAATGTGTGTTATTTTCACATACCACCTATGGATCCACCAGTGTCATTGCATGTGCGTTCTTTTTAGTAACAACAACTAGTCATTACATGTGTGTTCGTTTCTCATGCCACATATGGATCCATCAGTGTCATTGAAATGTGTGTTCTCTTTAGAGACCACACATGGATCCACCAGTGTCATTGCATGTATGTTCTCTTCTCTAACAACAACTAGAGTCATTGCATGTGTGTTCTTTTCACATACAACATATGGATCCACCAGTGGCATTGCATGCGTGCTCTTTTCACAATCCACCTATGGATCCACTAGTGCCATTGCATGTGTGTTCTTTTTACTAACAACAACTAGAGTCATTTCATGACTGTTCTTTTCACATACCACATATGGATCCACCCGTGTCATTGCATGAGTGGTCGTTTTACTAACAGCAACTGAGTCATTTCATGACTGTTCTTTTCACATACCACATATGGATCCAAAAGTGTCATTCAAATGTGTGTTCTCTTCGGAGACCACAAATGGATCCACCAGTGTCATTGCATGTGTGTTCTTTTCACTAACAACAACCAGAGTCATTGCATGTGTGTTCTTTTCACATACCACTTATGGATCCACCAATGTCATTGAAATGTGTGTTCTCTTTAGACACCAGACATGGATCCACCAGTGTGATTGCATGTATGTTCTTTTCACTAACAACAACTAGAGTCATTGCATGAATGTTCTTTGCACATACCACAGATGGATCCACTAGTGTCATTGCATGTGTGCTCTTTTCACAATCCACCTATGGATCCACCAGTGTCATTGCATGTGTGTTCTTTTCACTAACAACAACCAGAGTCATTTCATGACTGTTCTTTTCACATACCACATATGGATCCACCAGTGTCATTGCATGTGTGTTCTTTTTAGTAACAACAACCAGAGTCATTGCATGTGTGTTCTTTTCACATACCACATATGGATCCACCAGTGTCATTGCATGTGTGCTCTTTTCACAATCCACCTATGGATCCACCAGTGTCATTGCATGTGTGTTCCTTTTACTAACAAAAACTAGAGTCATTTCATGACTGTTCTTTTCACATACCACATATGGATCCACCAGTGTGATTGCATGTGTGTTATTTTCACATACCACATATGGATCCACCAATGTCATTGCATGTGTGCTCTTTTCATAATCCACCTATGAATCCACCAGTGTCATTGCATGTGTGTTCTTTTTACTAACAACAACGAGAGTCATTACATGACTATTTTTTTCACTAACAACAACCAGAGTCATTGCATGACTGTTCTTTTCACATACCACATATGGATCCACCAGTGTCATTGCATGTGTGTTATTTTTACTAACAACAACCAGAGTCATTGCATGTGTGTTCTTTCACATACCACATATGGATCCACCAGTGTCATTGAAATGTGTGTTCTCTTCAGAGACCACACATGGATCCACTAGTGTCATTGCATGTGTGCTCTTTTCACTAACAACAACTAGAGTCATTGCATGTGCGTTCTTTTCACATACCACATATGGATCCACCAGTGTCATTGCATGTGTGCTCTTTTCACATACCACACATGGATCCACCAGTGTCATTGCATGTGTGTTATTTTCACTAACAACAAGTAGAGTAATTGTATTTGTGTTCTTTTCACATACCACATATGGATCCACCAGTGTCGTTGCGTGTGTGCTCTTTTTACTAACAACAACTGGAGTCATTTCATGACTGTTCTTTTCATATACCACATATGGATCCACCGGTGTCATTACATGTGTGCTCTTTTTACTAACAACAACCAGAGTCATTCGATGTGTGTTCTCTTCAGAGACTACACATGGATCCACTAGTCTCATTGAAATGTGTATTATTTTCAACTACCGCCATTGGCCACAAACAACCGGGACGCAGAACTAACTAGCAACCGCTCTGGGCTTCTAGAAGACCCTATCCCCGATTGTTAGGCGTCGTTTGATCGGGGTGCGTGGACAATAGTGATGTCCTTGGTGAGGGCGATCCGCGAGAAGTCTGTGCTTCGAACTGATTGGCCGTGGCAACTACGTTGGGCCTACGTCCTTACCCTTATCCCCTTAACCTCGGGGCCGAAAATCAGATCATATTCCTTCATCGCCATGGAGAGGGAGAGGCCCAAACACAGCTTGCACGAGGCTCAGATGTTCGCCCACTACGACATACTCGCGCCGCCATTCACGAGGCTTCTGGCCGGCTTCGGGCTCAGCTACGCGGGGGTTCTTGTCGCGCTGCTGTTGCGCGACAACGCGTTGGCGAGGCAGATCGAGGAGCGCCGCCGCCAGCTGTCGGAGTGGAATAGGGCAATGGCGCGGTACTCGCGTACGAGCACGTATTTGCGAAAGTTGTTCAAGAAGGAGCGTGCTGCATTGATTGAGCTATGCGGAACCCACCAGCGGGAGATCCACCCGGATCGGCGCAACCCCGAAGGGAGGCAGCTCTTCTGGGCAGTGCCTGGGCGTACGACCTCCACCGTTATCGATGCAGCACGCCGCGAAGAATCCATGAGGAGGAGGAACGCTGCCGGGAACGTTGGCATCGATTCCGACGTGGAGGAGGCTGGTGGCGCCGCGGACAACATCGTCAATGATGGAGACTGCGGGAGCGCCATAAATTAAATCTATGTACGGTATCTTAATGCGCTCTTCGGATCTGGGTCACTTGAGTCATGGTCGATTATCGTCATAATCTATATATGTTGGCCATGTTTTAGTTGTCTTTGTATTTGAAACTAGTCGATCGAAACTCGTCCGATCCGGAAAATAAAGTTCGAGCGTTCCCTGACATATCTAATGGGACAATATGCTGACTCTGCTACCAGCACTTGATGGCACAGCCGTAATTTGGAGTGCGCTAGAGGAGAAGGGATCGAGCGTGTTGTAATAGTGTACTACTCCTGTCCAGATATAACTGACTTAGTTTTTTAGATATTTAATAAATGTGTCTATACCCAAAACATGTCTAGATACATGTTTTAGGTTTCTCTGTCTTTCAAACTAATCAAAAGTCGTCAAATTCTGAACAAAGAAAGTCATTGCGTTCACACCTGATGGGATACACTGACTCTGCTACTTGATGGCACATCCATAATTATAGAGGGTGCCAGATAAGATGGGAATGCAAGGGACATTGGAACTAGTAGCCGCGTCCAAATGCAGGTAAAAATTAATGTAATAATATTTAAAAAAATGTAATCTGGTCCACATGACCCTATCACAGACACGTTGCACGCGCCAGATATAAATAAAGAAGACACGGCTAGTTTAGTTTCAATGATACAATTCAACATACGACGTTACCATGCCCGCATCTTTCTGCTCCTCTTATTAGTCTGCTAGCCCACGCTGCATAGAGCATCAATTGTTGAGGATAAAAAAATGATAAAATGACAAATAAAACAATTTTTAAGCTTACCTTTCATCCGGAGAATCATACAAAGATGAAATTGGTAGGGATTTATTTTTTCTCATGCAGTTAGCTGAAAGATCCTCAAGAACATCCTCAATCACCCCTACAACTTCTTCATATTCTAATACACCTCCATTATTTGCCCTTTCCTCCCCGTTCCTCTTACACTTTTGTTTCTTTTCACACCTTTTCTCGCCGGCACCTCCACTTCTTCATAAATTGGCTGCTTACGTACGTTTTGCTCCGAGTGCTCATCACCATCTTCGCGCTGCTCTTCCGCCAGTTCTGGCTGAGAAGCCTCATTTTCTGCCACCAGGGTGTGAACAGGGACAATAGCATGTGTAACTGGGTTTTTGCACAACCTCTTGATATGGCCAAATCCGCCACAACGTCCGCATTTCCTTTTCCTAGCTCCCACCCTTGGACCTTTATCGGTGGAGGCTTCGAGTCTTAGCTTTCTAGGCCTTCCAGGTGGCCTCATAAGAACTGGTGGTTGAAGTTTGAACCTTGGATCGACAATCTCCCAATCATTTTCATCGGCCATAGGTGGTACGTTTTCTGCATAAGTTGCAGCAAACTTGTCCACGAAGAAATAGTTGTCGACATAGTTCTCTATTTCAGCTCCGTTACCTCTAAGCTTTAAGATGAAGTAAATTACATGGTGACATGGCAGACCAGTAATCTGCCACTGCCTGCATGAACAAGTCTTGTTTCCAATGTCTACAGTGTACCTCCGTTCACTTCCATGCTTGTATTCTGCATAAACTTCAGCCAATGTTCTGGAACTTCTGACCACCCTCATCTTTATCGTTCTCATTGCCCTAGTTCTTGCATTCAGTAACATAACCACCTTTGGAACTATTTTATGGCCTAAACATTTTTTTGCACAAATTCTTTTCCTTAAATCTATCTTCACCATTATGCACTGTCTTATTGCATCCAACAAAATAAAAATTCCAAGTGTCTTCATGCCCGAAATCTTATCATTGAAACTCTCTGCAAAATTATTGCATACAAAATCCACCTTGCTTAACTCACCAAACTTGCTTCTGGCCCATAGCTTGGTGTGATGTTCTTCAAGGTATTTTCTCACCTTTGGCACTACATACATGTTCTGGAAGTAAGTAGCATGCGTGCTTGGGGTGTATGTGTATGCTGATCGCCACAAGTCCTCTTCAAAGATCTTTCCTTTGAACTTCTTCGTGAAGTTAGTAGCGAGGTGCCGCATGCATTCCCTATGCTCAACCCCAGGAAACACAGCATCAACAGCATTCTAAAGACCCTCGGATGCACCGGTGTGTATCACCAAGCCTTCGGGGTGACCAATTACTTCCCGTAGTCTCTGCATGAACCATGTTCAGCTTTCATTTGATTCACCCTCAAGAATATCATACGCTACGGGTAGAAACCAATTATGCGCGTCCAAAGCACAAGTAGAAGCAACATGTCCCCTGAACTTCCCTGTTAAGGAAGTTGCGCCTATTGCCAAGTATGGCCTGCAGCCGTCTAGGAACCCCTTCTAGCATGCCTTCAGGCAGACAAAACATCTCCTGAAGCATATCTTATCTGCCTGCTTATACCTGACCCTCTCGAGACCTTTTCTCTCCCTTTCACAACCTCGTAATCAATGTCAAAAACACTACCAGGTGATGTTTTCTCTACCTGAGCTTTGAAACTATACAACATATGAAAACTGTCATTCCACTTGCCTTGAATGAAGTCTAGAGCCATCTCCTTCCCATCAAAGACTTTGTGGTAAGGAATCAGAACGTTAAACTTTTTGCTAATCTTTGCTCTGAGTTCAGCATGTCCAATGTTATGATCCTGCCTCACCCAGTCAAGTACAGTAGGAGCAATCCACTTGGTAGTCGCTGGTCTAATTTTACCACTTAAAGAAGTATTAGGGCAGTTGTGTTTCTTCGTGTTTACTTTGATCTACATTCGATAAGAATCCAAATAATTCAGAGCTAGTTATCAACAGAATAAATATGAGAAAGACTGAAACTAAATGTAGCTGTTGCAACCTGAAATGGGTGTCCACCCCGCATTGGAGATGCATGTAATCTCCATTTACACACATTACTTTCCCTACAGTGCACCCTAAATCTCTTTTGGTCGCTCTTTTCAATGATAAATTCGAACCCAACTCTGATTGCATAGGTTGCAACTGCATATCTGCAGTCCTCCACATTATCAAAGACAATCCCCTCATCAATTGTAGGATTGTCCCTATCAAAGTGTATCACTGGCCTGTCCACGTCTTCGTCGTCGTATCTACATCCCATTTCCACACCTTCACATTCCTCTTCCTCATCAGCCCCATAGTCAGGCTCAAAGTTCGAATCAACCAAATATTCCCTACTCTCCACCCTATCAGGGTTAGCAGCCACGTGTGGATATGCTTTCTCATCATCATCCGCACCGCCACACATTTCAGTGCCTTCATGCTCGCTTGACAAAGTATCATGCTCAAGGACAAGCTGTACAGACGTCCTACGATTACCAACACATATCCTTGCCATCACCACGGGACTAGAAACGCTAATTGGGGTATGCAGATAAGGAATCACAGTTCTTACCCTTCAATGTGGATGCACGGCACCTTCTCCGGGCTCCATACCTCCAAATCTTTGCACCCCGCTTCCTCTCCCCCCGTTTCGTTGTCCTCTGTGCTCTCCAGACTTGAAGGAGATTCCGTGGTCTCCAGCCGCGCATGACCCATATCCGTGCTCTCAAGCCTCGCAGGATCCATCTTCGAACGTGATCCAGATCACCATCGTCGTTAGGCCCCTAACCCAACGACCGACTCTTGGTTTTCGTTTCCAGACGCGCCTGGGCGGTGGGCGGCGACAAGGAGACAGGGCAGGGAGGGGAGGAGACGTGAGGGGATGGCAGGGACGGGAGGGCGGGAGGACGACGACCCAAGGGGACGACGAGAGCGGTGCACGACTGAGCGGAGTGGCGGCGGCAGGAGCAGAGGAGAGGAGTGGAGCGGAGTTTGTTGCGACAAAGCATGGAAAATTGCACAATAATGTGTTGGTGGGCAGCACCAGCCCTCGAACCTAGGACGCGCGCCGTCGAAGGTGGAGGAGGCGGGCCCTCCTGTCAGAAAACATGCCACCTGTTAGCGCACTATGCACGGGGATCACTTCACAGAATTTTTTAGCAGGTCCCACATGTCAGTCTATTTGATCAAAACTTGCATGCAGTGCATGGCTGGTTCACGCGCTAGTTCCGAAAAAAGCCCGTTGATCCAAACTTGAATTGGCAGTTCCGCTTCTCCCCCCGTCTCCTCGTCTCCTCGCAGTGGCAGTTCCGCTTTGTCTCCCTCATCTGTTATCCTCTTCTTCTTCTCCTTGCAGTGGTAGTTCTTCTTTCTTCGTCGATCAAAATATTCCTGCACGTAAGCCATGGCCAGTAGCCGGATGAAGAGGAACTGGGGCGATCGTCCGGCCGACCCGCTTCGCAAGATCGCCGACTATTTGCTGGAGAAAGAGGAGTACGTCGACACCTATGCTGCTTGTCGGGAAGTCTGCACCGATTAGCGCCACACTTTAAGGGTGCCCGAATTCCATCTCAACAACTGGATCATGATGGATCACACACTTCCAGACGTTAGCGACTTCACCTTCCTCAACCTCGCTACTGGTCGTTGCTTCAGGACAAATCTAATGGACGTCCATCGCAGGTTCACATTCATATCCGATATTTATTGGTATTTTCCATTGTAAACATCTTAGTGCTAACTGATGCCCTCTTCTTCCAAAAGATTCTACTTCGTCGGTGTTTCTCGTGGCGTCATCGTGCTTGCTCAGAGTGTGGAGCCGTACCAGATTCGGCTTCTGAACCCAATCACTCATAAGTCTAACACTGAGTTTCAAGCACACATACCATCTAATCTTCTGCAATCTCTTGTCATGACGAAGTCCCCGACGATGGTGTTTGTTTGCACTAATTATCCAGATCATATTGCATGGGCCGATGAGAGCACCCCAACGGGGCAAATCAATGGATCATTAGGAGAAGGATTGTATTCGCCAACTCCTGATACGCTTCTGGTCTGCATGACGTCATTCCGAGGGGAAGTATATGCATTACTTGAGAATGGAGACATCTTGTCGACCAACATCCAGTTAGAGCAGCGCGCGAGCACTGTCATGATGGCCAAAATAATTCCGGCCCCAGTCTTTGAATAGGTACGCGGAACCTACAAATTTTACCTTGTGGAGTTAGATGGTGATCTACTTCTTGTGTTGAACAGGGATTTCGCCAAAGGGCAACCGGTGTTGTACCGGGTGGACATAGAGAACTGCTCTCTCGAGGCCGTCGGTTACATTGGAAGTCGTGCCCTCTTCATTAGTTACAATCGGTCTATCTCCATTGACACCAGGTTACACCCCACAGTCAAACCCAGTTGCATATACTACAGGAATTTTATCAGACTGTACGATCATGAGGTTCAAGCCTGGGAAGAGGAACCAACAATGGTAATGTATGGCTTAAGTCTAGAACATACGCCGAGGCCTTACCCTCTGGACGAGATACTGGCAGCACACTGCAGACGGAGGGAGTTCTCTGAACATGTGTTGCAACACGCGTTAGCCGCCGCCGACGAAATATATAGGGGAGAATGAATCCTATATTCATCCTAGGTTATTTGCTAGCATTTTCATGTCTATTTTTCTAAGTAGAAATTTGTACTGTATTTATATTATTTCGATGAGCAGTATGCGTATTAACTTTCAAAAAAAATTGTAATGTATTTAAATTTAGTACTTTCAGAATTCAAAGTATTTATTTTTAGTAGCTTCTTTCAGAATTCTCTGTGTTCGACATGGGCATCAGCTCAGCGCCGGAATTCAGGTTCAACATGGAAAATTGCACAATAATGTGTTGGTGGGCGGCACCACCCCTCGAACCTGGGATGCGCGCCGTCAACGGTGGAGGGGGCGGGCCCGCTAGTCAAAAAACATGCCACATTGGCATCCCTTGTTTCTGATGCCCTCCACGTCGTTATCCCCTGTTTCTGATGGTGTTTCTACACTCGATGGTACATGGTGGCATATAAATAATATCGTATAAACATAAGGGCACAATCGTCAACATTTCTAAAATGAAACCCGGTCCCGTCTCCTACCTGTCCTGGTACATTTCCCGATGAGGTGGATAGCCACGACTGATCTTTTTAATACGTTTGTACTCTTATGCTGAGAAGGGAAATAAATATTGAGCTGTTAATGCAATGAGTGTCAAATTATTACCCTCTAAGGAAATGGGAAATGGTTATTTTCACGCGTGCCCATAGTCCAAACCTATTGTCAGTCTTTCACTCCCCTTCTCTGACTAACCACAGTTCACCTTGCGAAGCTCCTCCGCGCCGCACCAACTAGGGTAACATGGCCCCGCCTAAGCCGCCGCCGCCACGACAGCCACTGAAACTGGGGTATTTAGCCCCTCTAAGGCAGACCATGAAGCTCTACTTCAAGGTCAGTCTCCCATTGCCCTGCCAAGCGGATGATTTCCCCGAATGTGCCGAATCGGCCACGGCGGGGACTGTGCCGTCATCGGCGCCAGATGCGGCATGCAAGGCCAAGAGAGCGATGTGGAGAAATCGAGCGTCGGTATTACGGCATGCTCTAGGCAGTGGGAACAAGGTATGTATCAAATCGTTCATGAGAGCATGTCGCCGTCGAGGGTACACACCCTCAAACAGGGCAGCGCAAAGGTCTAGGAACTCTCGCGTCCACGCTTCGGCGCAGACTACCTTACCTTAGTGGGGGAGGCTGGGAGCATGCTGTCTGCGGCAAAGACGCTCCAGCCTATGCACCGTCGGAGGCTGTACCGTGGCGACGACCAAGCGTCTACACTCAGCATGCTGGATTGTTCGTCAATCGGAGGCGGCGGCGGGCATCAGCTCAGCCCCGGAATTCAGGTTCGAGTTCACACGGACCAACGATCCCGAGAAGGAGATGTCGAATTTCAGTTTCGAAGAAATCGTTGCCACGGCGCGGATGGTCCAACTGAACTGGGACTGGCGCATGCAAATCGCTCGTGCATGAACGATGCAGATTTCTTGTAGTTTGGCGGGAAGGCAATAGATCAGTTTGGGTTAAATGATCAAAGAATTTATGTCCTCTCAAGGCAATTGGCCAGCCAACTTTTCTGGTGGAGATCTATAGTTTCTTCAGTGTAGCATAGTTAAGTTCAGACTGAAGAATGGTAGGAAGTGTAGCATAGTTAAGTTCAGTGTAGCATAGTAGATGAAATGCTGATTAATTGTTCTATAAACTAGTAGGAAGTTTAGACCACTTTTGTGCAGGTATAAGGTATAAGACCCTTTTGTATGGAAGTACTACTGTTGTAAGCAAATACTATCAAGTTTCTATTTCCTTCAATTACTAGTCGTGGTTCAATCCAGTTAACTGGCATCTTTTTTATCTCAGACTACAGATTTTGCGTCTGTTGTCTGTGCTGTAAACCTTTTTTCCTTTGTCTTGTGTTTCGTGCAAAATGGTCCTATAGTTCAACGTGTTACAAATGTAGCTACCTTGTACTTGAAGAGGAGATGGACTACATTTTCCTGGCATCCATAGAATTGGCATTGCTCATTGCTAGACCACCCTCTTTTCATGAGGTTGTCCTTGGTTATTCACAGAAATTATAAAGCACGGTGTTGAACTACATCGATTCAAACTATTACACACACACACTACATCAAATTCATTACACACACATACTACATCGATTCAAACTATTACACACACATACTACTTCAAACTATTACACACACGTACTACATCGATTCAAACTATTACACATTTTTAGTCCATGCTAACTTCCTGCTACGCTCTCCATACTACAAATTCATTAGCCACACATACCACGGAAATTCACTAGAGCTTTGTCTTCACTCGAGGGAAATCAGAACCACCAGCTCGTCCAAGCCCGGTCCGCCCACCGAAACTGTGTGCGCTGTCGCGAAACGGTGGTGGTCCTGTGCCATCGATCCTTCCAGGCCAACACTGCAGGCGACGAGGATGCTGGTAGCCTCTTCGGGGCCCTGAATGCCATGTAGCGATTCCAGAACCTCCTCTAGGTGGATGATGACTGGGTGCTTCCAGCAAAGCTGTCGCCCTTCCCTGCTTGGAATCTGCACCTCGTACATCTTAGGAACAACGTCCGGATCTTTCAGCCACGCCTTTACCTCAATGACCCATCTGTCGCTTGGTGGCACGATTTCCACCAGCTCGCCGCCAAGGCTACTGACGATCTTCTTGAGGGCCTCCGGCTCCCAAGCATCCAATGGGAGGCCGTCAAAGCCAAGTTTGGAGAAGAAACGAAGCTGCCCCAAGCGATCGTCCCACCCACAGGCGCGATGCCAACGCATGAAGCTCATTTTCTCCCCACAACACTCGAAAAAATGGGAAGAATGCAGAACACGCTCGGTGTCTGAGCTATGCTCGAACCGGATGAAAAAATCGAATGGCAGCGCGCATACCTCAATGTTGACCTCATTTCGTCTGATCCGAAAACGAGACCTGAAAGCTCACAGCAACTCTGTTGGCGACACGGCGAGACTGACGCCCAGCACAAAGGCCATGAGAGCGTGGTCGTTAAACTGCTGTGCCAGGCTACCATGCCTGGGGTGCGCAGCAATACGCAACTTCCTGAGGCTGGTCGCCATCCTAGATCGCCCAACGGGACGTGCTCCACCGTGCGAGAAGGACTAGCCAGAGGCGAGATATTAGTCCGGGGACACGAAGCTCCGATACAGCGGACGATGCAACAACAACGGCTGCGAGCTTCGATTAGAGGCGTGGGAGGTTGACCGAACATGGCGGGGATGCAAATTAGAGCAAGTGCAAGCTCTGATCTGAGACGAGCAGCCGGAGCTGAGCAAATGTTATGGGGAGGGGAGCAGGGGAGAAGACCAGAGCAGAGCAAAGAAATAGATCTGTTCCACTCAGGGATCTGGTCCATGTAGGGTTAAGCTAGTCCACGACCGCAAAAGATAACGGGAAATATTGACATGGCGGGCCAAGAAGAGTTGACCTAATGGCGGTATTTGAGTTCAACCGTTTTTCATCTGGTTCAAATGACCGTTTGTCCGATAGATTTGTATTCACCCCCATTTGGCCCTTGTGGACAATTGGCGAATCTACTATGGCCCCTCCGTGCGATTGATGACAACTCGGGTACCGCTGTGCGCTCACCCACCAAGTTTGGTACCGCAAACGAACATTCCCCTCATCGAGGCCCAATCTCCCCCGACAATGGCGCCGAATGTTCTAGCAGGCGAGGGATCCTCCCGGTACGGTCTTCTTGTTCTACTTCTTATCCATCTCCCTCTCCATCATGATCTTATTCAGCTTCTTCTTGTTTTTCTTCTTCTTCTTGCTCTTCCTCTTCTATGTATTACAGGCCGGCCATGGAGCCCAAATCCATCAGGACGGAGGCGTTAAAACAGGACCCGTTCGGCCCCATTCCATGTCTTAGCGAGGTAGCAAATCTCCACACTATTATTTCTCCGAGTTGTGATGTGGATTTCTTAGATCCTGTGTGCCTGGCATTGGTTTTTCTTCTTCTTTTGCCAGTTGTATTAGTTTTCTTGAATATGACTGGATCTCTTGGTCTTTCCTTAATGCCGTTGTTCATAGATTCACTATGGATTTTTTGTGATTAGGATTAGTTTATCGTGGTCATGAATAGATATAAGGGTCCATTTTTTAACACTATGGTTAATAGATTCAACGGGGATTTTTTTGATCTGTATTAGTAATCACCTAGAACCTAGAGTGTAATTATAGAATTCCTATTTCAATTAACATGAAAGATGCAGTGATCGACGACTGAGTACTGTGACAAGGTTGCCGCGATCAGTTCCAAGATTGTCAACCAACATGAGCTTGCACGCTCCCTCACCCAAACTAATGAGAGCCTATGCAAGCAATTATCTGTGCAGAAGGAGATCTCGCTAGATTTTGCACGTGACATCGTGAGGTTGCAGAAAGTGCTCCACCGTAACTTGAACAGGCAAGAACATGCCATCAAGATAATCAACGAGCTCATGGAGGAGAAGAAGAATCTCGTGGAAAGGTGCATTCTCCTGCAGGACAAAGTCACCGAGGCACTCAGAGGACGCGTCGAGGAAACCAAGGCTACCATCCGAGCCTACCATGACAGGAACCGTTGCTGGATGCAGTGAAGGAGATGAAGGAGGACATGAGCAGAGGGATCACCGTACTCGAGGGTGTTCGGAAAGAGAACGAGGAGCTAAGGTCTTGTCTAGAGGCATATCAGAGCAATGCCCAAGTCTAATTCCCGTTAGCGGGGACACGAATATCAGTTCGTCCTCCACTCCTTTTGTAATGTTTAGGGTTTAGGGAGCAATGCCCAAGTCTGCTTCCCATTATAGGGTGCAATAAGAATCCTAGGGCAAACTCCTTATCTATCTAGACATGTGTTGGTGTTCATGTTCATGAATGGACACCATGTGCTCTTTCCATTATGTATCTGGACATGGGTTTCTGCATTATGAGTTTGCCACTCTACTACTATTTGGTGATATTGGGAAAAACCCACAGCACACTAAACTGCAGATAAATCTTATTTGTCTTTGAAATTGAAATTATGACAGTGCCACTAGTCGGTTCATAAAATGTTGATTAGTCCTAGATTGCTTCTTCCTTGAAATTATGACAGTGCCACTAGTCGATTCAGTTAATTATGGAAACTAACCATCTTGTCCTAGTGAACTAAACAAACCATACTATGTATTTTTGTTGCAGGGAAAGAGGCAAAAGATCGACCAGGACCTGGCGACCTAGCTAAATGACAAGATAGCAATCCAAAGGGAAAACAAGAATTCCCAGAAACTGGCCTTTGACCACCTGCACGCTGAACTCGCGGTCCTTTCCGACAAGTGCCAGAATCTGAAGGAGTTAAACGCCGCCTGGGCGAAGCTACACAGTGAAGGTCGCACCTCGGCTAGGAAGCAGACGGAGATCATGAAAGGGATCTTGAAGGAAAATCATATGGCTACGTACCAACTTCTCCAATCCGTGACAGAGCGCCGAAAGCTACAACTAAAGCACGACATATTACTGACAGAGCTGGCCGATCTGGAAAGCAGCCAGCTCCGGGCCAGTCTTGCTTAAACACAACATATGTCTATTTAGTACTGAACTGCCTGGTTTATCATCTGTACTGGTGATTTTGTAAGCGTGAACTTAACTCTATGCACGATATGTGTGTTTGTCTGAAATTAGTTTGCTCGAGGATTGAGTTTGGCTTAGTTAAGAGAGCGCAACTGCAAGTCTTACAATTAACTAGTTTCAGGCATTGGCACAACATAAATTATTCATCTCGAATTTCCCTTATCTTCTATAGTCTGCCCTTGTTCACCGTCGCGCACCTTCTTCAGTTCCTTCAACAGATCCGCAATGCAGTACTCTAGTTTATTCTTGTCTTCCCTGAGCTGATCCCTCTCCTTTTCTGCATTATGAATCAGCAACCTGTGACTATCCTGAAGCTTCTTTGCAGTTCCAACAACCAAGCTCCCATTGATTCCGTCAGTTAGCTCTGACCACAAATTCTCGATTTCTTGTTCTAGCTCCTTATTTCGTACCGATAGCTTGTAATTTTTATCAGCTGCATCACTTACATCAGTAAATCTCCCCGACCTTTCCAACTCATACATCTCCCATAATTGTGCCAAACATTTCTTAAGTGCATCTGGCCACTCAAGATCCACCCACTCTACTACTTTACACACCGGGCCAACCTAAAAACACACACACTATAGTGTTATGAACATGCACGATACATTTTACTTCATGTCACAGTTGCACATAATGTAAACAAACCTGATTTGTACAACCCAGAAACCTTCTCCCAGTGTTAGTGCCTTCGAATGCAACATATCTCCTCAGTTTTAGCCCATGGTCACATGGCACTTCTCCATCGAGATCTAGGCCCTCCCATTCAGAGTCGTAGATCATCCGTGGTACCTATAGGTAAACGCAAAGCTAAAATCGAACACAATTGCATGCACATATGGAGCTCAGATCGAGAGATTTACCATTGCCTAACCCTAACCCGAGAAAACAGAGGAACTCACATCATGGAAGGAATACTCGATGTCGGAGAGAAGGCTATTGTTGCTCGACTAGTCGTCCTTGCCGTTCAAGGACAGCATGGCGAATGCGTCGTCGCAGGCGACAGCGTCGGTGTCGGCGTCAGCGAGAGGGAGAGGGAGAGAGAGAGAGAGAGAGAGAGAGAGAGAGAGAGAGAGAGAGAGAGAGAGAGAGAGCAACCCTTCTACCGCTCCAACAATGACTAAATTGGCATGTTACAATAGTTTAATGGATACCATGCCCTTTCCCTGGATTACTGTCTCCTGCCTAATATGGATTCTCTTCATACATTCTCATTTCAAATATTAAACCTGTACTCCCTCCATCCCAATTTCATTGCCTAACGAAAACATACCAGTATATTACATCATCTAAAGAAACAAAATCATGTCAACTATAAGGTACTTATGCATCACTTATTCAGTCATGGCTTCACAAAACATTACATTACAATCTCTCAACAAACATAATCACATCATGGTTTCACAAAACATCACATTACAATCTCTCAACAAACATAATCACAGAAACAAGTATATTACATCAACTCAAGAAACAAAATCATGTCGACTACAAGGTACTTACGCATCACTTGTCCAGTCATGGTTTCACAAAACATTACATTACAATGTCCCAACAAACATAATAACAGAAACAAGTACCGTACATCATCTTAAGAAACATAATCTTGTCAACTACAATGTAATTATGTCTTATTACAACAACGATGGTTTCAGTGAGTGACATGTCCAAAAATCTTAGCAGCTCGCACAACATTATATCGCAATCTCTCAACAAACATAATCATAGAAACACGCTCTAAATAGAACAGCAATCAATATTACAAATACAGGCAGGGGAACCCCGCGGTCCATATGACAAGCCTAGGGTAGAAGCTCTCATCAAATCTCATCAACGTCGACCACCTCATTCTATTCAGCCACTATAGGGGCATCTACATCCACTATAACCTGTTCAACAACATCAGAAATGGTACCAAGGAAGAACACCTTCCTGGTTCGCTTCTTTCGTCGCATAATCTGCATAAGATCTTCAGTATCCAAAACATTTATGAATTGCTGCTTCTTATGATGCCACCACTGGATTTTTGCCATCTGCTTAGGGCCAATACTGATTTCCTTACCGATCATCTCTCTCATTTCATCAAGAGTTATGTTTTTGGAATCGACAGTGATCTCCACAGTACACGACAAAAATGTCTTATTAACTCCCTCATCAAGTTTTGCCATGTATGAATCCACCTCTATGCGTATACTGAACTTATCTAGATCAACATCTATTGGTCCATATTCTCTAGGAGCAGAAGCTCTAGCAGCAAGATCGCCAGCAGCTGCATACATATCAACAATCATCGCTTCAACTTTCACCTTACGATCAGCTGCACAACACTCCCAAACCATCTGAAGCTCATGGGAGTCCTCAATTTGCTGATAGGTATCATTCATGTTGCGCCACACTAATATTTTCCTCTGTCTAGAACCCAGGGAATTCTAGCGGCAGGCATATCTACCAGCTGCGAAATAGACACAACCTCTTTGCAATTCACAAGCAGATGCACATCTTGTCCGAACGCAACCCTCTCGGAACCAAAATCTAGTTTTGCAGTGTACTGCCAAACATGAACTGTGAACTCATATAGGTCCCTTGTATCAAAGTTGTGCCTAATTTCATTAAAAAGAGGAACTTTTTAGTTCATTCGATTCTATTATGCCGTAACTAATCTACTTGCAAGATAAGGCACAAATAAGAAAAATTCACCTCTCGCTCTTCTCCCGGGTTTTTTCTTCGAGATCTAGGCGCTGCATCCGCCCACCGGAGCTTTTCTCTTCAACCTGCTGCTCGTAGGTACCTTGGGAGCAGAATCCTTGCTGGCCTCCTCGCTAACCGGTGCTGAGGACCTCGCCGCTGCTTCGCCTTGAGCCCCAGACTTGGGCCCCGACGGACCCGAATCAGTCGGCGACGTAGCTACAACCTTTGCCTTGCAAGACATGCTGGGCCGCCGCCATCGGATTCAGTGTCAGGGGATGGAGAAAAAAGGTCCTCCGCCGCCGGCAGATTTAGGGTCGGGGAAGGGATTAAAAGGGTCTGCCGCCGCCGTAGCAAGATTCAGTATCGAGAGTTAGGAAAGTACAGTAATGGATTTCCCCTACGACACATGCAGGGTGGCTAAGAAGAGTGACCAGCGAAGAAGGGGCACATCAGGAACTAGTGTAATGGAATATCCTGACTTAAATATTGGGTTTGGCCATCATTCACTCCAAACACCCCTCTCAGCAATTGGTGCCCCAACTTTTCGAATCGTAGTGATTAAAATCAACTTGGCTACCGCTTTGCCTAGGCGCCCCAACTTTCGGGCCACAAAATGATATTCTCCTTGGGCCGGACCTTTAGTCCCGGTTCGTATTCGAACCAGGATGAATGCCCCCTTAAGAACTGGGACGAATACCCTGGCTCCCATGCGTCACTCGGTCCCCTCGAACTGGTACAAATTCTTGCATTAGTCCTAGTTTGAGGAGGAACCGGGACTAATTCTCTCGGCCGGTGTGAACCAAAGGCAGTTTTTCTACTAGTGCACCAACATGATGAAGAATGAAGAAATGAAGTGCAAGTTCAAGATGACCCATCTCGAAGAGATCATTTGCTTGAATATTGCCATCCTATGGTGTTTATTGATATGTGAAGATATGCTCAATAGAGAAGCTCTACCATTGTGGAGTATGAGGGAGCAGTTTGCAAGTCTTCACCAAGTTAGAGCAATCAAGAAAGGTGTTCCTTCTTGAGGTAAACAAGATTGTCGTCATCAAGCTCAAGTGGAATATGCGCAGGAAAAGGTATGTTCTTCATAGCGTTTCCTTCTTACCGGTCTCGTGGTCTTAGTTGGAGAGACCGGTTTATAGGTTAGATAGCCATACTATCAAGAGGGGCTCTCGAGTGAGTAACTTGATCATATCCTTCGAAGAGAGCCCAAACCTTTGCATACTTGGCATCAACTTTCTTGGTTCTTATTTGGTTCTTATCCATGTGAGTATTTTGATCTTGTGTCAATCTCCATGACAAGCTTCATTGAAAATGGATTTCATATGCATTCTCTATTGCGTTTTCAATATTGGAGGTTTTACTGGTTGTCTTTTATAGATAGGTTAAACCTTTCATCATTTGGTTCTATCCTCCCTTGATGGACTATTATGGTTTACTGCTTGTATACAATTTTTCCCTCTTTAAAATGAGCCCAAGATCATCAAAATCACAGTGCGGATGCAAAACTTATGGTTGTTGTCGTATTGCTATTTTTGTCAGTTTTACCTTGGCCGAAATGTCCGGGTTGAAAACGCCGGACACTCCGGTATCACACAGAAATCTCAGATATCAGTCGTGTGGTTGCCATTCTGTATGCCATATCGTATACCACCCGGAAACTGGGCAGAATATCCGCCCCGTGCGCTCCAGAGCTGTAACGGTTGGATTTTGGAGGACCTATATAAGGGGCCCTTCTTCCCCAACGGTGACCTACCCATTCTTGCAAGTTTACCCCTCCATTGTTGACCTTCCTGAGCTTGCTATCCCTCAATCCCTCCTATGATTCTTGCATATTCTTGAGGGATTTGAAAGAAGAGATCTAGATCTACAACCCTACCAATCAATCTCTCCTCTAAGTGAGGAGAACATCTTGGGATCTAGATCTAGGAGTCTTTTGTGAATTTCCTCCATAGTTCTTCCTCTCTTACTCCCCCATAAGCTTTTGTAGCTTTGGTGGAATTTGGGAGTGAAGGACTTGAGAACTTCTTGTGTTCTTTCAATTGCATTTTGTGCATCGGTTTGAGTTATCAGTGAGGATTCAATTGGGTGAAAGGTGAGAAGCTTTTTACTCTTGGGTTCTTGAAACCCTAGACAGTTTAGTTGTATTGCAGGTTTGTGGATTACTTGGGGCCTCCAATTAAGTTGTGGATCTTTCCCCAAGCTTGTTTGTTGGGAGCCTCCAATTGAGTTGTGGAGAAGTGCCCCAAGATTTGTGCGAGGTTACGTATTGCCACCAACAAGTGCACCGATAGTGGAGTGTGGATCGATCCCTTTGGGGTGAGGTTCACTTGAGAACAAGGGAGGCCTTTTATGGCATTGGTGGTTTGCACTCTCCAAACGATACGTACTCCCTTGTTGGGAGGAACTCCGTAAAACATCGTCATCTCCACGTGCCTCGGTTATCTCAATACCCAATCTCTTTACTTATGCACTTTACTTTGTGATAGCCTTCGTGCTTGAAGTCTTATATCTTGTTATCACTTAGTTACTTGTCTTGCTTAGCATAAGTTGTTGGTGCACATAGGTGAACCATAGTATATATGGGATTTGTGCTTGACAAAGTAAAAGCTAGTTTTATTCCGCATTTTTAAGCCCATCTTTTAAAAGTTTTTAAATCGCCTATTCACCCCCCTCTAGGCAGCACTTGTGTCCTTTCAATTGGTATCAGAGCCCGATCTCTCATTTTAGGCTTCACCACCTTGAGAGCAAAGATGTCGGATAGGGGATTAGTGCATGATGACATTTTCATATTTGATGGCACAAAGTATGATGTTTGGAGGTCTCGTATGCTTATTCATTTTCTAGCCATGGACCCAAATTTAGAGAGGATTATAGATATAGGTTTTTCTCCTCCAATGGATTTCCAGAATATATATTGTAAGGATGAGAAAAACTTATATCTTGATTCTCAAGATTCTAATGTGCCTATTAATGCTTTGATCTATATAGTTACTTATTCAATCATACCTTTTTGGAGCGCTCATGAGTTATGGACAAAACTTGAAGACAAAACTTAAGTTAGAATCTCAAGCTAAGGAGCATGAGAACACCATTGACAAAATGAATAGCCTTGAGCGCGTGTACGCTAATGATATTGCAAATCTAAATGAAGCTCCTGAAGAAGCACAAGCAACAAAAGAATCTTTTGAGGATACATTTACTCTAGAAGTGTCTAAAGTAAAGGAAACCCATGATAAAGCTCTTGAGGTGGCAGTTCATCTCAAAATAAAATAAAATGAGCTTTCCAAGTTTTCTTTTTTTATTGCTAATTATAATGATGCTTGTGCTACTAACTCTATTTCTTGTGAAGCATCTATTTTGAAGGAGAATGTTGAGCTAAGGGCTCAACATGAGTTGCTAACTAGCAAGTATGGGAACTTGGAAGAAAGTCATGAAAAGCTCTCTAGCTCAAATGAGGATCTTATAGCACACCATGCTAGGCTAAAGTTAGCTCATAAGGCTAGCTGTACAAAGATAACATCTTGTGAGCCTCATGTGGTCACTAGCATAATCTCTACTAATAACGCTATATTGCCATGTGCTAGTCCTTGTAATTCATCCACTCACATCATTGCTAAATCTTGTGATGGATTACATTATTTGCCTTGTTGCTCTAGCAATGAAATTTCTACTTCCTCTAGTATATGTGTTGTCACTAACTGTCATTGTATTGGGAAGGACAGTACCTAAGAAGGTTAGATAGAGGTGTGGGGACTAGCAGGGAAGCTCTCGACGGCGTCCGTAGGCAGGATTGGGTACGAGCAAGTGTAGCGAGACACAAGAAGTACCTAGGTTCGGAGCCCTCGTGGTGAGGTAAAACTCCTACTCCTCTCGATCTGACTATGAGTAGAATGCGGGGTACAATCGCTCCTCGAGCTATATGAACTAGCTACCTCTTAAATGCCCCGCCCCTACTACGAGAGCCTCGCCCCTCCTTATATAGGCAAAGGGGCAATGGTCTCACTGGCCAGGCCGGCTGGCAGGTCCCACAGATGGGTCCTAGCCGGTTGGTCATCTATAGTATCTTGTACGGTCTGTCATGTCGAAGTACACGTCGTGCGGGTCATCGTGGGTATAGTGAACAACGTGCGAGCCCGTCGTCAGCAACCAGCCACTATGCCCGCGTCACCCGCAAAGTCTTTGGTATGGCCTCGTAGTTGTGGGTCTTGTCGCTGTACCAGGGCGTACCGTGCACTGTGCCACACATCGCCCTGTTCTCCTGATAGCACCCGGCTATGTCCGTGTAGCCGGCTTCGTGCCTTGCCACCCTTCCTAGTTCCGGCTACCGGCTGGTAGCCAGTACGAAGTGCCTGTGTCCGGCTACGATCTGCTAGGCGGCCATGGGCCACCTTCCTTAGTTCTTGTCTGGTTGGGGTATCCGGGGGTCACCCCCGAGACTACCCCCGGAGCACGTGTGGATTTCGCCCTTAGGTGAAATGTTCGTGCGCTCCCTCTTGCGTTTGAAATTTCTATCCGGCTACAGCCTGACGGTTGCGCTACCCGTGATGTCAGTGCTGACGCCGGCCATGCGCGTAGGCACTATCATTGACTCCCGCACGCAGCGCTGCGTGCCATCACACGTCGCGCACGTTGCCTCGGGAACTGCCACTTGATGTTTCGGTTTCCGGCCTAGGATCTTTCTAGCGCAGGGGATATGGAGTGGTGGCAGAGGTGTGTCGTGGCCTGGTGCGTGCCACACGGTGCCATGGATGGTTTCCCTCCCCTCGGCATAAATATCGCCCAGGGGAGCAGTTCTCCCCTTCCGCTCACTGTGCTCGCATTTCCCCCTGCGCCCCCTCTACCTCCTTGCTGCCTTTGTGCACTCACGGCTGGACTAGTCGCGCCACCCGCTTAGCATCATCGGCGACACGGGCCACCATTTCTCGGAACCCATCACCATGGTCGACGAAGAAGTCATGGCATCTGAGCGCGGCGCCTGGTGCGGGTCCTCTATGACAGAGGACCACATCGCCAAATAACGCACGACCCGGTTGCTGCTGCCGGAGACGGAGGTGAAGGTGCGGCTCGGCTATCGGAGGAAGAGTCGCCGTATCCTGAGGAGGGGGAGCGTGTGATCTTCCTCTCCCACCTCGCGCATGGCTTCGTGTTGCTGGTGCATCCTTTCTTACTCACTTTCCTTGCTTTCTTTCATCTCTGCCTCTACCGCCTTGGTGCCAATGCCATTGGCAACCTCGCACACTTCCCAGCCTTCTGCGAGTGCTACCTCGGGATCCAGCCGGATCTCGGGCTCTTCTGCCGGCTATTCCGCGTCTGGCCAGAGGTCCAGTTCAGACAGGGCCCGCTGGTCGCCTACGACGGCGTGCCGATCTAGTCCCGCTCGCAGACCGGCTACCCCAAATTCAAGCTCCAGGACATGGTCCGACTGTTGCAGTAGTCGTACTTTTACATCAGCAATGTCACTGAGGTCAACCGGATCAACCTGCCGGCTTTCTAGGACGTGGAGTCCAACCGGGAGCACTGGGATCCGAAGATCTACGGTGACAAGGCGAAGACGGATGTGATGCTGTAGCGGATGCGGTCCCTCGTCACCTCTGGCTTAACCGGCCTGGACATCACGCTCAGCTGGATGTCCCGGCTGATGATGCCACTGCAGCGACGCACCCACAAGATGTGCTTCTATTCTGGCTGGCTGGACCCCACCCGGCTGTCTCGCCACGATCTCCGCTACCACAACCTCAAGGAGATGGTGTGGACGATCACCAAGGAGAGGCTGCTGGAGAACTAGAAGTTCGAGAAGGTCCCGTACACGCATGACAACCGTGCACCTCGGGTAAGTTCCTTGATCCGGCTGCTTATCTTTCGTCTTGCATCTTGTTTGTCTCATCCAGCTGACACCTTGTTTTTTGTGTGGTAGAACTTCCCCTGCATCATCCGGGAGGAGGGCGAGACCCCCCCTCCAGGACTTCACCCCTGACCTTCCTGAGCCGTGCGCACGCTGGACTAGCGAGGAGTCGGATGGCGACGACGACGTCTTCCCCAACCGGAACGACGAGACGGCGCTCGACCCCCACGCGCCAATCGATGAGGAGGAGGAGGCCTCCCTAACTCCCGAACCGGCCCGGTGCCGAGCGACGGAGGGTAACTCTAGCCGGTCCGGTGCAGGGAGAAGCGGATCCAGCCGGCCCTCTGTGGAGGAGCCGGCTGCAAAGAGGAGCCGGACCGGTGCCCTGCCACTGAGCCGGCTGGGTCGCAAGAAGGCACCGCCCTCGATGGTGCAGGGGTAAGGATTTTCTCTTGTCCAACTGTCCTGCGTTTCCTTCCCTTTCCTTCTTGCGTGATTTTTCTTTTTTTCCTTTTCTAACTGGCTCGCCACCCCGCGTGCCACCTACCGCTCGTGCTCCTGCCACTGCTGCCACACCTACTCCGACGTCCAGGGCTCCGCCGCCGCTGCCTTGTGTGGATCTGGCTACGGGAGCCGGGTCCGGAGATGTTCCGCTGGCTATGGCAGTCCAGCCGGACACCGTCGCGTTGAACTCGCAGAGTGGAGGTGGCTCCTCTGTAGGGGGGAGGGCTGCTGCCGACAAGGAGCTGGTGGTGGTCTAGGACGACAACTCCGACGGCGAGCCGAGGGAAGAATGGTGGGTGGCGGTCCACGAGGCGAAGGAGTCGTTGGCCCTCAATGCCATCGACGACAATCCCTCCACCGCCGCCTCCCTGGCCGACCTCGGCGCCACCCTAGAGTTGGCGGTGAAGGAGATCCGGCTGCTCGAAGCTTTGGCTGGGGGCAACCAGTCGTTGAAGCAGAAGTTTGCCGCCGCAAATGGCACTTCTCAGAGTAAGTTTTTTTACTCGGTTTTTCCTTGCCTCTTTCTCTCCTTGTTTATTTGTTGATAGCCGATTTCTTGTAGCGATCATGGTCTGCGCTCAGCGGGAAATCAATCGCCTGACCAAGGCGAACGACCAACTGACAAAGTCCAACTCCTCCTTCCTTCTCCCAAACAAGGAGTGGCACTCCAAGACGGACCAGCTGGAGGCCACCATGAAGGAGCACGACTCCGCCCTCGCCAGCCGAGCCTAAGCCTTTGATCTCCTCAAAGCCCAGAGCAAGGACCAGGAGAAGGAGATCAAGCGGCTGGGGGAGTGCGAGAAGGCCCTCCTGGACGAGCTGATGCAGATCGGCCAACCCGCCAAAGGTAAGCTCCTTCCACCGACTACTTTTTCTGTTCGGATCTGGTAGCCAGACCTGACTTGTTTTTTTGACAGCGTTTTATCTAGGCGTAGACTAGCTGGCCTACAAGCGGCTCCAGGAGAACTGGTCGAGGGAGTATCCAACCTATCAGGAGTTGGTTACCCTTCTTGGCGAGGAGGCCACTGAGCTGCAGAAGGCGGCTCACGTGGTCTTCGACTTCATGTGGCCGGATGCAGCCGCATCGGAGACGATCACCCAGCTAGCGACAAAAGTCGTGGAGGTGCCGACTGCCAACGACCGACTACGGGACTTGGCGGCGCGAGCCAAAGCGTCACCGACCCTAGCACTGATGATCCCTAGTACAAGGACACACGCGTCGAGAAGATCGATGGGGGCTTCCGCGCCGGTGCCGACCTTGCTGCCATCCGCTAGGCTCACCCTGAGTTCCACGCCTCCGCCATCAAGATCCCTGGCTATGCTGACGTTGACGAAGTCCTCGTCGACTCAGAGTCCGTTGGGACACCGAAGACGGAGGCCGAGCCGATGTCATAGCCTACAGGTGGAGATGTCGGAGCCAGAACATCCAGCGCACCTCCTCTGCCTCCTGAAGCCATGGCCAGCCAGAACCAGTGGCACGGCAAAGGCCCCACCGCCTAGATTCGGTCACCAGAATGCCGGGTGAACTTGTAATGATTTCCTTTTGCTAAACTTGTCACTTGTGCCAACTATGCTTGTGTCGGTTGAACTTATGGGAGCTTCGACTCCCCTTATCTTAATATTATTTTTGCTTGTTCCCATTTTTCCTTTGTCTTCTGTGTTTTGAATGTTTTCTGTTTTGTTGGTTACGCTTATCCGATTATCTTCGTCCGGCTAAACTCCTTTAGCCGGATGGCTACCAACTCCAGTGGGGGCGCGTCAGCGCACCCACTGAGTGTAGCCCCCAAGATTTGGAGATCTTGGTGAAGACAAGGACTTCAAATCTTCTTCTTCCTTTCCTTTAAACTCTTAGCTTCTTCCGACTAGACGCCTCTAGCTGGCTAGCCTGACTTTGCTTGGACCGACCGGCCAACCACAACCAACAGTGGGAGCGTGCAACGCACCCACTTGGTGTAGCCCCCGAGATTCGGAGTAGTTGGCACAGACAAGTGCTTCAAATCTTCTCTTCTTTTTCTTGCCTTTTCCCTCACCTGGGCCCGAATATCTGGCTAAACCCCTTTTAGACAGTCGGAACTACATGATTCCACTGGGGGCACGCGAGCGCACCCAATGGGTGTATCCCCCGAGATTCAGAGCGCTTGATAAAGGCAAGGATTTTGAATCTTCTATCCTTTTGATGACCAGCTCGTTGTAGTCGTGCAAAACAAACATATATATAGGTTCATTATTAATATGTTTAGTCGCTTAAGGTATTGCTTATTAGCTGATAACGGCTTTGGTTTTTTTGAAAATTAGCTTGCGCTTCTCTGGACACTTAGTCGCTTTCCCATGCACTCTGTTGTTTACGTAGCGTCCTTGCCGAGCAGCCGGGTTGCGGTTTGCAGCCGGAATCGAAGGGAGCTGACAATACATTTCGAACGGTACTAGAGGCTCAGTAGCCGGATAATCTGAAACTAGGAACAAGGCTGAACCGCTCAATCTATCGCATATTTTCACTGTTTTTCATGTGGGATGCCTCGGTCTTTTTCTCTTGCTAGCCGGACAGCTGGGTTGTGGTCTGTAGCTGAGAGGAAGAGTGGGCCTCTGACACCGTCGCACACTACTCAGCTAGTTTATAGAATTAGCAGGCCAAGCCAACTGGTGAGCACCCAGGTAGGGGTTGCCGGAGCCGGAAAACTGAACCGGAAAAGAACATATGCAAATTTCTGGCAAGGAGCCCCCGAGTGTCCCTCGGGGTTCCACATTTTACATTCATAGAGTTCGCGGGATACATACACTGTTAGATGACTGGGTGTAAAACGGACGAAGCAGGGCCACATTCTAGGGGCGTTCTATATCCTCGTCTGACTTGTCCATCTTGTTCTTGCGCGACTGCTGTGCATTGATGAGGTAGTAGGAATTGTTGTGCAGTGCCCGGCGGATGACGAAGGGGCCCTCCCAAGGTAGTGTTAGCTTGTGCATGCCCTTCGTGTCTTGCACTAGCCAGAGAACCAGATCGCCCTCACGGAACGCGACGGGCCGGATCCGGCTAGTATGGTAGTGGCGTAGGCGTTGCTAGTAGGCTTCCTCGAGGAGTTCCACGCTGTCTTCCCTTGCCTCTTGATTGGCTCGCTTGTCGTAGAGGAGCTTGCAAGGTGAGTCGAACTCAATGTTTGCGGAGAAGACGACTTCCGAGCTGTAGACGAGGAAGAACGGGGTGAAGCCGGTTGACCAATTCGGCATGGTGCGGAGGCTCCATAGCATAGCTTGAAGTTCCTCGATCCAACACCCGGGTGACTGCCCCACAGGCTCGATGAGGCGCGGCTTGATGTCGACTAGCACTAGGCTGTTCACCCTTTCGACTTGACCATTGGATTGCGGGTGTACGTCGGATGCCAGGTCCAGCCAGATACCCTTGTTGCTACAAAACCGGGCGAAGGCCCCCTTGGCGAAGTTTGTGTCGTTGTCCGTGATGATGTTGTTGGGGTAGCCGAACTGGTTGATGATGTCCGTGAAGAAGGTGACGACTATTGCCCCGTCCATCTTCCGGATGGGCTTGGCCTCTATCTACTTCCTGAACTTGTCCACCGCCACCAGTAGATGGGTCATGCATGCTGTAACACCCTCGAATCGGCCCTATGCAAGTTTTAGCCCTTTCCGCCAAACCCGCATAGAAACGATTCAAGGACGCCCACCAGGCACTTTCGTGCGGGTGGAAAACGAAGTATTACCATTACACAACAGTCCTCAATGGGACCCATAGAACAGATATATACAACAACGACTCCATGAGTCAAGAATACAGATATACAATACAAAGATCCAAATCACCTCTAAAACGATAGAGCGTCCGACTACGGACAAGATGCAAATGGGGCTCAGAGCCCTGACGAAAAACCAATGGCGTCCAGAACCCTGCCCAGGCCAAGCCGGAAGGGTAACCCTGCTAACGACGTCGATCTCAAACCTGCTAAAACAAAAGGGGTGCCGAGAAAGGGCAAAGGAAAAAGAGGAGCATCAGTACTAAGGCCAGTACACGGCGAGGCTAGAATTTGGAGGCTCTCGCCTACATAGGTATGGTGGACTGAAGCGGCAGCGCAGCAGCACTAAACAACCTATAGAGACTCAGTAAAACTGGCGGCTATTAGAGAGGGATAAGAGAGACCTATTCAGGACCAACCTGATACTACCACCAAACATATCCATCCTAGTATTTCCCCTCGAGACCAAATGAGGAAGTCGAACCGAGGAACTCACATAGTTGGCAGTTTTATTCATTCCATTATAGTTTCAGCACTTACTAGTCAGGTATAGATAGCATGAGTCATCCTGAAGCATAAGTAGTGGGCAATTTTAATTAACCATTCCGTGGTAGTTGGAACATTTACTAGTCGGATATAATAAGCATGTGACACCCAAACCCAGCAGTTGTTTGCACTTTTATCTCATTCCGTTGGAGTTGCAATACTTACTAGGCAGGTGTAGTATGACACAGATCACCATAGATCCACCAGTTGTTGGCATTTTTATTATCCATTCCATTGTAGTGAAGCTGATTACTAGTCACATAGTAAGTCAAATTTATGGCACTACTTTAGTTATGCTTGTCTATGATCGAGATACTGTGTTCCAAGTCGTCCATAACCGCGGACACGGCTTTCAGAAAGATTTACCCTGCAGGGGTGCACAAATAGCAACACACACACGATCAACCTCGGAAAAACCAAATCAATACCCAACAATGCTTTCACGACAAAGCAATCACAGGATTCATAAATTATTTCAGGGGGGGCACCCCATTAAGCTACCCGCAACGAAGTTGGCCAGCTCCAAGATGGACCCAAGGTTTGTGTGGACGGCTGTAAACGACTGGGAACCCGAAAGTGTGACTGAGCTTTTCGATACAGTGAAAACATGTCATGATCCTAAAAAGTACAGGTGCTCCACGCACAATCGTAAATAAAAAGTAAAGCATGGCATAGGTACAGGATAGTAATAAAGCCCCAAACTAGTTTGTGGCCCCAAGAAATAAGAAATGAATCATGCTCTGGCTAAGGGGGATTCATAGACTCTCCCGGATGTGGATAGTGCGAATAGTCAAGGAACAGGTATCAAGTACTCGGGGTCCTACGAGACACAAGTGAGCGTGGAAGAACCAAATAACATCTATTGCCCACCGATGCCTCTACATTAGTTATCCCAACAATTTAATAGTTGTATTTAAAGTCATGATCCTCTCCACCATTAAGCATCTCCACCATAAATCATGTGCCAACTTGCCATCAACGGTGGAACGAAAATGACGCGAAGCAGCACCTGAGCAAGCAAGTATGACTCGCAAGGCTGACTATCTATCAACAACAGGCAATAGGATGTGTCCAAGGCAATATAAAGGCAGCATGGAATATATCTGGTACGGAACACTAAAGCATCGCGACACAGATAGCAATAGAGCAATATGAGGAAGTAAAGACTATAAAAGCAAAATAGGTAGAAAGGGGGAGAATGCTCGCCTGGGAAACGCTGCCGACGGTTCATATCCGGAGAACTTGTCGATACTCGCATCAACTCATCAGCCTAATCCGTGAAGAAGCAAACACTAGAAGAAACACCGGATGCAATATTTAAGACTACGGCAGAAGATCCGGCATGCTTATGATATGATGCATGGCATGGCACAGATGCGGTGCAATTAGGCAATATTAAGTGGAACCGGGGTCCCGACAATTAATTAATAGGTTCAAGTTATTTATCTACCCCACAAATTAAATGTTGTATTAACAGGGCGAAACATGTCATCGGTTCGCTACACAAATTTAAATGGAGTCCGGAATAAGGCAAAGATATCCTGCATATAGACTCCATATTTAATTATGAGGTGAATCGGCATAATTCCCCCAAACCATACACAGGTATGCATGCATGAACAATTTGATATGCGATAGTTGGTAATGTCATATTATAAAAATAGGGGCTTAGGGTCGCACATGGGTTCGGAAGATCTTGGGTTCCGGGGGTACGGGGTCCGGTCTCAGGGTTTGACGGGAACGGCGAGGTTCGGATACTAGATGGAGACTTGTCGTGTCGTGATGGAGAACTTGGGTGCCAAGCGGTCGATCTTGTCATCGATGGCGAACTTGTGTGTATCGGGTACCGGGGTCTTCGAATCCGTGTAGACAGTCATGGCGTCCGGGATGAGGACCTTGGCGTATCTGGCGGTGATCTTGGCGGTCTTCTGGTTCGGGCCTTGACGTTTGAGAGGAAGTACTTGGTGGTTCCGAGAAGGAGGTGTTGTCGCATCCGATGGATCGGTCCTCAGGGTCGAAGAACTTGGCGCGCCAGGGTTCGGTCTTGGTGTCCGAGGGGGAGAACTTGACGTCCTTGTCGAAGTGCTTGAGCACCGGACTCGGGTTCAGTGCCGATGGCCTGGTGTAGTCCTCCGGGTCTCGTCTTGTGTCAGCCTCGGTCATCTGATACATGTAGCAGCTCATGGCGTTCGGTGTCGGCGGTTCTGGGAGTAGTTCTTCACGTCGGCGCCAGATGCTGGACTTGGTGTTCCACGAGTCACCGGAGATACTCAGATGATGCGGCTTTTCAGCATCGGCTGGTCTCAAGTCGAGGCGAACTAGATCCGAGTAGCACCACCATGCAGGCACAGGTCCTAGCCAGACATTTCCCCAAACAACTTGCGGGACATGCTCGGGTAGGCGACGACGACTGCTGTATGGCGCAACAGACGAGGTGGGGTGAAGGAGTTCCTGGCAAGGGCGCGCCGGCCACGGACTGCGTGGGCTCGCGGCAACCGGTGTCGACGGCGGCCACGAGGGGGCACGGAGACGGGGCGAGATCGGGAAGGTCGCGGAGGCAGAGGAGGTCGCGTGGCCCGGGTGGCTCGGCAAGCTTGCGGCAGGTGGCCACAGCGCGGAGGCCGGCGAGCCTGCAGAGGAGGACGGTAAAGCGGACAAGGAGGCGCGGGCGCACAAGTCGCGTGCGTGCTCGCGGCTGGAAACAGGGAGGAGGAGGCACGATGAGGCGCTTGCGGCCGGGGTGACGCAGGCGGTGTTGCTAGGGGAGGAAGGAGACGCCGACCTTGGCGGCGGACGCACAGGAGGGCGCCGGCGGCGAGGCACTCTCGGGCAGGGCAGCGTCATCCGGTCCGCTGAGCTTGCAGTGGAGAAGGGGAGGACACGGCTCAGGCTCGACGAGGAGGTGGCGGGCAGGCTCGCATCGGGAGGCGGCTGCTACGAGGCCAGGGACGGCGAGAGCGGCGCCTGGCGAGGCCAGCGGAAGCGGATCGAGGATGGGGGAGCAGGGGCGAACGATGGTGATGGGGGATTGGTGGTGTGGTTGAGAGAGAGGGGAATGGGGACAGGACGCGAGGTGGGGCCGTGTGGGCCAGCAGGTGACGGGTAGCGCGCTGGGATCGAGGTGGTCGGCCGGGTCGTTTGAACGCGGGAGGAGGGGCGAGCGGCGTGAGGTGGAGGGAGATTAGGGAGGGCAGATGTGGAGCCAGGGGGCAGGTGTGGGCGCGTCAGGGGTGGGGTGGCAGGTGTGGTGTGTGTTGTGCGTGCAGTGAGGGAATGTGGTCAGGCAGGTGGGCGGGAGATGGTGGTGGGATGCACGCCCAGGTGGCGGCGGCTGGGAGGGAAAAGGAGGGAGGAGGGGTAGGTGGCTGGGGTGGTTAGCTAGGGTTAGGATAGGTTAGATTTTGGGTGTTTTTATTCGGGGTGGCTGGCTGGGCCGGTTTGGCCTGGTTCGGCTGCCCCCTAAAAATAATATAAATATTTTATTATTTAAAACGAGGCTTTTGTAATCCGTTTTCAGACGAAACAAAATAATCTGGAGGCCGGGGTTTTAATTTGAAATAAAGACGAGGCGTTTAGAAAACAAAACCAGGCTTTTCAAAAATAGTTTTAGGCAAACAAAAATGCAGGATAACATGACGATGCTCAAAAGCAATGTGGCATGATGACATGAGCATGCAGTCATGATGATGCAATGCACAAAACACATCTATTTTGTAGTAGTGGTTTTAGCGGGATGCCACATATTTGCACGCTCTCTTGAAGGGTCCGACCATGTTGAGCCCCCAGACAACGAAGGGCCAGGTAATCATTATAGTCTTGAGCACCGCAGTTGGCATATGCCTCAACTTCCCAAAGCGCTGGCATCCGTTGCACGCGTGGACCAGCTGCTCGGTGTCCTCGAGGGCGATGGGCCAATAGAAGCCATGACGAAACGCCTTGGAGACTATCGCCCGAGATGAAGCGTGGTGTACGCACTCACCCTGGTGGATGTGCTTCAGTAGTCGGTAGCCTGTGGCCATGTCGACGCATCGCTGGAATATGCCGGATACATTGCACTTGTATAGTTCTTTATTGATGATGGTGTATGTGTGCGCACGTCACCGGATTTGTCTGGCCTCCACCTCGTCATCCGAAAGATCCCCATTGGCGATGTAGTTCATGAAGGGTTGTGCCTAGGATGGTATCTCCCTGATGGCAGGGACGCTCTCGTGCTCCGGCTAAGGGATGTCAGGGGGTCGTCCGGGTGGGGTACTTGGGACGGCAACCCCCAAGCTACTTGACGAGCTGGTAGCCCCCGGGTCTTTCAAGCCAGAGGGTGTGAACACGCTGGAGTCAGTGCAGGCCTTCTTCTTTGCCGATTTTGAGGGTTCCGAGTCCGCCGAGCCATCAGCCCCCGCGCTTCCGGCCCAGATGATGGAGTCTGACTCGGGAGATGGGGTGATGGAAGGTTTGCGTAGGTGCTACAAGGAGAGTCTTGGCAGGATCGCCTGCTTGGTGGATCCGATTCGGGCGAGCGAGTCGGCTGCCTCATTGTTTATGCGAGGGATGTGATGGAACTCACATCCGTCGAAACAAGCTCTGAGCTTCTACACGTGGAATTGGCAGAGGGCCATGTTCGCGTCGGGGGCGTCCCATTCTCTGGATACTTGCTGCACCACAAGATTCGAATCACCAAAGCAGAGGATCCGATTGATGTCGATCTCCCTGGCTAGCTGGAGGCCATGCACTAGTGCCTCGTCCACGGCGACGTTGTTGGAGGCCTTCAAGTGGATCTGGAGAATGAACTCTAGCTGGTCTCCCTTGGGCGAGGTGAGGACAATGCCGGCTCCCAAGCCCCAAGCATCTTGGAGCTGTCGAAGTGCATCTTCTAGTGGCCCGAGTCGGGAACCGGCGGTAGGTACTGGCTTTCGGCCCAGTCGACCAGGAAGTTCGCCAGAGCCTGTGACTTGATCGAGAGCCTTGGATCATACTAGACAGAGTAGGTCGCGAGCTCGATTTCCCACTTGGCGACTCGGCCGGTGGCGACCTTGTTGCCGATGATCTCCGAAAGGGGTGCGGTGCACACCACCTTAATCGGATGCTCCTGGAAGTAGTGCTTGAGTTTCTTGCACGCCAGGTAAATACCATAGCACATTTTCTGGTAGTGGGGGTAGTTCTGCTTGGAGAGGGATAGGACCTTGATGAGGTCGTAGACTGGCCTCTGTACTGGCTGAGCCTTGCCTTCCTGGGGGCGCTCCACCACCAGGACGATGCTGACGACCCGGCTGATGGCTGCCATATAGAGCAATATTGGCTACTTGCTAGCCGGCGTGGCCAGAACCGTTGTTGTGGATAACATGCGCTTGAGGTCGTGGAAGGTGGCGTCGGCTTGCGAGGTCTAGGAGAACTTGTCCGTCTTCTTCCTCAGCTGGTACAACGGGAGTGCCTCGCCCCCAGCCAGCTGACGAGATGACTAAGGGAGGCCAGGCATCCGGTGAACTTCTAGACACCGAGCAAGCTCTTGGGCGGCTGCATCCTCTCGATGGCTGCAATCTTCTCCGGGTTTGCCTTCATCTGGTACCAGAGAAGGTTGCCGAACGTTTCCCCAAGTCTTCGAGGAGGGTGCGCTTCTCCTTCGTCTTGATGACGATGTTGTCCATGTAAGCATGCACGTTTCGGCCGATTTGTGAGTGCAAGCATATCTGCATACAATGCTGATAAGTAGTGCCTGCATTTTTCAGACCGAAAGGCATTGTTAAGTAACATAAGGCCCCGTACGAGATGATAAATGACATCTTAATCTGGTCAGCTGGGCTCAACCGGTTCTGATTGTAACTGGAATAATAGTCCAAGAAGGACAACAAGTCGCAGCCAGCCGTGGAATCGATAACCTGATTGATACGGGGCAAAGCAAAGGAGTCTTTCAGGCACGCCTTGTTCAGGCTGGTGTAGTCGATACACACGCGCCATGTCTTATTTTTCTTCAACACTAGGACAGGGTTGGTGACATGGGTATACCCCACGGGTACTCGAGTTTGGCATATACGGTCCAGATATGGCGAATCCCATGGTGTCGCCAAGGCCCAAAGAGAGAACTCGAGTAGCCTACGGACTCTCGATTGCTTGAAGAACAAGAAGATTCTAAAGATAGAAAGTTCAAAGGGGAAAGCCCTAACCTGTAACCAACTCGATCTGTCACCCGAGACCTAGCCTATCTATATAAAAGCTAGGAGGGGGCGGCGAGGAGGACACACGCAACCCTAGTTTCCACAACCCTCGCCAGATTGCATCTGCGCACCATTGTAATCCTCGATTCCTTTGATAGGTCCACAAGCAGACAACCAGGAGTAGGGACCTCAGGAGGCCTGAACCTGGGTAAATCTTCGAGTTCCCTGTGTGCTTGTTTGCTAGCCGATAGATGTCTCCAGCGCTCCCTCCTTCTCCAAAACCCAAGTCCATAACAATGGGCATTGATGCGTTAAACCCTCGTCAATTGGCGCCGTCTGCGGGAAGTGGGAGTGCTGATGTTGCGGCTTCTTCGGCCCCATCAACCACGATCTACAACTCCACAACAGCAGAGATTCGCCAGCTTTTCGGCGCCTTCGACTTCACCGTCCACACGCCGGCCACTCGCCCGGTTTTCGAGTCTGTGGGCGACGAAATCAGCCTAGCGATCGGGAGCTTCTGCTTCCAAGTTGGTCAGATGGGAAAACTTCGCATGCTTGACCAACCGACGGTGCCATCGATTGCTCCAGCATCGTGGTTCCCTCCACCGACCGGCACCCTCAGTGAGCTCAACGCCCCAACAATAGTCGAGAATACGGTCAGCGACAGTAGTCGCGAATCCGATCTAAACGATCCGGCAACTGAAGACGGAACCTACGGTTCCGGATCTGAAAGTTGCGGTAGCGGCAGCTTCCCCAACCACGTCATGTGCGCCGTCATCAACGCAGGCGACACCTCTGCCAATCGCGACAACACGGGCAATGGAGGCACACCCAACGGCGGACCACCGCCAAACGGCGGACAACCACCAAACGGTGCCCCCGTTAACAACGGAGGAGCAGTCGAGCCTCCAACCATAATAAACGAGCAAACCCGCGAATGCGTCGTGATCAGGCTCAACGAGCAGGAGTGGGCTTGCTGCCGCGAAGCTTTACGAGGCAACCCTCTACCCTTCGGATCTCCACAAGAACTGCTAATGGGCTACCATTGGCTCCTGAAGGAAGAATTCAAGCGCCAAGTGCAAACAATCGTGCAACTCGAAGCGTGCAAAAAGGTGGAAGATGAGTCGAGTCTTCGACGTGCTGGGCTCTCCTCCCATGGAGGATCCTCCTCAAAGGGCAACGAATACATCGCAAACAAGAGGCGATCCCGGATGGCCCACCTCACTGAACAAGAACGCATAGAAGCTACAAAGGTCCTCGACTTCAGCTCTATGACAGTCGACACCCGGGGCAATGTGGTTCCAAAGACGCCGCATGCTTCAGTGACAACAGCCACCATGTACCTCCTAAACAACCAGCCGCCAGCTGGAGATCCTCGGGCCGTCATGCACCGATCTACGATCGCGGGCCTGGGATTAATCGAAGCCGCCCTCAATAAAGAGCCAGCACCAGAGCCAAAGAAAGACAAAGCTCTGGCAAAACGCTACTCCTCTCCCTCATCTAGCGATGAGAGTCATGATCTGTCTCGACGTCGCCGCTCATGGCGACATGATCACGACTATGATGCGCACAATGACCTCACGCAGCGCAAGATAAACAAATCAAGGGCGTGACGTGCTCGGTCGACTGAATCAGAAGACGAAGATGTGGAGCTCTGTGGCGCTAGATGCTTTAGCAAGGCCATCAGGGAAAAGTGAATGCCCAAGGGGTTCAAGCTCCCGTCGGAGAACCCAAAGTTTGACAGCCTACAGGACTCGAAGATCTAGCTAGAGGACCACATCTCCTCCGTCAGGCTTCACGGCGGAAGTCGAAGCACAGCTATGCAATGCCTGCAGCTACAGCTGCAGGGCGCCGCCCGAGCATGGCTCAACAACCTCCCACGTGGATCCATTCGCAGTTGGGAAGAGCTGGTTTACAACTTCGTGCGCAACTTCAAGGGCACATACAAACGCCCCGCATCAATCGAAGAGCTGAGATGCTGCCAGCAAAGATCGGGCGAATCGCTACGCTCCTACATCCAAAGGTGGTCCTTCATCAAGAACTCCGCAGAGAACATCTCGGAGGACCGCATGATTAACGCATTCAATGGCGGCGTACGTCGCATAGAGCTCAGGGAGGAGCTGGGCCGCTAAAAGCCCAAAACCATCAATCACCTGATGGAAATTGCGAATCGCTGGGCAGATGGAGAAGATTCAGTGAAAAATCACGTTCACTCCGATGATGAAGCAGAACTCGAGCGCAGATGCAATCGCCAAGGCAAATGCCGCATGCGCATCTACGTTGACCGCGACGACGTCAACATGGTCACGGCAGACTACGCTGACAGACGCGACGACAACCGCAACAGCGACTACCGCAGCGGCGGATACCGCTAATCCGGAAAGACCACGCAAGTGTGGCAGCGCCCTAATCATGATGAGGCTCCCACAACATCCGTTGAGGACAAGCTGTCCGGGACATGCATTGTGCACTTCTACATCGACAAGCATGACGGAAAGAAGAAGTCAAGTCACCTCCTCAAGGACTGTCGCGAGTTCCTCAAATTACACGAGGGACTGGCTCGGATGAATCGTAGCGTAGTCGAAAGGGGTTACAGAGCTGCCCCAGGCGCCGTGGCACATGGAGCACCGCCACCACCACCCGAGCCACCCCCGAATGCAGCTGCACCAGACCAGCACCACGGAGGAGAACCATACCCACAGGCCATGGGGACCATGATGATCCAAAAGGGGCGCCCCTTGAATATGGTGCAGAAGGCCATCACTCGCCAAGTCAACTTGGCCACAAACTCGCCACCATCTACCACTGAGTACCTCAGCGAAAGCGAGTCCTGCATCACCTTCGACAAGCGCGACCATCCGCCCCAAGTACCTCGCCCAAGCCATTGTCCCCTCGTACTCGAGGCACAAATCGGAGGCTTCGACATGAGCCACGTCTTCATGGACGGCGGAAGCGGCATCAACCTTATATTCGCGAGTACCTTGCGAGCAATGAGGATCCCTCTGACTTGCTTAGAATCCTCAAACACAACGCTCCACGGCATCGTCCCAGGCAAGGGCGTGTATCCCCTTGGCAAAATCAACATCGACGTCATCTTCGGCACACCGAAAAACTTTCGGCGCGAGCGCATCGACTTCGAAGTCGTCGACTAGCCCTCATAGTATCACTACATCCTCGGACGTGTTGCGTTCGCTAGGTTCATGGCGGTACCACACTACGCCTATGTGCAGATGAAGATGCCAGGCCCTACCGGTGTCATCACAGTCAACGGGAGCTTCAAGAGATCTGACAGTTGCGATAGGGAATTTAACAGAATCTCCTAGTCCTTTGACATGCACGAAGAACTCGCGAGACTAAAGGAGTCGACCGACAACAGTCTGCCTCCCCTAAGCAGGCCAAGCTCACCTGACTTGTCCTTCGACTCATCGGTGCACACGAAGAAAGTCTAGGTCCACCCATCGGATCCCGCCAAGACGACCCTCATCGCCAACAACTTGAGTCCCGCATAGGAACTCGCGCTCGTCGAATTCCTCCGTGAGCACTAGGAAATTTTCGCCTGGTGTCCAGCGGACATGCCAGGAGTTCCTAGGGAATTCGCCGAGCATGCACTCAATGTCTATCCAGACGCAAGGCCGGTAAAACAAACAATTCGGCAATTGTCTGAACCAAGGGCAAAGGCAGTTGGAATGGAGATCAATAGACTCCTCGACGCCAAATTTATATGCAAGATCAAGGAAAGCACTTGGCTCGCCAACACGGTGCTAGTACCAAAAAAGGACACGGACATCCTACGGATGTGCGTGGACTTCACCTCTTTGAATAAGCACTGTCCGAAGGATCACTTCCTGCTACCGCGAATTGACCAGATCATCGACTCCACCGCGGGATGCGAACGCCTCTGCTTCCTCGAAGCCTACTCAGGTTATAACCAGATTCGAATGAAGGAGGAAGACCAAGTAAAAACAGCGTTTACAACGCCTTCCGATGTGTTCTACTACAACACAATGCCCTTTGGGAAAAAGAACGCAGGAGCCACCTACCAGCGGTGCATGCATGCATGCCTCAAGAACCAACTCGGTCGCAAAATTCAAGTCTATGTCGACGACGTAGTAATCAAGACCAAAGAGGAAGCCTCGTTAATCGACGATTTGCGCAAAACATTCGCCAACCTTGATCGCTACCGGATCAAGCTCAATCCTGACAAGTGCGCCTTCGGCGTACCATCTGGGCAACTACCCGGGTATCTTATCTCCACGAGAGGGATCGAAGCAAACCTGAAGAAAATAAAAGCCATACTGGCCATGGAGAAGCCGAAGACCATAATGGGCATCCAGTAGCTGGCTGGGTGAATCGCGGCTCTCAGTCGATTCATCAGTCGGATGGGTGAAAAGGCACTGCCCTTCTACCAACTCCTCCACAAAGCTGACAAGTTTGAGTGGACCATGGAGGCGCAGGAAGCATTCGAAGACCTCAAACGCCTACTATCCACCTCGCTAGAACTGGTGACCCCGCGAGAAAGGGAGTCATTGTTATTATACATCTCCGCCACCAATCAGGTGGTCATCACAGTGCTCGTAGTCGAATGAGCCGAGGAAAACAAGGTCCACGAGGTACAACACCTAGTCTACTACCTCAGCGAGGTACTTACGCCAACAAAACAGCGGTACCTGCACTACCAGAAACTGGCGTACGGCGTCTTCATGATGGCCCGGCGGCTGTGCCACTACTTTCAAGAACACCCACTCGTGGTAGTCAACGACGCCCCACTTGGGCACATCCTCAACAATCCCGACGCCACCAGGCGAGTCGCACTTTGGGGAATTGAACTGTCTCCACGAGACATCACATATGAAAAAAGTGACGCAATCAAGTCGCAAGTTCTCCCTGACTTCCTGGTGCACTGGATGGAGAACCAGCTCCCTGAAAAACCAGATATGTCCTACCTCTAGACAATGCACTTCGATGGATCCAAGCGAAAGGACGGATCTGGTGCAGGTGTCATACTGACATCACCCCAAGGAGACAAGCTGAAGTATATCTTGCGAATGCAGTTCACCACCTCCAACAACGAAACTGAATATGAGGCCCTGCTCCACGTGATGAGGATGGAAAAAGCCTGCGGCGCCAAAATGCTCATAATATATGGCGACTCCAAGCTGGTGGTTAACCAGACAATGCACGAGTGCGACGCACTGAACGACAACATGATCGCCTACCGCGACCTCTACGACACACTCGAAGGGGATTTCGACGGCTGCGAGCTGCGGCACATAGGTCACGAAAGCAATGAAGAGGCGGATGCACTCGCCAACATAGGCTCTACCTGCGCCCCATACCACCTGGGGTATTTCTCGAGCGCATCTGCGAATGATCCATCAAGCCAAAGGCTCCAGAGAAGAAAACAAGCACAGCAACAGACTCGGGGGCTACGCCACCCAATGAGCCAATGGCACTCGACGACCTGGAACTGGACACAGGACTCAAAGGACCAATGAGCATCATGATGATCGAGCAATCCTGGACTCAACCGTACATCACATACCTCCTCAGCAAGAGATTACCGGAAGATCCGACTGATGCACGGCACATCGCACGGCGATCCAAGGCATTTGCTGTTATCAACGGTGAACTGTACAAGCGCAACATCACAGGAGTACTCCAACGATGCGTCTCCACGGCCGATGGAAGAGCTGTTCTCCTCGACATCCATGAAGGGACCTGCGGGCACCATGCCGGCAGTCGCGCCCTCGTTGCCAAAGCTCTACAAGCTGGATTCTACTGGCCTACGACCATGCACGACGCCAAGGACATCGTCCAGAAATGCAACGCTTGCCAGTGATTCGCGGACAAGCCACACGCACCTGGTGCAGAGCTCCGGCCAATTCCATTGGCCTGGCCCTTCGCGCGATGGGGACTCGACATGGTTGGCAAACTCCCAAGGCCCTCACGAGGAGGCAACGTCTACCTCTTGGTTGCTATCGACATATTCACCAAGTGGATAGAGGCCATGCTAGTGACCAATCGATCAGGGCACATCGCAGTCAAGTTCTTCGAGTCAGTCGTCTACCGCTTCGGAGTGCCGCACAACATCATCACCGACAATGGGACGAACTTCACGTCCAAAGAATTCCAGGAATTCTGCGAGAATCTGGGAATCAACATCAGCTACGCCTCGGTAGCACATCCACAGACCAAAGGTCAGGTCAAAAAAGCAAACGGGCTCGTCTGTGGCGGCATGAAGAAGCGACTCCTCCGGCCACTCGAACAAGTCGCGGGTTGCTGGCCTGACGAACTGCAATCAGTACTTTGGAGCCTACGCACAACTCCAAATAGTGCTACAGGGTACACCCCATTCTTCATGGTTCACGGGGCGGAAGCGGTGCTACCAGCCGAAGTACGATACAAAGCACCGCGCGTGGTCGCTTTCAGCGAACATGAGTCAACCCTGGCACTCGAAGACTCCGTCGACCTCCTAGACAAGGCAAGGGAAATCGCCGCAGAAATATCAACGATCTACTAGCAGAACCTGCGCAACTACCACAGCAGGAGGCTACGCCCCAGATCGTTCATCGAAGGCGACCTGGTACTTCGACCGAAGCAGCAAGGGCATCTCAAGCTCGAGTCCCCCTGGGAAGGACCATACGTGATTACAGAAGTAATCCCAGGTGGCGCCTATCGCCTTCAAGATTTAGAGATAGGAGTCGCATACTCCAATCCCTGGAACGTCGCGCAGCTGCAACGCTTCTACCCTTAGTCATTTTTTTACTTTTACATTACAAATAAGGCTACCCAGCCAAGGCTACTTAGCCACACATTGTACTTCATACTACCCCGGGAATGAATAAAGCTAAGTGCCCCAAAACTCTGTGTTTTTCCTCTATTTTTCACACATTATCCACTCGGGGGTTGCGCCACCCTATACACATCTGTTCTGCGAACTTAAACGTGATATCCTGAGTAGCTTGCACACCAATCGAAACCCTTGACAACATCAACCCAGTTGCAACGCACCTGACAAGTTGACCAGGGACTGAGATAAATACATGGCCAGGCTAACGAAAAGGAATCGCAAAGTGCAACGCACTCGCAAAACATAGACGCTAACTAGATCTTTTATACATCATCGTCAATCAATTATACAAAGCATATATACGAACTTTACAACACTAGTACAATTATGTGTAGGATACAAAACTAAACTGCTATTGCAGCAAGAGGACATTGGTTTGCTCCTCAAAGAAGTCAACGATCTCCTCTGCTGGGTGATCCACTGCCTGGTAGTGCGGCACCATGTTCCAAGGAGAACCCGCAGGTGGCGCAGGTGACCCAGCAGCAATCGTTGCAACGTCCACATCAGGCCTATGCAATCACACCAGCGACAGAGCAGCCTTGGCACCATCCACCAACTGTTGTCGCACACACTCACGGACCGCACTCAGGTCAAGGAATTTAGCGAGAAGGGCCAGCAAGCTCGATGGAACGGCATCCAACGGAAACATAGTCCGATAAATATTCTTCAAGCATGACTATGACTTTTCAAAAAATGAAGTACTCGGTATGCATGATCCTGCAGGGTCGCCAACGCGATCACGCGATCGTTATCTACCCAGAAGTACCCACTCGCCTGAAGCTACTCCTGGGTCAAGTCATTCATACGAATGGCAATTCGATCCTTCTCATCCTGTGGATGGCGCGTCCTGACAACTACACAAAGCAATAGCGGAAGTATGAGGACAGCAAACCATCGAGAGTGACTACAAGGAGAAGATAAGAGTAAGAAAGCTAACATTTAAATTGGTCGCCCAGCTGCGTCACCTCCCCCAACAGATATTGTTCTCGAGCGGTGGCCTTCTCTGCCTTCGATTTCTGTACATCCGCATTACCGCGGAGTACGGGCAATTCACGCTCCATCTGCTTCACGCGATCATGGAGTCACGAGAGCAGAGACAGCTCATCCACCCTTGAGCGCGGCGGTGCCAAAGGGTCATCAAGGGGTGGCGAATCCTAAGGTTCCCTCAATGGGTCACTCGATGTGCCCTATCACAAAGCCAAGCAAGAAGCAATAAGAAGACTAAAAGCGATGCACAGACAATAGATTCGAGTGCATTCAAGATTAGCAAAAGTATCAGCAGATACACTCGCCAAAAGGAACGTTTTCGACAAAAGACATAAGCTATCTAAATATTACAAAGATACTTGGGAGCAACTGATTTCTTCAACTTGGACTTTGGCTTGGGGGGCCTCATCGAGTCAATGGCAGTATCAGATGCCACTGACTTTCCGCCGGCCCCTGACGCCGCAGCCTTCGCCGCTTTCTTGGCTTGCTGCAGCTCCTCAGAGTACTTTGCAACTGTGCTGATCAGCTGCGGCCCATACTTGCCACAAGCAGTCACGAAAGGAGCAAAGACTACCTACTGGCCGTCCACGCCAATGGGCATCGCCCTTGTGATTGCTACAGGATCAACTTCGACTCCGGGGGCCTACACCATGGCGAGTGACATTGTCGCACCAGCCGCACGGAGTGAGTTCTTGAATCTTGCAGGAACGCCCCTAGAAAGAGACTCCACCAGCTCGTCCATGTTCTCGATTAGCTCAGCCTTGGGCACCAGCTCTTCCCGGAGGCGACTGAGCACGCCCTTGGGCTTGGAGAGCATATCTTGCACGGCTCAGCTGCGATCCTCGACTGCTAAAAGAGCACCCGCCAAGGCATCGTCACATCGGAGGGCCTGAGGGTCAAAGCTCCAACCGCTGGCATCTACAATCAAGCAGAGGCACAAGAGTCAGCACTACAAACAAATTCTAAAGAAGAAGAAAGCACCACAAATTCACACAAAGGAATACCATAGAGAGCCTTGGTAGTTGAGAAAAGCTGTTCCTCGAACAACTTCTCCCTAGCTGTGACGGAGGCACGCATATCCTCTTCGCGCTTTTGCGCCTCGTCTCGCGCCAGGATTGCCTCATCGCGACTCTTCATAGCCGCGGCGAGCGTCTTTTCCATGGTGGTGGCATCGCGAAGAAGGGCATTATGTTCACCTGCAAGACAAAACAAAAGGGATAGACTATCATTTGACTATATAACAACAATGCAGAAAAAGAAGAAGCAAAGGGCACTTACTTCCCACCACACGATAGCGCGTATCCAGCATTGCATGCCGGCGGCCCATCGCAAGCACCTGTTCTGCCAGGTGAGTGTCTTCCTTCACAAGGAGCTATCGCAAAAAACAAAACAACAAAGGATCAGCAGATGACATAGATAAAATCGATTGCAACACGAGAAGAAGAGATACTACACTCACATGATCCTCCAGTGACTCCGAAGTCGACTAGTGTGCAGTCATCCGGGCAACCATTCGATGCTCCCCATCGTGTGGAGAGCTTGATGAATTATTCCCGGAGTGGGCCGCCAATGGAGGAGAAGGAGCACGCTCAACCTCTTTCTTGGCTCTACAGGCCGCGACGCCAGATTCTTTCAAAAATTGGACGTCACCAGAAGATGACGACACCTGCTGACTGCAAGATCAAATCAACATCAAGAAAAGGCAACTGCAAAGAAGAACCAAAAAAGGAAAGATTTGAATACTTACCAATCAAACTTATCAAAGTCGAAGGTTTGATCCCCCGACTCTGACGATGACTCCTTCGGCAACCGCATCTTCTTGCGAGAAGATGGCGCCACGGCACTCACAGGAACGGCAGGTATTGGCATCTCGGCACCTACATCTGCACTCTCTAGAGTCGAAGAAGACAATGCATCTGAATCCTCACTGCGTGAACACTTGCGAGTGTCCGGAGCACTCGACTCGGGGGCTTCCTCCTCCACATTAGATGGAACGGTCGACTCCGACTCGTCATCTTCCAAGGATTCACGAGGGATAACCCCCTCAGGAAGAGGGGGCATACAGGGTGACACCGCCCAATCCTGCATACAGAAAACAAAATATAACACAAAGTCAAGAAACAGCAAAGAAGCAATCGACAAACAAGTATACCTCAGGAGGAGGGTTAGCAGCATCGAACAGAGAAACGACTGGTTAACTGGGGAGCACATCCTTGGTGGTGTACTTGGTGACCATTCGCACCCTTTTGTCTACCTCACTCGCGGACATGCCATCGGCAGACACGCGAGTGACATCGTCCGCGCCAGCCCGATGAAACATGGGGTGGACTCTGGCCTGCAGGGGCTGGACGCGACGGCGCATCCATGTGCGAATGAGGGCGCAACCTCCCTCCTCTTTGCCCATGCGATTCTCGAGGTTGCAGACGCACTCGTACAGCACATCTGTCTCCACGGACTCGCCGGGCATGATCATGTTCTTCTAGGAGCGCCTCCTCTTGCACGGCGTTGCGGGATCGAGGGCGCGAGTCCGAAGTGGTCTCTGTCGGCCTTCAGGTCACGGACATAAAACCACTTGTCCCTCACCCTTGGACGGATGCTGTGAGTTTGATATCAAAGTATGTAGCGGAGGAGTCGACGTGGATACCGCAGCCGCCTACATCATAGACTACGGAGCCAGACACCGATTGGCGCTTCAACTTGAAGAGGCGCTAGAAGAGGCCAAAGTGCGGCTCGATTCCGAGCCAGCACTCGCAAAGGGTAATGTAGCAAGCTACGTGGAGGATGGAATTGGGGGACAGCTGATGGAGCTGGAGCCCGTAAAAATAGAGAAGGCCCCTGAAGAAAGGGTGCAGGGACAACGAGAGGTCGCGGATGCTGAAAGCAAGGAACATCACCCAAAAGCCGGCAGGAGGACAGGGAATTACCTCACTGCCAGGGACGTGCGCGTCGGCAACCGCAGATGACAAAACCCCGTCTTGGCGAAGAAGACAAAGTTCTAAGGACTTGATCACAGATGGACGCCACGCGCCATTCGTGACGCGAGTGCCTGTGCCTTTCTTCTTTCCGCCGACGGCGGTGCTGGTACCCGCAGCGGCGGAGCCGCCCTATTTCTTCATCGCAACAGCGGAATCGTCCACAGCACCTCCCTTTTTCTTCCCCATTCCGCGGCGGCGATGTGACCGGAGGAAGTAGCTGGGAAATACATGGAGCTAGTCCAGCGCCACGAAGGAAAGAAAAGCAAGGAAGCTGAGGAGCAGCGGTAATGGCGATGGAGGCAAAGGATGAAAGAAGCAGATGAGAAATTCACCATCACCGCATCGCTACTTAACCCCCTAGAAGATGTAATCCAACGGCTAAGAAAAACCCTACCAGACATGTGGCATTCATCACGCTCGACACGTGGAGAATCTGAAGCGCGAACCGTCCCCCACTATTCCCATTACGCGTGGAAATCGAGGAGGTGCAGTTAAAATAAAGATTACGCATGCCCGGTCAAATCAGAGTCAGGGAATGGGACCCACCGCTCATCACGTCCCGTCAAACTCGCTCACGTGGGTAACTGAGGTCATGGATCGTCAGCACTGACGTCATCAAAACTACGTAGCAGAAGACTTCGACTACTTTAGTCCTTGTTTGAGTCTTCGACTCCACCAAGCACTCGGGGGCTACTCCCGTAGGGAGCGCTGGTCGCGCACCGTATGATTTTTCCTTTTTCTTTTTGCAGGAACATGAACAATCAAAGCTAACCCAACCACTCGAAACACGGTTCGACTATGGACATGGGTTACTCCCATAGGGAGCGCCGGAAGCAAATTCGACTAAAACAAGCAAACAAAAGGTGACTACAGTCACAAAAAAGTTCTTTAGTCCCTGCCTGAGTCTTCGACTCAACCAGGCACTCGGGGGCTACTCCCATAGGGAGCGCTGGTCGCGCGCCCCATGATTATTTGAACAAAGTACTGTGTGTTGATAACATCCACACTCGAAGCTTATGGCGACACCGCCTCAAGACTTTTCCCTACAAAGAGACTAGGTCTCCTGGGTCACCCGAATCGTCTCCGCGATGAAAAAATTCGGATGCCGTGCTTGCAGGGTTAAGATAAGACCTGAATAAGGCATGGCAACGCATTTTGCTACGCACTACCAGAAATATAACCGTGCCTACAGGCACGATGAACATGCCTTGATGGATGCGTCGAGTGCTCACACCCGTACAGTGGAATTCGACTCCTGTAAGACCTCCGTGGCTTGAGTTGAATTACACCAGCACTTTTTCAGATTCGAGTCCGGGGACTCGAGTTCGAGTAGATTGCGTTTTTTACCCTAAGGTAGTTAACTGACACCGATACATCGGATGAATTAGGCACGCATATCAACAATCCCTATGACATAGGGAAAGCAGCCGAAAAAAATATACTCATTTATGCACTCGAAAGGCTTCATAAAGTCTCAAGTCGAATCTGCGATTCCACTGGACACTCGGGGGCTACTGACATGGGTATACCCTATAGGTACTCGAGTTTGGCATATACGGTCCAGATATGGAGAAGCCCACGGTGTCACCAAGGCCCAAAGAGAGAACTCGAGTAGCCTACGGACTCTCGATTGCTTGAAGAACAAGAAGATTCTAAAGATAGAAAGTTCAAAGGGGAAAGCCCTAACCTGTAACCGACTCGATCTGTCACCCGAGACCTAGCCTATCTATATAAAGGCTAGGAGGGGGCGGCGAGGAGGACACACGAAACCCTAGTTTCTACAACCCTCGCCAGATTGCATCTGCGCACCATTGTAATCCTCGATTCCTTTGATAATTCCATAAGCAGACAAGCAGGAGTAGGGACCTCTATGAGGCCTGAACCTAGGTAAATCTTCGAGTTCCCTGTGTGCTTGTTTGCTAGCCGATTGATGTCTTCAGTACTCCCTCCTTCTCCAAAACCGAAGTCCATAACAATGGGCATTGATGAGTTAAACCCTCGTCAGTTGGCCAGCCAGTCCAGGTGGTACACTTCCATGACGAACCCGACTATGAGGAGCCAGGTGATCTCATCGCCAATGATATTTCTCTTCTCCATGAAGCGGTGGAGGGGTTGTTTGACCTGCTTGGCATCCGGCCGCACGTGGAGTGAGTGCTCGGTGAACTCCCTCGGAACACCCGGCATGTCCTTGGGTGACCATGCGAAGATGTCCCGATTCTCATGGAGGAAGTCGACGAGCATGCCTTCCTATTTTTGGTCCAAGCCGGCACCGATGATGACAAAGTTGGTCGGGTCGGTGGGGTCGAGCTGGATCTTATTTGTCTCCTTGGCCGGCTAGAAAGTCACGTCACCAGTTGGCTTCCTGTTAGGCGACAGATCTTGCTGAGCCAGAGCCATATTGTGCATGATCTCGCGCTTCTCCTCAGCTATCATGAGGGTTTTAGCCAGCTTGGAGCTGGCTGACACGCACTCCATGGAACGCCTGAAGCAGTCGGCGATGGTGATCACACCGTTAGGCCCTGACATCTTTGTCTTGAGCTTCGCGTAGTGGGGGACGGCCATGAAATTGGTGAGGGTGGGGCACTCAAGGAGAGCGTGGTAGGAGCTTGTCAGGTTCACCACCTCGAACCATACTGGCTCGCTCCGGAAGTTCTCCTCGGTTCCGAAGATGACGTCCAGCCGGATTTTACCTACCAGAGCGCAAGCCGGTCCTGACAGTACGGCATGGAATGCCGTGGTAGTCTGGCGCAGGTCGCACTCACGGATGCCGATCTTCTCCAGGGAGGACCGGTAGAGCAGGTTGAGACTGCTGCCCCCGTCAATGAGGATGCGCGAAAAGCGGTAGATGCGCTCATTGTAGACGATGAGGGGGTCTAGCACCATGGCGTAGCCCCCGAGATTCAGGAGGCGAGCTGGTTGATCCTCCCGGCTCTAGGTGATGGAGGTCTCCGACCAGTTCAGGTACTGGGGGACGAGGGAAGTGATGGTGTTGACCTCCTTGGAGCGCTGCCTGTGGCTATGCTTGTCGTCCAGCTTAGTTTTCGAAGATGTGGTAGGCGGCGTGCGGTTGAGGGTAGCCGTTGTTGTTGTTTCCGTTGTTGTCGTCATTGCCGGCCCCCCTAGTCGGTGGTGGTGGCCTGCCGGGAGGGGGCAGTGGTAGACATGGTTGGCATCCTTGGACTTTCATCTGGCGGGTCCAGCTGCAGTTCCAAGTAGTATGAGTGACCGGTTTGAAGGGTCCGCTGTGCCACTTGCATGGGCCATCGAACATTTGTTCGAAGGTGAACCGTGGCTTTTGCCTTCTCGTGTCCCCAGCCGGCGCGTTGGGTGCGCCGTCCACAGCATTGACCTGCCTTGGGTGGTAGCGGGGCTTCTTCTAGTAGGCTTGGCGGTCCCCATGGAACCGGTTGTCGTTGTCGTGCCTCCTGGAGGATCTGGCTTTGCCGCCCTGGTTACTTGGTCAGTCGTGAGCCAGTTCCATGGGAGTCGGTCGACCGTTAGCATTCACCCAGAGGGGCTTCTTCATCGCGGCGTCAGCCATGGCGTACTCGTCTGCAACCTTCATGAGCTCCTCCATGGTTTTCGGCTCGTCACACAGTAGCTAGTGGCGAAGCATGGTGCCTTCCCGGCATCCCTCAATGAAGAACCCGATCGCCTGGCTCTCCGGGATGCCCTCACAAGTCTTGCGTAGCTCGGTCCACTTGGCGAGGTACTCGCGGTTCGACTTGCGGTCGCCCTGGATGCACGGGGCAAGATCACGAGGGCGACCCCGACGCTTGTACATGCCGTTGAAGTTGCAGACGAACACCTTCTCGAAGTACGGCCAGGCATTGATGTTGTTGGGCGCGAGGCTGTTGAGCCATGTCCTTGCCGACCCGGTTGGCATGAGGGGGACATAGCGCACCGCTATGCACTTGTTCCCATAGGCGATGCCGACTGCTGTGGCATAGTCGGTTAGCCAGTCTTCTGGCTTCATGCTGCTGTCGTACTTGGGCGGTATCCCGTGGCAGGGTAAACTTATCTGGAAACGACTCGTTCTGGATCCGGGGTCCAAAAAAACCAGCCCGGTAGAATCTTCTTCCTCCGTGATGCGCGCTTGAGCTAGGAGCTCGATGCGATCACGGGCGTCTAGATGGTCTGGGTTGGGCGCTCCTACATGGCCCGAGAGACGGAAGCCGATAGGCCGTGGCGCTCCAGTTGGTGGAGGGGCAGTGGTGGGTTGTTGTTCATCGTCTACTCTTGACGCGGCTGGACCCTGCGGCTCGAGTCGTGACGCCTGCTCCGGGACTTCCTGGCTGGTGGAGAGGATGCCTGTTGGGTATCGCAGGGTGCACCCTTCCTCTAGCCGGGCGGCTTGCTTCCCCTGGAGTCACTAGGGTCCTCGTGCATCTACCGAATGGCGTCCGCTTGCTCATCTGCTATCCAGAGGAGCCCTTGTACCCGGGCATGTTGTCAGTCTCGTGCCTTGCCCTAGAGGTTGGGTAGCCTGTCTGCCGCGGCTCGCGCCACGCGCATGTTCTCGATGGGCGTGCTATAGGTGGGCTAGCCAAGGAGAGGCAGGGGATCCAACTCGCCATCCCTCTCTAGCCTTCCGCCTAATTCGCCTCCCCGGCGTCGCACCTATCCGCATATGCTTGGCTCCTTGGTAGCTGGAGTGAGGCCGTGAGCGCGGTCATACTCGCGCATGGTGATGTCGACTTGCTTCTTGGCGGCGGCTAGCTCGATGGCCTCCTGCAGGAGGAGCTGTCTCTCCATGATGAAGTTTGCCTCAGCCTCCTCCAGGTTGTCCCTGAGGGTAACTGGAGTGAGGAGCCGGTCGATGGATTCTTCCACCAGGTCCTTTAGTCGCGGAGGGGCGGAAGTTCCGGCCTCGTCGATGCCCTGCTCCTGAGGAAGGCGAGGCTGGGTAATGGAGCCAGCCATCATGACCTCAACACCGTGTGGAGCGATGGAGATGCCACTCCTGGGGAGAAACAACTCCGAGACGGTGACGATATCCCTAGGGAAACACTCCGGCACGGTAGCAACATAGACGGGAAGGTCGCCAAAGAGCAGGATGGAGCCGTTTGTGGGAAAGCTGCGTCTAGTGAAACACGACGCATTGTTAATGACGCAGTCAAACTTTCCGAGCGTAAGCACGAGGCCGGAGGCCACGTGCTCACCAGCTGAAGCACGGGGTCCCGTGCGGAATGTTACTCCGGTCGAGGCCATGAATGCCCCACGGTGGGCGCCAACTATCGTTGTATTTGTAACGATAGTACCTAAGAAGGTTAGATAGGGGTGTGGGGACTAGCAAGGAAGCTCTCAACAATGTCCGCATGAGGGATTGGGTACCAGCAAGTGTAGTGAGACACAAGAAGTACCTAGGTTCGGAGCCCTCATGGTGACGTAAAACTCCTACTCCTGCCTATCTGACTATGAGTAGAATTTGAGGTACAATCGCTCCTCGAGCTGTATGAACTAGCTACCTCTTAAATGCTCCGCCCCTGCTACGAGAGCCTTGCTCCCCCTTATATAGGCAAAGGGGCAACGGTCTCACTGGCCAGGCCGGCTGGCAGGTCCCACAGGCTAGCCCCAGCCTCGTGCGAAGTAAACGTCGTGCGGGTCATCGTGGGTACAGTGAACCTCGTGCGAGACTATCGTCAGCAACCGGCCACTATGCCCGTGTCACCCGCAAAGTCTTCAGTATGGCCTTGTAGTTGTGGGTCTTGTCGCTGTACCAGGGCGTATCGTGCACTGTGCCGCATGTCGCCCTGTCCTCCAGATTGCGCCCGACTACGTCCGTGCAGCCAGCTTCGTGCCTTTCCGCCTTTCCTGGTTCCGGCTACTGGCTGGTAGCCGGTACAAAGTGGCTACTTCTGGCTACGATCTGCTAGCCGGACATGGGCCGCCTGCCTCAGTTCTTGTCTAGTTGGGGTATCCGGGGGTCATCCCCCTGACACTAACCATTTAGAGGAAACCAAAGAGCTCAAGGCTCAAGTCACTTCTTTGAAGAATGACTTGAAAAAGGGTCATGAAGGGAAGACTGCACTCAACAAGATCTTGAGTGTGGAAAAATCCCCCAATGACAAGAGTGGGCTTGGATTCAAGTCCAATATCAGGAACAAGTCCACTGTCAAGAAGTCTAAGAGCAACAATAAGAAGGGCACAGAACAACTCAAGAATTCGTCCAAGATTGTTAGCTTCAAGTGCAAAATTGAAGGGCACCATGTTAGATCTTACCCTGTGAAGAAGAAGCCTCTTGGTGAGAAGAAAAAAGGGAAGCGGCCTCTAGTTCAAGGTCATGGACAATCTCAAGTTGGAGAAAGGCCACTTCCCAAGAAGATTAAAGCTAATGCTCCCATTGTGGAGAAATCAAGTGAAAAGAATAGGAAGAGAAGAACTTGCTATTTATGTCATGAGAAGGGTCACATCTCTTCCTCTTGCACTATTGGTAACTCCTCATCCAACCCAATGATGATTGATGATGTTTATTCTCTTAGGTAGGATGAGGTTGGCAATGTGTTTGCAAAATATGTTGGTTCTCAAGGTGGTGTCAAGAATAGAACCATTTGGGTTGCCAAGACTATTGTGACTAACTTATTAGGACCCAACTTGGTTGTGGACCATCAAGCAAAAACTTGATCAATAGGTGTTTGCTAGAGGGCATTGCAGACTTGGCTACATCATGAAGAATTAAGGGGACTTCGATTATATTCTCTTAAGCCAAGTGACATGGGTATGTCATACATGCACTCGACTATAGCCTACCTGGTGCGGCACGACGGAAGGCCCACTCGATGAATTTCCAAGGTCCGCGACGCTTATGACGGTTCGAGTGGTATGAAGCTCATATGGACACGAACTCCCAAACACACAAGACAAGGAAACCTCAAGACTAGAGTTCGAATCTAACTTATAACCAACTCGTATTGGTACCTGAGACCTAGCCTCCCCATATATAAAGGCTAGGAGGGTCCAACGAGCTCTCAATCGTGACTCCGCCAACAGATAGATCTACGACCTCTTACAATAGATACAACACAATAGATCTAGACAAAACCCGCCAGATCCAATCTACACGACACCACCATCGGTGACATTGTAATCCTTCGGATCATCATCAATCAAGAGCAGACAAGCAGGAGTAGGGTCCTCTACGAGGCCTGAACCTGGGTAAACCTTGCATCCCTGTGTGCTTGTTTGCTAGCTGATCGAGACTTCTAGCGTTCCCTCCTTCTCCAAAACCCAAGTCCATAACAATGGGCATTGATAAGTTAAACCCTCGTCAATTGGGGCTGTCCGTGGGGACTGAGCGTGCTGATGTTGCGATCTCGACGGCTCCATCAATCCAGTGATTTACGATCATGTGCTGATCTCAGATGATCAATCTCGCTCAAGATGCGAAGGAATCGGTGTTGTGTGATCACAGTCTCAACATCGCCGTCGGCATGAAGCCGGATCAGATCAAGGATGTTTTAGCGGAGGCAGGCTTGCAGGATAAATCTCCAAGGAAAATTGCTCCGCATCAATTATCACGCCTCATGTCCCGATGAGAAGACCTATCGTGCAAACGCGACTCAATCTAGATGAAGGCCAAGCAAGCTGTCCGCGTGTTACATGGTGATTGACATGTACACGGGTCGAGTACGGCAGACAAAAAGCCGACATCTCCATCAACCTGCAATTTTCCATCGCTCCATGCACAATTGCTGGCACATCCTCATGGCTTGAGCCGACTGCTCTTTTTCTGCTGCTCCACCCACGTGAAGCCGTGGAACCAATTGAGTACAAATACGTGTATCAACCAGTTCAAACACACGAGTACAATTCAAGAGCAAAATTGACCAAGCCAAGTATCCAGATATAGATTACTAGTACTGACACGTCAAGTCCCAAGTAAAAGTATGATCGATTGAGTCGATACGCACTTAGGGGTTCCGAGGGCTGCGGTATATGCTTTGCTCGCCATGATATTTTTACATCGTCGTCAGATCTTTGAGTAAATTCTAGCTTCATATACGGGCAAGCGACATCAATCACATCTTTCATATAAATTTATTGATTCACATCGACTCCATCCACCACGACTGCACCACGCAATTCCGTCCGATCGCGTCAACTCTACGCCAAGGGCTACAACGACTTCGCCGTGCGATCCTCCGTGGTATTTGGATCTAGCGACTCGGGGCTCCCTTGGCAGTGGCGACCCGCTGCGGTCTTCGACTGTGGTGGCCTGTTACGGTCTTTGTATGCGACAACTCTTCATCACCACGCGACTCCGGTCCACCGTGTCGACTACGTCCGCCGCATGACATGCTGTCATGTCAACTACACATTTGCCGCACGATTCTCCACCGTGACCCGCCATCTCTCCAAGCTCGGCGACCCGTAGGTTGCATCGACTTCCACGACTCGCATGTTGCATCGACTCGCGCGACCCATTGCTGTCATCGACTACGGCAACTCGCTACTGCATCAGCTTCGGCGACCCATTGCCACGTCGACTCTGGTCCGCCGCATCGTCTCTCGAATGTTGCCTTGGCTATATCGACTACATCTACTCTACACTCGGGGGCTCCTTCGGCTCCAGCGACCCGCTGCAGTCTTTGGATACAACGATTCAGTTGCTCCCTTTGCTCTGGCGACCCACTTTGGTCTTCGAATCCGACGACCCACCGCGGTCTTCAACTTCAACGAACCGCTGCAGTGTTCAGATTGGGTGACTCAGGGGATCCCTCGACTCCAACGACCACGACCCATCACCGCCATCGGCCAGTGACCCACTACAGTCTTCGACTGTGGTTACCCAGTACAATCTTCGGTTGGTGGCGAGTCGCGCACTGGTGTCGAGTCCGTCCACCACGTCGGCAACCAACAAAGCTAAGTTCTCTACTTAATGTTGATTTCTTTCTTACTTTAATCGCACTCGAAACACTTGGGGGTTGCGCCCTCTTCGAGTAACCTAATGTGTCATCGACTCCACGCACTCGAGCACCTCATACGCGACAACCCGAGTAGCTGATTCTGCCTGATCGTCGAATCCTTGAACTCTGAGTACCTCGGCAAGGTATTGAGACTAAGGGTAATCAGGCTAACGAAAAGGCCTAGCATACAATGCAAAGGTGTCGACTCGATTGGCACCAGAATCTTGCTTTACAATCCAACATGCAACTATTCTTTACAAGATACAAGTACTTCACAAATCTTAATGTTTTATGCAGCTTACAAGCATATCGACTTCGTCGAGCTATTCTATCTGGTCCTCCAACAAGAGTCGACAATACAATTGGCTACGATATACACTCAAGACCCGAGTCGAGTCCCTCCTCGGATGGTTGCATCGCTTGATTCTACACACACGCGATGTTGGCTGTGTACCCGCCAGCAGACACACATCGACTACATCCGCATCGTCGACTCACCCGGCTAATCGCCGCATGACTTTAACTACATCGTCGACTCTAGGCTCCTTATGTGTGATACACTGACTCGATGCACTTCCGGGTCAGTGGTTTCTCCTCGATTGATTGTCGACTACGTCTACAAGATACAATACTCGAGTCTCTGCCCGAGTCTACGACTCCGCCAGACACTCAAGGGTTACTCCAAACTGGAGCGCTAAATGTGCATATACAAGATCTTCAAGTGGCACGCTATGAATCCTCACTCGAATCCACGATTCGACTAAGGACTAGGGGGCTACTCGCATAGGGAACGCTAGCCGCGCACCCAAAGAAATTTGTGAAGATATCCAAGAATTATGAAAACCCTTCACTTGAATCTACCATTCGATTGTGGGCTTCGGGTTACTCCCATAGGGAGCGGTGAAAGCATATTCGACTGAAACAAGCAAAAGACGATATCAGTTGCAAAATGTTTTTAGTCCCCACTCGAGTCTACGACTCGAATAGGTACTCGGGGATACTCCCATAGGGAGCGCTGGCCACGCACCCTATGATTATATTTCCTCAGCAGTCGCAAAATGTTTTTAGTCCCCACTCGAGTCTACGACTCGAATAGGCACTTGGGGGCTACTCCCATATGGAGCGCTGACAGCGCACCCTATGATTATTTTTTCTTGTACATCGTACTGTGTGTTGATAACATCCACACTCGAATGCTATGGTGACTCCGCCTCATATTTTCCCTGCAAAGAGACTCCATCTCTTGGGTCACCCGAATCATCTCCGCGATGAAAAAATTCGGATGCCGCGCTTGCAGCGCGAAGATAAGACCTGAATAAGGCTTAGCAATACATCTGCTGCGCTCTACCAAAAATAATCCATACCTAGAGGTACGATGAATAAGCCTTGACGGACATGTCGAGTTCTCACATTTATACACTGGGATTCGACTCTATAAGACCTCCATGGCCCGAGTCAAATTACGCCAGCAATTTCTAAATTCGAGTCCGGGGACTCGAGTTTGAGTAAGTAGCGTTGTTTTTTCCCTAGAGCAATTAACTGGTCTCGATCCATAGAGCGCACCAGGAACGTTTACCATCATCCCTATGAACTACTACAAATTCGACTGACTCGATGTACTTCTGGGCAAGTGCTTCGCACTCGACACAATTGTCGACTCCAACATCCTAATGCAACACCCAAGACTTTTGAGTCTCCACCTGAATCTACGATTCGCATGGACCCTCGGGGGCTACTGACATGGGTATGTCCAATAGGCACTCGACTACAACCTACCTGGTGCGGCACGACGGAAGGCCCACTCGATGAATTGCCAAGGTCCACAACGCCTATGATGGTTCGAGTGGTATGAAGCTCATATGGACACGGACTCCCAAACGCATAAGACAAGGAAACCTCAAGACTAGAGTTCGAATCTAACTTGTAACCAACTCATATTGTTACCTGAGACCTAGCCTCCCCATATATAAAGGCTAAGAGGATCCAACGAGATGGCAATCTCTCAATCGCGACTCCCCCAATAGATGGATCTACGATCTCCCACAATAGATACAACACAATAGATCTAGACAAAACCCGCCAGATCCAATCTGCGCGACACCTCCATCGGCGACATTGTAATCCTTCGAATCATCGTCAATCAAGAGCAGACAAGCAGGAGTAGGGTCCTCTACGAGGCCTGAACCTGGGTAAACCTTGAGTCCCTGTGTGCTTGTTTGCTAGCTGATCGAGAATTGCAGCATTCCCTCCTTCTCCAAAACCCAAGTCCATAGCAATGGGCATTGATGAGTTAAACCCTCGTCACCAAGTCATTTAGATTATCATATCTCTATCATATATCCGTTGCACCTCCTTGTGGTAACATGTTCTCAACTCATATACATTGAAAGTTACTTGTCCCTTGTGCATGTGTTAGTTTTGTACCTTGCATATGTTTTGTATATGTTTTGCTTCCTACTTGCTTAAACTTGAGAAATCAAGTGTGGGTATGTTGGCTTGCACACCATATATGTGTTTTGCATTTGAGCCTATTACATCTTGTGTATACCTTAGTTGGCTCTTGTGGGAGATTAATGGACTTTCTCATTTTGGGAGAGTGTGATGTCCTTTGGGGCACCTCACAATACTAAATATGTGTGCATGAGAAATACCACTTAGAATTGATATTTCAAGATTATCTAGTCTCTCCGTGGTATGTCATGCTCATGAGAAATTCAAATTCTATAATATCCATTAATGTTCTATAGCTGTATTTTATTTGCCTCGTGTGAGAAGAAATGTTTTAGCACATTATGGGGGAGTAATATACTTTGTGCATATTGCAAACCAAGAAAAAATGTGAATAGTTGAGGCTGCGTCACATAGAATTGATACTAGAAATTATCTAGTCCCTATGTGGCACGTGAGCTCAAACAAGTTCTGTTTGGTTTAATGCTTTTATTCATCATCTTTTAGATCTTGTTTGTGAGAGATTTCCTTGGTATGGATTTCATCATATATGAATTCTTATATCTAAGTTGGCAAGAATTTTGCCTCTAGTTATTCTAATCACTGGTTTGCGTGATTGTTTAACTAGTTGAAAAAGGATCTCCGTCATGTCTTGGTTTTTAATTCCTATCTTTTGACATTTGCTTTCTAATTGTGAATATGATCTTGGATATAGTTGACACCTACCACCAGGAAATGTTTGCAAGTCCCTTGTCCATGGACAATCGGTATTATAATATGTGGTAAATCTCATTGATCATTTTCACATTGTCTTTTGCTTTAGTTGCCTTATGTCTCGCCAATAATTTGTTGTGTTTTGTCTCCCATGTCTTCCTTGATTTTTTATGGAACTTTCTTTGTCTTGAAATCGTTTAGTGCTCTAGTTTATGTAGGTAGGGATGATGATCCCATGTGTGTGCATTTTGTATTCAAATGCACTAATAATGGGGGAGTTCTCCTATATTATTTAGAACACTCCTTTTATGCTTCTTCATTACATATTTTGATCCATATCATGTTTTATCTCTTTGGAAGAAAAATATTTTCTTTGGTACTTTGTGCCATCTTGAAAAAATTTGAGAGTTTAGTTCTTTTGTTGGAACCAATTTTTTGAATTGGTATTTTTAGGAGTTGATTTTCTCATTCCATGTTTTCTATTTAACCATTTGAATGAGAGAAATCGTTGAGCATTTTTATTCGTTTGTCCTTTTTGCTCTTTGGCTTTTCCCTCGTTCATTTGTTGAAATTATGGTCTATTATGTGTTGATTTGGTCTTTGATATATTTTGGACAACCGTTAGTCATGTCACACTTAGGTGTGCCTTCTTGGCTTCATTGGTGTTTTTGTTCAAACTATATCTCCTTTTGGTTCTTGAAAGTCTTGTGCATGCATATTTATTAAATATATATATTATGGTATGCTTGCTTCCTTTGATCCAATATATAAGGGAAACTCCACCAAATCCTATTTTGGCTAAGATGTGCATGGAATTCAGTTTCATATCAATATGCACATGTTTTTTGTGGAGTTTGTCCTATGTATTGTAGTGTATCTAACTATGTTGACCCAATGAGTTTTGGGACCATTGTGTACTTGAATGTGTTTTAGGTACATTGGAGATACATTGGATGCTTGTCTCAATAATAAGAAGATGTGGTGTCTAAATGATAATTTGGAGGCAATCTAGGATGATAAACAAACTCATATCTACTACATCCTACCAATGGTATCTCGATAACAAGTATCCCTCTCATTCATACTTTTCTAGCATCCAGCCTTTGTGGTTCCGTCATGGCATGATTTCCTTCAGTTGCTTTTATTGTGGTTCTTGCAAGATTTTATTGTATTATCCTTAGTTTTATATGAGTAAATTGAGATGAATGCATATTTTGGGGAGTATGTAATGATTCAGTAATTCCACATATGCCAATCTAGCAATTATATTTCCAATCATTTTCTCAATTTCTCTAATGTCCAATATGGATGAATTTGCAAGGTTTATTTGTTATTTATGATACTTGTTGACTTTCCCAATGCATTCCAACTATCTATTGTTCCCCTGTGATAGTTGTGGTGTATTTGTTGGTGTTTGAAGGTCATTGATGTTCAATAAGACAAATTTGAGCATTTGGCCATGCTTTTTAGCAAAAGTCTTATTGACATTATCTATGACTTTAGTTTGGATATCTTGTTCATTTGTGAGTATCCATTTTGAGTGTACATGTTTCTTTGTGGATGTATATCTTGGTGATTGTCATCTACCTAGAAACTTATACACATGATTATGGCTAAATCTCTAGTTGATATCCTTTTTCTTTGGATTCCACCTTGTGCTCCTTTTTATACTCTAGTGGCTCCAAAAGTTTTTATTTGAGTGCTTGGCATTTTCATTTGCATCTTTTGGCACTCGTTGGTGTTAAGAAAATTGATCTCTCATGCCTTTGTGTTGTTACGTAAGTTTGGGGGAGCAAGGATACCATGTTTATGCCCTTTGCATTCAAAGCAATTATTATACTTGGTGCATAATCCTTGGGGAGCTTTCCTAATTTACCTAAGAACACGCATATGCTTTCTTGTTATTGTTTGCTATTTTGTTTGATTATGGGGAGTTAGGATTCCATAATTATGCACTTTGTTGTGCATGAACCTTGGGGATCTTCCTTTTTTATATCAAAACACTCATTTGCTCTCATCATAATATCTTCTGTATTACTTGTGCTCGTGGTTTAAATGATATAGAGGGAATGAGGATGCCATGTTATGCATTTTGTATTCAAATGCAAATTATAATTTGTGCACAAACTTTGGGGAGTCTCCTCATATTATTTAAATCACTCTCCTTTCGATCTTATCATAATATATATCCTTCTTTCTGTATCTTCCTTTTTTGAAGTTATTCTTTAGATCTTTTGGTTGCTTGCTTCATTTGTTGATGCTTCTTCACCATTTTATTTCTTTGCAATCTTTGGATACTCATTTTAGATTGATTCCCTCCGGGTATTCGTCATTGTATACGTGTATTTGATTCCACTCATATTATGAGAAATGCACACCAGATGGAGGAACTCTCACTAAATTGGCCTTCTAAAGCTTTTCACCCATTTCAGCAATCGATGCTAATGGGGGAGAAGTTTTAGAGGGTTTAAGGGAATTTGGTTTTATGCTTTGAGTTTTGTACTTAAACATTTGCCTCTTATGCTTTACATCTTAGTGTGTTGCTTTGCATGTTGAATATATCGAGGAAACTCCACCGCCGGTAATGGTTGGCAATATATGCAATGAAATTCAAGTTCATCCACACATGCATAGATTGTGGGGGAGTTTGTTCTAAATTGTGGTTGTACTAACATCACATACTTTTTTAGTATTTGATGTTAGCACAATGTTTTGTTCAGTTAATTCCTCATATAAACTCTCTCAAATGGATTGCCATCAATTACCAAAATGGGGGAGATTAACAGTGCACGTGTGCCCCCATGTGTTGTTTTGGCAATTAGTGACAATCTTTATGTACTTATGTTTTCATTCAGTTTTACTTGTAGGATTTGTCCATAGGCAATGCTTGAACCATATGTTGGCTTCAAGATTGAAAGAACAATAAAGTGAATAAGATCAAGTGATGACTAAGGTGTTCAAGGAGTGATCCAAAGATTGGTCATGTGAGAGTTGAGGCTATGGCAAGTGTGTCTTGAAGAATAAGGTGGAGTGATATCTCTTGTCTACCTTCAAGACACCAACATGATGAAGAAAGAAGAAATGAAGTGCAAGTTCAAGATGAGCCATCTCAAAGAGATCATTTCCTTGAAGCTTGCCATCATATGGTGTTCATGGATATGTGAAGATATGCTCAACAGAGCAGCTCGACCATAGTGGAGTGTGAGGGAGCAGTTTGGAAGTCTTCACCAAGTTAGAGCAATCAAGAAAGGTGTTCCATCTTGAGGTAGACAAGATCGTCATCATGAAGCTCAAGTGGAATATGCGCAAGGCAAAGATATGTTCTTGATAGGGTTTCCTTCTTACCGGAATCATGGGGTTAGTTGGAGAGACCGATTTATAGGATAGATAGCCGTACTATCAAGAGGGATTCTCGAGTCAGTAACTTGATCATATCCTTCAGAGAGAGCTCAAACCTTTGCATACTTGGCATCATATTTCTTGGTTCTTATTTGGTTCTTATCCATGAGAGGATTTTTATCTTGTGTCAATCTCCATGACAAGCTCAAGTTCATCGAAAACAGATTTCATATGCAATCTCGATTGCGTTTTCAATATTAGAGGTTTTACCGGTTGTCTTTTATAGACAGGTTAAACCTTTCATCATTTGGTTATATCATCCCTTTCTGGACTATGATAGTTTCCTGCATTATCATGTACAACTTTTTTCCCTCTTTAAAACGAGCCTAAGATCATCAAAATCTGAGTACATATGCAAAAGTTATGGTTGTTTTCGTATTGCTGTTTCTATCAGTTTTGCCTTGGCCGGAATATCTGGGGTGAAAACGCTGGACATTCAGGTATTGCGCAGAAACCTCAGATTTGAGTCGTGTGGTTGCCATTCTGTATGCCATATCGGATACCACCCAGAAATTATGCGCAATATCCGCCTCGTGCGCTCTAGAGCTGTAACGGTTGGATTTTGGAGGACCTATATAAGGGGCCCTTCTTCCCCAATGGTTACCTACCCATTCTTGCAAGTTTTCCCCTCCATTGTTGATCTTCTTGAGCTTGCTATCCCTCAATCGCTCCTATGTTTCTTGCATATTCTTCAGGGATTTGAAAGAGGAGATCTAGATCTACAACCCTACCAATCAACCTCCCCTCTAAGTGAGGGGAACATCTTGAGATCTAGATCTTGGAGTCTTTTGTGGATTTCCTCCATTGTTCTTCCTCTCTTACTCCCCAATAAGATTTTGTAGCTTTGGTGGAATTTGGGAGTGAAGGACTTGAGCACTTCTTGTGTTCTTGCAATTGCATTTGGTGCATCGGTTTGAGTTCTCGGTGAGGATTCGATTGGGTGAAAGGTGAGAAGCTTTTTATTCTTGTGTTCTTCAAACCCTAGACAGTTTAGTTGAATTGTAGGTTTGTGGATTACTTGGGGCCTCTAATTAAGTTGTGGAGATTTCACCAAGCTTGTTTGTTGGGAGCCTCCAATTGAGTTGTGGAGAAGTGCCCCAAGCTTTGTGCGAGGTTACAGATTGCCACCGACAAGTGCACCGATAATGGAGTGTGGATCGATCCCTTTGGGGTGAGGTTCACCAGAGAATAAGGGAGGCCTTTTGTGGTGTTGGTGGTTTGAAACTACTCCCTCTCCAAACGAGACATACTCCCTTATTGGGAGGAACTCGGTAAAACATCATCATCTCCGCGTGCCTCGGTTATCTCAATACCCAAGCTCTTTACTTATGCACTTTACTTTGTGATAACCTTTGTGCTTGAAGTATTATATCTTGCTATCACATAGTTACTTGTTTTTCTTAGCATAAATTGTTGGTGGATATAGGTTAACCATAGTATGTGCAGGCTTTGTGCTTGACAAAGTAAACGCTAGATTTATTTTGTGTTTGTTTAGCCTATCTTGTAAAATAAAATAAACCGCCTATTCACCACCCCTCTAGGCGGCATCTGTGTCCTTTGAACTTTACTATTGCATTGCATTTTACTTTTATTTCAGTTTTTCTTACATACACCTTGTGCTTGACAAACACTTGGTGAGGTTGAGGGCACAAAACAATCTATAACTATTTTGTAGGTTGCTTGACATAGAACAAAGAGGATCATTCTCTTACACACAACTCCCCAAGAGTTCGATATTTAAACCTCGAGCTTCCCTCGTGGGGAAGACTTCCATTTACTACATCACTCTCCACTTAGAGTCTCAACCGTTAAGGTGCAGCGAGAAGCTCCTACGACAACTATCAGGAAGTTTTCTAACGCTCGCATCAAGGAAGTTTTCTAGCGCTGTTGCCAGGGAGCTAGTAAAATGATAGCTCACAAGAAAGTTCAACTTCATCACCAACTTGTATAAAAACCTAAGCTTGGGGAGGGTGCACCTACGTGAGTATCTGCTTGTTATTTTAGATCTTCAATGTATTTTTAGTTTAGTTTTGTTATTGTATTTACTTTCATCTTTACATTTTAGTTTTTACATTTCTAGTTACTTTTACCTTTCGGTTTTGCATTTACTTTTTATTTTTCAGTTTTTGTATTTACTTTTATATTTCGTTTTGTCTTTTAGTTTTTAGTTTTCCATTTCATTTGTTAGTTGTTAGTTTAGTAGTGTTAGTTTTAGTATCATTTTACTTTCAGTTTTCATCTTAAAACATAAAACACATAAAAATTAGTATAACATTTATAATGAGTCCTCCTTTAAATTCCACTTCTACTTTTAAGAAACATCCTAGGGAAACATTAAAGATTCTTGGGTAAGAATCAATATAATACATTATGAATATCCTACTCCATGTGAAGATGAAAAAATAAACCTTTGCTTTTATTATGGATTAGACCCTTGGTTAGATGGAGCTACGGGTGGAAGTTTTGTCTTGTCAACACGAACTTGTGCAGCCATGATATTGAGAAATATTTTTGGTAGCTTTGTTGGAAGTAAGAAAAAATTGCAAGATTCAATAAGACAACTTGCATTATCTAGAGCTAAACTTGAAAGTATATTAGCGAAATTACCTATCAAGGAGGACTTTGAACATTTAGCATCTTACTCTAGAGAACTCATTCCAAGGATAGACAATGAATTGGTTAATGTCATGCATATATTACAAATATGTGAGAAGGGATTTCTTGAAAGGGATGATCATCTTAACAATGTTGAAAAATACTTCATTTGTGTGAGTGATATTTTAAAAAATGATGCATCTTCGAAACATGAGAAAAAACCCAAGTTAAAAAGCAAGTATGGGTTGAAAATGAAAACAAAAAAAATAGAAGAAGTAAAGATGCTTAGTGAGTTTAAGGATCCACTACTTGATCTAGATAAGTGTAGCTTACATGAACTCATTAAGGTGCTATAAAAAGATTCTAGTGATCCTTCCATAAATTCTCACCAAGCGAGTTTTGGTTCTTATATAGCTAACCATGTGCTTAAAGAAAAGATTGCTAGGTATAATCAAGATGCTATGATACCACATAATATTGGGATGTATGGACCCCCAAGGTATTAATTACTATTGGAAAAGAAACACACCATGCTATACTTGATCTAGGTTCTAGTGTTTCAGTTTTATCCAAAGATCTATATGAATTTCTATAATTGCGAAATATAGAAAAATGCTCCATGGACTTACTAGTTGCTGATGATACCATTAAACATGATGTAGGGAAAGTTAGTAATGTAATGGTAGAGCTTCACATGAATTTCGTTCCTGTTGATTTTATTATCATGGGCATGGGGAGTAAAATATCTAGTCCAATTATTTTGGGAGGACCTTTCCTTCGTACTACAGGTGCTATTATTGATTCAAAGTAAGGTAATGTAAAGTTTCAGTTTCCACATAAGAAGTGTATGGAACACTTTCCAAGGAAGAGGGAATATCCAAAATTCAAGATCCCTCATGAGCTTCACCCCTCTTGAAATTCAAGTAAGTAAGCCTGGCAATATAGCTTTAAAGAAAGAACTTTGCAGGAGGCAATCCGGATATTTTATTTTTATTTTTATTTGTGTCCTCTTTATATAGACTTTAGTTTTTGTTTTAGCTCTATAGTTTTGAATAAAGTACTAAGTTTTACCCATTTTGGATTGAAAAAATTTGAACACATATATGGAGTTGTAGATTTCTACACGAGTTTCTATATCGTATGATTTTTCATATTTTTTATGTAACTCCGATTGAGGTCATATTGGAACTGTAGTTACAAATTTTCATCATCTGTATGCTTATGTACTTTCGTGATTTTAGTACATGCCTAAGTAGGGAAGTTAATTACGTTTTGCTGCTGCTAAAATTCTAGATTGATTTTGTCCCATTTTGTTTTATGCATTCTTTGAGCTTTCAAGTTGAATGTTTTTGATTGATTTGATTTCATGAGAAAGCATAAAACATTATATACCTACTTTACATTTCATATATACATTTATTTAAGGATTTCTTGCAGCAACCAATGTGTCTTTTGTACCCACTAATGTCACCCCACAAAAAAGCGATTGGAGAAATTTTTGTGTTGATGTTTTCTCACAGGGATTAGAGGAGCTTCACCAAGAGAAATCCAAGGATGGTGAAAACCATAAACTTGGTGATCCCCAAGGCACCCCACTGGACCAACCACACTCTCAGTTTGCACACATCTACTTTATGTTTTTCGAGCAACAAATTAGTATGTCATAAACTTGGAGCGTCCTTTATTTATTTCAGTTTCTTTTGTTTTATTTCAATTTGAGTAATACCACCACTTTGATATATATTGAGAGCTACTGGAGGTTTGGTTTAAGTAAAGTTGGATGCTATTAGAAAGTTGGGATTGGGATGTTGAAGTCGATTTAAAAAGATTACACATAGTTGCATGGTTCATATGCTTTGAATGTGTATCAATTTGCAAATGCATTGTGTCGAGTTATCTTTTATTCATGTTTTTATGATTGCTATTAGTTTACGTTGTTTGACATGGACTGATTAGAACTATGGACTTTTATGCATGCATATAGATAGCCAACTTCCCCCCTCTTGCTAGCCCGAAAATAAAACCAACAAGTTAAAACTTGTTATCCAACTCCTTTGAACCAAGTTTTCCAGAGTGTCCACCATAACTACCTATTAGCATGATTGCTATTCCAAGTATGTTTATCATGTTTTATTGATTTATCTAGCTTTCAAATTAAGATGATTATGGTTATGTTTGCTATTAGAAATTGGTTAGTAAAGCTCTCACAAACTTGATGGCACGCTTTTATTTCTTGCACATAATACTTGAACCATTGTGCCTATCTTATGAAGTTGTGTGCTTGAAAAATATGAGTTGCGAGTTATCATAACCATGCTTTCATGGGGTAAATTTTCAACATTGCACTTATTCACATTTATTTGATATGATGTTCTTTTGTTATGGATGCCTGTCAACACCCGGATTTTTAATCCCAGATGCATGTTACGCAATCCCAGGATTACCATTTTTGCGAGACATAACAGATTGGATATGATAGTACATCATCCATTACAAACCATAATAAGGACTTACACAAATAAATGATCTCATGATCCAGTCTTAATACAACAGGCAGCGGAATAATATAATAAGCATAGCAGTGGGGTCCATCTTCAGGGTCACAGGCAATGCTCACGATGGAAGATAGTCCTAGTTATCATAGCCGTCCTGCTGTCCTTCATCTTGGTAGTCTCATTCATAGTCTGTCCATAGGAATAGCCAGGGACAAATCCATGAGTACTCTTTAAGTACTCGCAAACTATCACTAACAAGTAAGGTAGTTCTAGTAGGAATGCTAAACTCTAAGTTTATTTGTAAAGTTAAGTTTGAAACCTAAGCTGAGTTCAGAAACAAAGAAAGATAAAATAAAGTTTGAAATCACCTAAGAGGGAACTTAATTGTCATAGTCACAACTCTGTTGTGGCCAAGTCATGTCACAATTCATTTCATAAGTTATTTTGAAAACAACTGACAACGGAACAGTATGGCCACTCCAACTGTCCATAATCGCGGACGTGGCTATTCGAATAGTTTGACACTCTGTAGAGGTGGTACACTTTCACCACAAGATTCGATACATCTGTCAGGGAGAACCTTGAATCATCATACTTAGTATGCAGATAATCAAACATAACCTTTCCTTTACACACCCTAGTATAAGCACCTCTCCTATGAGTATGGCCTCCCAACCGTGACCATCTGTCATCTTGGGCACTACATAGGTGGACAACATTGAGAGGTAGCCTCATCTCAAACCTCTCCCGCGAGTGAACTAATACTAATCCATATAAACTTCCAGCTAAGCCTTACCCAATTCAGATATTGTGGTTGTACGGTAAAATTGGAATGGTATCGCATCCGAACCCAACCATTAGTTTTGTAAAAGGGCTAAGGCTCATGCCTCAACTTTTTCATCATCATAAACCATTTGTGTTTCTCAACACATGTCAAAACATCTCAATAGAATGACTCATCATTCCAAGGTTTTCACAATTCATTTTCACCAAGTAATCCCATCAAAACTGAATCAAGTTTTGGTTTATCTCTAAACTACTAAGTTATGAGTGTTCACTAATGTGGGGTGCTAATGTCAATCTCATGCCATAGAATGACATCTAAGGTTATCTAGATAGGTCAAGTTTTATACTTTTAAAGCTACCTTTAAACAAGTAAAGGACTTTGGTAAAGTAAAAAAGGTAAAGCTTGTGAATAAAACTTGGGGTAGGTAATAGTCAAATTGGTATAACCAAAGCATGCCTAATGCATCTTGCTTAGGTTATTTAGCTTAATTCTAGATTGCTAACAATAGTTTGCTCAGTTTACTTGAAGTTCTAGGCTTGCCTTGTGTAGTGCAGTGGTTGAAGTTTTCTTCCTCCTCCTCTTGGTAGAACTCCTCCTCCACGAAAGCTTGGTCGGTACTATCGTCTATAAATACATACGTGATAAACAATCACCAAGCAAGACTTAACTAGTCTACTTATCACACTAAGGTACACATTTTATGATCTATTACCATCACAAGCATCACAAGGTTTAATTAACTAGTTTCATTCCTTTTATTTCAGAAAAGTAATTTCTACTGATTGAAATTAACTAAGATTTAATATTCTCCAATTAAAATATGGGATCATGTGGACACATGTCATCACCACATATTCTAACATATGGGAATGTGATTTAAATGTTGGGTCACATTTTAATAAGTTTAAGTTTAATAATTAATGATTTAAAGTGACTAGAAATACCTATATAGCATTATTTTGGCACTAGTCCAAAGTCACTGCATGGAAACCTTAATATTATTCCATATTTAGATAGGTATGGTTAAATGTGATTTTTGAGAGTTGGAATCAACTCAAAACCTACTATGGTTGATTTTAGAAAAATATTTGAATGTGCAAATGCTTCTGTCTTGTTATTTTTAGTAGGAGAGATCTCTAACTCTAAAGGATTTAAATCCAACAGGCTTGGATAGATATTTTCATTACCTTTCCAACCAAATTGGAATCACTCCATTTGGATTTATAAATCTCTTTGAATTGATTTTTGAACTAAGGGACATAATTTATTTTAATCCTAAATAGAAAAACCGAATTTGAACTAATTGGGTCAACGTGGGAAACTACATGGGCCGGCCCAGTAACGCTCAGCGGTGCAGAGGGCGACTGACAGGATGGCTCCGCATGTCAGCGGCATTTAAAACCCGAAGCGGTACGGGACGATCTGGGCCACATGATTAGAACACAGATCGATGATCCACGGTCGTGTCGACGACAGACTCGTCCCCGGTGAGACCGAACCCTAAATGGTTGGTGGGGGTCTACTGACGACATACCAGGGCTCCAGCTAGTGCGATGAGGCGGTCAAACAAACTGGTGGACGACGGCGAGCTCAGGCGAAGTCGCGGCAGGGGCTGAGGTGGACGAAATCGACTGCAACTTCTCCTCCTCTGCAGCAGCTACCTCCGGTGGAATTCCAACGAGGTGCTGCTCAAGCGGCTCTGACGAGAGAGGGGAAATGGTCAGTGGAGAGAGGGGAGTGGAATGGTGTGAAGAGATGTTGTGGGGGAGGCCTCCTTATATAGGCTCGACAAGGGGACCGACGGGTGTGGGTGGAGCTCATCGGTGACGGCGATACAGAGGGCTACCGGCATGGGCGAGGTAGGCGGACGGTGGGTAGTCTGCTGGTGGTCGTCTAGAGCTTAAAGGCGTGGCTAGGGGCGGTGGCAATCGGTCGGGAGCTTCCCGCGCTCTAGGAGACAGAGGCGGTGCTCGACGGCGATCATGGCGACTATGGGTCACACGACGGTGCACGGCCATGTCTGGCGGGTTGTTGGGTTCAAGGCGGAGCTACGTGCGCAATTTGGTGTCTGGGCTTGCTCTGTAGCGTGCTAGCGACGATCGCGCTCTGGCGTGCGCTGCGCAAGGCATAGAGAGAAAGGGCGGCGCGACGCTGAGGTGGTCTAGTGGCTGGGGTTGATTGAGGGGGTGGACAGGGAGTGGTGGTAGGGTTGGCGGAGCTAGTGGGCATGCTGGTTTGGCGCGGCGCGGTCTGCTGCGAGTTGTCCATGTTCGGCCGGCGGCGACCAAAAACGGGCGGCGCGCTACTTCTGCTCTAGTACAATGGGTAGGGTGGTTAGGGGTTGGTTAGAGCTAGGGGAGACCAGGGGACCAAAATTTGCCCAAATACTCGACAATGCATTGATCATCAAATAGTAATAGTTAGGCATAATTTTTGTGCATGCCACCTGTTCGATCAAATGGCTGCATGAAGAAAAGATTTGAATTTTTCAGAGATTTTTGGTGGGGTGATGTAACTTATGCTTGAGCATCTAGGTTTGCTTGGGATTTTGAAATGGAGTTCATTTGAGTGGTTTTTGAATTAGTGTGATCTATACATATGAACTAGATTCAATTTTCAAATGTCATTTAAAATTAGAGTTTGAATGTTTTTGGAAGATCACAAAGTGGGCCTTGGCACATCACTACTTTTACTAGCAAGGGGTGCAAAGATCCACAATTATCTCTGTTGGCATTTGAGTCCTAGGAACACCCAAAGTGTCCTAGTTAGTTAAAATGGCACAAATGACCATTTCTTTATTTTATTCTTTTTGATTTATTTTTCTTTGGGATTTGCTTGGGGATGATCTAGATGATGTTTAATTCACCTTAGAATCATTTTACAACCAATGGATCACTCAAACATGGCAATTCAAATCAACTCCTAAATATCTAGGTAGATTTGAATGCTTAATTATTTTACACACATATGAATGCTTAATTATTGGATTAGGAACCAATGAATCATTTTACACACACATGAATGCTTAATTATTTTAAATGGAAAAGTTTTTTATTAACCCTAAATTGGGTAGATTTGATCTTGATTAACTTTGGATTATGTTTTGGGATGTTACAAACCTTCCCCCCTTAAACAAAATCTCGTCCCGAGATTTACGAAAGAAAACTAGGAACTAAAGAGATCTGGAAACTCTATCCTAATGTAATCTTCCTGCTCCTAGGTGGCTTCTTCTTCAGTATGGTTGCTCCATTGAATCATGAGAAATTTGATACTCATCGTCCTGGTGGTTCTGTAAGCTTCCTCTAGGATACAGATGGGCACTTCACGATACGTCATATCCTTGTTGATCTCAACAGCTCGGTGATCAATGTTCTTGAAAACTTTGGTCTTCTCCGGAACTTCTAGGAATTTGCAAAGTAACAATATATGGAAGACATTGTGGATGGCTGACATCTCCTCTGGCAGTTCCAGTTGATACGATACTTCTCCTCGATGATTCAGAATCTTGAAGGGTCCGATATATCTGGGGGCTAACTTTCCTTTCAGACTAAGGCGTTGGGTTCCCCTCAATGGTAAAACCTTGAGATACACGAAATCTTCGACATTGAAAGCCAGGTCTCTCCTTCTGTTGTCACAATAACTTATGTCTGGATTGGGTGGTCTTGAGGTGCTCACGGACTTTGCGAACTTTCTCTTCAGCTTCTCGGAGAATGTCGGGTCCAAAAATCTGACTCTCTCCTACTTGTGTCCAATTCAAAGGGGTATGGCACTTTCTTCCGTATAGGAACTCAAATGGTGCCATTTGCAAACTGGCTTGATAACTGTTGTATGAGAATTCTGCAAAAGGCAGGCAATCTTCCCATTTTGATCCATACTCCAAAACACAAGCTCTCAAGATATCTTCTAGGATTTGGTTGACTCTTTCAGTATGTTCATTAGTTTGTGGGTTATAAGCTGTGTTGAAATTCAACTTGGTTCCTAATCCTTCTTGACCTTTCTGCCAAAATCTCGAGGTAAATTGGGTTCCTTGATCTGATACTATGGTCTTGGGGGATCCGTGCAGACTAACAATTCTAGCAATGTACAACTTTGCTAGCTTCGAACTCTGGTAGGTAGTCTTGACAGGTATAAAGTGAGCTACCTTGGACAGTCTATCAATGATGAACCATATTGAGTCTTCCCCTACTATAAGTAGGCAATCCGGTGATAAAGTCCATTCCGACGGAATCCCATTTCCATTCTGGAATCTGCAATGGTTGCAACAGTCCTATGGGTCTTTGATGTTCTGCTTTGACTCTCTGACAGATATCACACTTGACGATGTAGCTTCCGATTTCTCTCTTCATCTTGTGCCACCAAAATTTCTCTTTCAAATCTTGATACATCTTCGTGCCTCTAGGGTGGATAGAATAAAGAGTATCATGAGCTTCCTGCATGATAACTTGCTTCAGTTTCGAATCTACTGGCACATAGATACATCCTTTGTACCACAAAACTCCTTCATCTTCTGTGAATCCAGGTACCTTTCCTGTACCAATACGACGTTTGATTCAGTCGATACTTTCATTTCCCTTCTGGGCTTCCTTGATTTGGCTAATCAAAGTGGGTTGAAGTTCGATGCTAGCTAAAAATCCTTTGCTAACTATCTCAGTTCTAAACTGCTCAAACTCCTCATACAAACTTGGTTGCTTCTCCTTGATCATGGTGTTTAACCTACACGGCAATCTACTAAGAGCATCCGCTACCACATTGGCTTTTCCGAGGTGATAGTGAATGTCAAGGTGATAATCCTTTATTAACTCTATCCATCTCCTTTGCCTCATATTCAGCTCCTTCTCAGTGAAAATATACTTCAAGCTTTTGTGATATGAGTAAAACTCACAGCAATTTCCCATAAGATAATGACGCCATGTCTTCAATGCCAAAACTACGGCTGCTAATTCAAGGTCATGGGTCGGATAGTTCTGCTCATGCTGCTTCAGTTGTCGAGACGGATAAGCGATGACTTTGCCTTCTTGCATCAATACACATCCGAGACCAATCTTGGATGCATCACAATACACATCAAACGGCTTCTTGATATCTGGCATGATCAATATTGGGGCTGAAATCAATCTCTTCTTGAGCTCTTGGAAAGTGGCTTCACATTTGTCGGTCCATTCAAACTTCCTGTCCTTCTTCAATAATTGGGTGATGGGTCTGGCGATGCTCGAAAATCCTTCTACGAACTTGCGGTAATATCCCGCTAATCCGAGAAATGCACGGACTTGGGTTTGAGTGGTTGGGGCTTCCCATTCTTCAACATCTTTAATTTTGGTGGGATCAATAGAGACTCCTCCGGCAGACACAATATGTCCTAGGAATCCTACTTCTTTCAGCCAAAACTCACATTTGCTGAACTTGGCATACAACCGATGCTCTCTCAGGGTTTCAAGGATGATTCTCAGATGTTGCTCATGCACTTCTTCCGACTTGGAGTAGATAAGGATATCATCGATAAACACAACGACAAACTTGTCTAGAAAATTCATAAAGATCTTATTCATGAGATTCATGAAATAAGCAGGGGCATTGGTTAATCCAAAAGACATGACCGTATACTCGTATAATCCATAACGAGTAGTAAAGGCGGTCTTCGGAATATCCATTGCACGAATCTTAAGTTGGTGATAACCAGTCCTAAGATCAATCTTTGAGAACACTTGGGCACCAGTCAACTGATCAAATAGATCCTCTATCTTAGGCAGTGGGTACTTATTTTTGATAGTGACGTCATTCAGCTTTCTATAATCGGTGCACAAACGGTTGCCTCCATCTTTCTTGTCGACGAATAACACTAGCGATCTCCATGGTGATGCGCTTGGTTGAATAAAGCTTGTGGCTAACATAGCATCCAATTGCTTGTTTAGTTCTACTAAATCCGAGGGGTTCATGCTATAGGGTCTCTGGGCTATTGGTCTGGATCAGGGGATTAGTTTGATAATGAACTCAATATCCCTATCTAGGGGCATACCGGGCAATTCATCTAGAAATATGTCAAGGTATTCACAGACTACTCTGACTTGGTCTAGGGTGGGTAGGGCTAGGCTCTTGTTGCACTTGAATTGACGTGGTAAGGTTTCAGATACATGCTCTACTGTTACTCCAGAGCTACTAGTCATGGTGATGGCTTTCTTAGCACAGTCTATCAGTCCTTTATGCTTTGACATCCAATCCATACCTAGTACTACTTCCAATCCTTTGGTTCCAAGTACTATTAGATTAGCATAAAAATCTATCCCATGTATTCTGATAGGCACAACTTTGCAAATTTTTATAGCTTTTGTAGTTGAACCGGGAATTTGGACTATCATGACATACTTCAAGTTGGTTGGGTGAATCTTACTAGTGCATGCAAATTCTTCGGTGACAAATGAGTGCGATGCTCCAGAATCAAACAACACTCTTGCTAAAACTGAGTTGACAGAAAACATACCTAGCACTACATCTGGCGCTTCTTGGGCTTCTTCGGCGTTCATGTGGAAGAGATAGCCGTTGCGGTTGTGAGGGTTCCCTGGGACAAATATTCTTCCTGGTTGAAGACGACGCTGTTGTTGAGCTAGGGAATTCACATTGGCAGTGGCGGCAATCTTCTTGGGACACTCATTGGAATAGTGACCCTTCACTCCACACTCGAAATAAGTGATCAGAGACTTGTCTTTCGCTACCACGGGCACACCATTGCTTCCAGTCCTAGGTGCAATGTTGTTGTTGCTCTTGGGAGGTGCATGGTTGAAATTGCTGGTGTTGTCAGGGTTGTTGTTGTTTCCTCTGGACTTCACATTGCCTCCGCTACAGTTGGGGTAGCTTGGGCGAGACATTGGGAGTCGGTTGTTTCTTGGTGCATATCCTGCATATGGATTGGGACGGTACTTCTGGTGACTGTTGGATCCAGCTTGGTGCATCATACGACGTTTACGGTTGTCGTTGGCTTGGTTAGTCTTCCCTTCCATCTGAATGGCAGAGTCGACTAGCTCTTCGAGATCCTCGAAGCGGATGTTGACGAGGACAGTCTACATCTCATCATGCAGTCCGTTCAGGAATCTCTCCTTCTTCTTGGCCTCCGTGTTGATCTCATCAGGTGCATACCTGTCTAGGGACAAGAATTTTTCACGGTACTCCATTACAGTCATTCTGCCTTGCTTCATCTCTCGGAATTCATCCCTCATTCTGTGACTAGTCCCTGTGGCACGTGGGTGCGGCTGAACTTGATTTTGAAGGCTTCCCATGTCATCACTTGACCATGGTTCATTGTGCGGATGCTATTCCACCAGGATCTTGCATCTCCTGCCAAATAGTGGGTGGCAAAAAGAACTTTCTCGTTGTCATCACCTCCGGCTACTTCTAAATTGTTCTCCATTGTCTACAGCCAATCATCATCATCTAGTGGGTTCTCCGAAGTGCTAAAGATTGGGGGATTGGTATTCTGGAAGTTCTTTAGCTTGGATCCTTGCTGATCCTGATTTCCATGCCCTTGGTTTTTTTGGGCCATTTGAGCTATCTGCTGCAGAGTTGCTAGGGTGGCTTGGCGCTCTGCCCTGCTTGCTTCACGGTTTGCAACTAGCATTTGCATAATCTGCAGCATCGGATCCTGCGATGAGCTACTCCCTCTGGGGTTTCCACGAGTCATCTGAAGATTGAGGTAGATAAAGGGGTAACAGGGAAAGTTCTATGGTTCAATGTTTTGGTTTCAAATCTAAAACTTTGAGTTTGACTCAGATTTTGCAACTAACTTCGTATCATTCATTCAAGAAAAGCACACGATACAAACACATACACACCACAACAACAAAGGAAAACAAATGGTTTTAAGAACCATTCTGCAAGCTACGATACAATGGGACCGATACTCCTCATCCTACGATAGTTCTCTAGTGCATCTACTCATCATCGATGAATTTGGAGTCATCATCATCGGTGTAGAAGACCACAACATCCTCCTCCGGAAAGTCATCATCGTTGCTGAGGTAAGAGTCCATATCTCCCTGGATGTCTTCACCTTCCTCTTCTTCTTCCTTTGCTGCAAGATGAGATTCTTGCTCCTTGATGGTCTTCTCGAGGTCGGCCACCTTCTTGCACAGACAGTCTATGGTGCGATCCATCTTTGCGCGCTAACAGCGTAGAGACTGATGATCCTTGACAAGCAGTGAGAAAGTCTGGGCCTTCTGGGCGGCAATGGCAAGGTTGTGGTTGGTGAACTCCCTAGCATTGTCCAATTCCTTCTGTCGGTCGTATAGCAGGAAGTCGAGGTTCTCCTGTTGGGGATATACTTTCCGGGTATCCTGACAGTTCCTCACTGACCAGGGTGGCCCACTTCGGGTTAGAGCTTTGCTTCACGGGCGGCCCAGTCAGGGAGAAAAGACGGAGTCCAATCCGGCTACAGGAAGGCCCAGAAGACTTACCGACTTAGGCCCATAGTGTTACTTGTAGTTCAAGCTGTACTCTGTAACTGACTCTTAGTCGTAGCCGGATAGATCTCTCATGTAAACCCTAGGCCGGATATCTATATAAGCCGTCCGAGGGAGAGACTTTAGGGTAACACCTCAATAGTCTACAATCTCAACTCGCACAGGCGAAACCCTTGTAACCCATATTACGGCTCTGCCGTATTACTGGATTGCTAGCAGGAGTAGGATCCGTCCAAAACCGGCGGATTCGAACCTGGGTAAACTTGTGTGCTCACCGTCCCGGAACACCGTACGTCTCACACCCCTATCTTCCGCACGCCTTGAGGACCCCCTCATGGTGCACTTGTCATCAACCCGATGACAGTTGGCGCCCACTGTGAGGCAAGTGAGCTTCGGATCTGCGTTCCGAGAGGAATCTGTAAGAATCGGAATCGGCGAGACCATCGCCATCGGTCCCATCCTCTACGCCAACGATGGCCCTCTCATCGTTCTCGACGAGACCTAGATTCTGGCTAGGGAGGTTGTGACTACCTACATCATCATGTGTTTTGGCGAGATCGATGTTTACATCGGTCTTGCTGAACCTGTCCCACCCACCCCAGCGGTGATGATAGAGGCAGAAGAATCTTCTGGATCCCCTTTGTCCATGGAGGCGGCAGAGTTTCGGATCTTAGAAAACCCTAATCCCACCCAGCCCACACCAGTTGCGGAGATAGTGGAGAAATCCGAGCCTGATGATGACCTAGCGGTTCAAGTCGAATCTGGAGTGGATCTCCTTGGGGAGGTCGGATCCCAGATCGACCCTCCTGTGGAAGTCGAAATCCAGGAGGAGCATATCAACGACACTGATTCCGGCTCTGATGACGTCGGGACAGACATGCCTTTCCTAAGGTACACACTGCGATGTATGATAATGCAAGACGCAAGCGCAGATGCAATTCTCGAGACCATCAAAAGTTTCGACAAAGCTGATCGCGAGAGCCGCAGGTACCTCAGGAAGCACGCGTCGCACTTCGTCGGATATGTGGGATCCGGCTCTGCCAATGCTAGAGACAACACCGAGTCTGTGTTGGAGGCAATTGGAACAAACACCGACGTACACGCATCCTCGGATGAATCGATGACGTCATCGGATTTCCGAAAGTTCTCCGCGGAATATCAAGAGGAGTACAACTCCTAAGCTGCAAAAGAAGGAGAAGGCACGGATGAAGGATTCGGGGAACACTCTCCTAAAGTGCAGGATGACATGAAAGTCAGAGACAATCCCGAAGTCTAGATGTCCGAAAGTACCGATAAGAGCTTTGCTCTGGGAAACGGACCCAAAGCCGTCTTTGCTACCAGCATTGCCAAGAAGGCAAAGAAGAAGAACAAGACCTCGGCAAAAGACCCTCTGATAGAGGAGGTGATTACCGAGGAATATGAGGAAGACTCGGATGGAGCACTTATCCCAGAAGAGCCGAAAAAAGAAGAATCGGTGGATGGACACGTGATCACTGAAGGGGCGCATAAACTCATTGATGCTGCATTAACCACACCTATCCCTGTAGCTGCAGAACTTACTGCTGAAGAGCTGGACGAAAGGGCCCAAGCCCTAGAAGCGCGTCGTCAACAACTCCTGGATGAAGCCAAAAACATCGAGGAGGAAAAGAAACGCATGGCAACTAAGGATTACATGTCTCGGTTGCATCAGAAGACCCGGAAATGTTACACACGTGACGGTCAATTCCGGAAGTGAACAGGGTCCTCTTTGAAGGAGATCCAGGGATGCCTCGTCTCGACAGCAAAGGAGATCTCGTGTACCCAACACCGGTACAGAACACTGTCGCATCTCGAGATATTCTTTCAAATAACCCAGGCCCAGAAAAGGTTCGATTGGGCATCAAGCTACTCACCAAGGGTCTGGAGCAACAGTGGGCTGCGAAATCTGGAAGTGGAAAACTGGTCTACAAATCCGACCAATGTCACACGGACTCAGCCTTGAATGATATAAGGCCCCAGCGTGTTCTGGAATAGCGTCACCGTTCGGACCGACGGGAAGACACCTACACCAGAACCGGATCGTCAGGACAGCATCACAAAACTGTGCGTGCCTGGAGCAATGTCGCTCCAGTGGCCGAGCAAGAGGCCATTGCTGCACTATATCCAAGAAATCCTCCCTGGCGAGAGTCGAACGATCGAAGGGGAGAAGATAAAGACAAACGCCGGGAGGAGGATCGTCAAAAAATGCCACCTCCTAGACATGCAAGCCGTCCGGCAGAGCCTCACTGTAGTGGGAACGACGGACGAAGGAACGACGGAAACCATGTCGGGACAAGCCAGCAGGGGGCTCGTCATAGTGAAGACCCTCCCCAGAACCAGAATAATGATGCTCCGGATGGAGGCCGGCGAACAGCCAGAAATAATCCAGCCGCCCCACCCTCTCCACCAAGTAGTGATCACAACGGCTCTCAAGGGGGACAAGGAGGACGACATGGCGGAGGAGGTGGAGGTATAAGCCGATGTCCGGCTCCAAGGCACCATAGCCGCAGCCGCCATTCAGGATGATCTCTTTCCCCGAACGACGCAATTCACAGGATCAACTCCAACATAGAGGCGCGGCGCTACGAAAACGATGCTATCTATGTGGGCCCAAAGTGCTTCAGACCACGCAAGAGAGTACAAGATTCCCGGAAGGATTTGCTATCTCAAGACATATCCAAGCCTACGACGGCATTGCTCGGCCAGATACCTGGCTACAAGATTTTTTCCGAGCTTGCTGCATGGCGAAAGGCGGAAACAGCCTAGTCGCAACCCGATATCTCCCACTTTTGTTGCGGAACACGGCACGATCATGGCTTAATGAACTTCCGGAGAACACCATCCACAACTGGTATGAACTCCAAAGTGCGTTCTTTCGGAATTTTGAAGGCACATACCGGAGGCCCTGTATGGTCGGAGACCTACAGCATTGCACCCAGAAGGCCGGAGAAACTTGACGGGATTACCTCAGATGATGGATCGACACCAAGAACTCCTGTGATGGAGTAAATGATCAAACTGTGATTGAAGCTTTCATTGGCAGGTCTCCCAATTGGTCTACTGCGTCGTTGCTTGAAGTGTGACAAAGTCACTGATTTGGGAGAGATGATAGAAACAGCGAGCAAGTATGCATATGCCGACGATGATGCAGAGGGATTACTCAATGCCCTAGCTGTGCCACAATTGGCAAAACAACCAAAGCAACAAGCTTAGAAGCGCAAAAATACCTCAGAAGAGAAACCCAACACGGAAATGGTAGTGGTCACTGCTACTTTCGGGTCTGGAGGACGAGGAGGACGCGGCGGAGGCCACGGGCGTAGCCGTGGGACTTCGAGAGTCCAAGGTAGAGGAGACCAACAACCAGGCAAAACCTACTCTTGGGCCGACATCGCCAATAACCCATGTGTGCATCACTTAGACGCCAATGGGGGCTCGTCCCACACCAACGCCGAATGTCGTTTCAACGACGACATCAAAAGAGATGACACCACGGGCTACAAAGCTAAGCAGAAGAAGGGAAAGAAGAATCCCGAAAAAGATAAAGAGACCAAGGAAGATTCCGACATGGAGGAAGTTGATGCTTCAAATCCCAAGCCGGAAGGGAAGACAAATTTTCCGACCAAGAACGACACTTATGTCACCTTCCTTGGATCTCAACCAACAAAGGCTAAGAAAGCAGTTCTACATGAGCTCAATGCAACAGTTCCGGCTGTCCCCCAATTTTTGGACTGGTCGGAAGTGGCAATCACATTTGACCACGCTGATCATCTGCCTAAGTTGCACAGGCGAGGAAAATACGCCTTAATCGTCAATCCACTTATTGACGGTTATGGTTTCTCCAAGACCCTCATGGACGGTGGCAGCAGTATCAACATTCTCTATGTCGAAACGCTACACCGGATGAAGATCTCGGAGATCCAGCTGAACCATAGCTCTGTGATCTTTCACGGAGTTGTCCCAGGAAGACAAGCCAATTCCCTGGGAGAAATCACTTTAAATGTTACCTTTGGAACTCCAAATAATTATCGGATAGAGGCACTTTCCTTCTAAGTGGTCCCGTTCAAGAGCGCGTACCATGCTATATTCGGACGTCCGGCTTACTAGGATTTTATGTCTCGTCCGTGTTACATTTACAATATGATGAAAATTCCAGGTCCCAACGGCGTGATCACCATGAGGGGAGACCCGAAGAAAGCGTGAGAGTGCGAGGATGGAAATGTCGCCTTTGCTGAAGCCGTGCTGCATGCCCAGGAGTACCAGGAGATCAAGAAGAGCATAGATCCGTCCGAGATGCCCGCAACGAAGAAGGAGGTGACAAAGCCAAACCCGAAGTTCAAGGCATCAGAAGAGATGAAGAAGACGCCGTTGAAGGATGATGACCCCTCCAAGGTGACCCAGATAGGCGTAGGCCTAGATAGCGCATAGGAAAGTGTGCTCATCAAGTTCCTCCAAGCAAATCAAGATATCTTCGCATGGCAGCCATCTAACATGACCGGAGTACCTAGGGAACTTGCCGAGCACTCTTTAAATGTAAACCCGAACGCTAAACCCGTAAAACAGTCCTTACGATGTTTCGGTGATGAAAAGCATAAGGCAATAGCTAAGGAACTAGCATGGCTCGAGTTAGCCGGATTAATAGAAGAGGTCACCCACACTAAGTGGTCGGCCAATCTTGTAATGGTCCCTCAAAAGGACACTACTGATTTAAGGATGTGTGTTGATTATACTGCCTTGAACAAGGCTTGTCCAAAACATCCGTTCGCTCTGCCTAGGATTGATCAAGTTATCGATTCTACGGCAGGCTTGGAACTTCTCTGTTTTCTCGACGCATACTCCGGCTACCACCAAATCCGGATGAAGGAATCTGACAAAACTTCTCCCTTTGGAACTTCTTAAACTTTTGTGTCAAAACTTCATTCATAACCCCCTTTGGAACCTTCTGTTTTGTTACAATGCCCTTTGGGCTGAAAAACGCAGGAGCTACCTACCAGCGCATGATGCAGCATTGCCTCCATGACCAACTCGGACGCAATGTACATGCATACGTGGATTATATTGCGGTGATGTCCAAAAAGAAAGAAACGCTAATTTCCAAATTGGAGGAAACATTCGCCTATCTATGAAAATACAACATCATGCTTAACTCGAAGAAATGTTTCTTTGGAATACCAACCGGAAAATTGTTAGGTTTCATCGTGTCTTAAAGAGGCATAGAGGTGAACCGAGACAAAATCAAGGCTATACTCAATATTTCCAGGCCAACTCGCCTAAAAGACGTACAAAGACTAACTAGTTGCATCGCTGCGGTCAGTCGATTTGTAAGCCGGCTTGGTGAAAGAGCCGCACCATTATACAAACTCCTGAAAAATACCAAGCATTTTGTTTGGACCGACGAAGCTGAAGCTGCGCTACAAGACCTGAAGAAAGTACTCTCATCTGCTCCTATCCTTACTGCGCCGGAACCATAGGAACCGATGTTGCTCTATCTTGCTGCGACAAACAAGGTCGTTAGTATCGTCATGGTGGTGGAGAGACCGGAGGAAAATCAGGAACACCTGGTGCAGCGCCCGACTTACTTTGTCAGCAAGGTCCTGACAGAATCAAAACAGCGATATCCGCACTATCAAAAGTTAGCTTACGTTGTTTTCCTAGCATCACGTAAGATACGACACTATTTTCAGGAGCATCCAATTACCGTGGTGAGCACAGCTCCCATGAGAGATATAATCAACAATAGTGACGCCACAGGACGCGTCGCCAAATGGGGCATAGAGCTTTTAGCTTTTGATATTGAGTATAAACCTCGGACAGCGATCAAATCCCAGATCCTTGCTGACTTCGTCGCTGATTGGACAGAGACGAAGGAGAATATGACTCTCCCTGAGTCAGAATATTGGACCCTCTACTTTGATGGGTCTAAGGCTCGAGGGGGCTCGGGGGCTGGCGTGGTGCTCAAATCACCCCAAGGAGATAAACTTCTATACGTGTTGCAGATCCACTACACAACGAAAAATAATATTGCCGAGTATGAAGCACTGCTGCATGGAATCCGGATTCCTAAGGATATTGGCATCCGACGTTTGATGTGTTATGGAGATTCGGATATTGTTGCTCAGCAAGTGTCGGATATTTGTAATGCAAATAAACACCTGGCAGCATATACAGCTGTCGTGGATGATTTATTTAAATCGTTCAAAGGGTTTGAGGTTCAACACATCCCTCGAGCAGAAAACGAGGAGGCAGATGCATTATCTCGAATAGGCTCTACACGGAAAGAGGTCCCGGATGGCGCTTTTTTAGAGCACCTCAAAGTTCCCTCAATAAAGGGAGTAGATGAGGAATATCCGACCAAATCCGACTCACCTCTAATAGCAGTTCTGGCTGTAATTCCTAGCTGGACTCAACCCTACCTAGATTATCTAGTAGATGGCAAATTACCCGAAGACGAGGTTCTGAGCCGGCAGATCGTCCGATGAGCAAAAGCTTATTCTATAGTTAAAGGTGAGCTCTATAAGCGGAGTGTTTCTAGGGGTTTTGAGCCATGCGTATCTCCGGAAGAAGGAGTGGAAATCTTAAGAGAAATCTATGAAGGCGAGGGTGGTCATCACGCTGTAGCCAAATCTTTAGTGGCAAAAGCTTTTAGACACGGATTTTTCTGGCTTACAGCTCAGGCAGATGCCGAACGATTAGTCAAGATGTGCAAAGGCTACCAAAAGTACGCCAAACAAGCTCATGTTCCGGCTGATCAGTTGAGAACAATACCTATAACATGGCCTTTTGCGGTCTGGGGGCTTGATATGGTAGGACCATTTAGACGAGCTCCAAGTGGATTTACTCACCTCTTAGTGATGGTGGATAAATTCACCAAATGGATTGAGGCTAAACCTGTCACTAGTTGTGATGGAGAAACAGCCAAAAGATTTGTCGAGGATGTTATAATCTGGTATGGATATCCGCATAGCATTATCACGGACAACGGGAGTAATTTCTCTATGGGAGAATTTGCCGAATTCTGCAATGAGCAAAATATCCGGCTTGACAATGCGTCAGTCGCACATCCACAGGCTAATGGACAAGTCGAAAGAGCAAATGGTTTAATCCTACAAGGCCTAAAACCGAGATTCGAAGCACCACTACGACGGGCTGCGGGGGCTTGGGCAGAGGAATTACCCTCTGTAATATGGAGCTTACGAACAACTCCGAACAGGTTAACCGGATACACACCTTTCTTCTTGGTCTATGGCGCAAAAGCAGTTGTTCCTAGTGACTTAATTCATACTTCTCCTAGAGTGGCCGCGTATATTGAAGAGGATGCCGAGATTTCTCGACAAAATGATCTCGACTTAGTCGAAGAAGTTCGTGTCGTTGCTGAAATGAGATCAACAGCCTATCAGCAGAAGTTATGCAAGTATCATAGCCAGAGAGTCAGAAACAGATCTTTCAATAAAGGAGATTTGGTTCTCCGGCTTGTGCAACAAAGAAAGCACAAACTTTCCCCAGTATGGGAAGGGCCCTTTTTAGTTAGTCGAGTATTGCACAATGGTTCGTACTACTTAACTGACATGAGGCCAGTCAAAGAAAGACCTGCTACTAAGAAAAGAAAGAGAGCTGGAGGCAGTACAAATCCGGATGAGTTAGACAGACCATGGAATATTGCTCAGCTACATTCCTTTTATTCTTAGTCTATCCTTCTCTGTAATCATATATGTGTATATGTTCTGTGAGAAATAAAAGTTTTTGGTTGCCTCAAGTTTTCTGAGAAGTTTTTACCATCTTATTTCCGAATGATCATGTCATAGTCGAAAATCCCAGAATGCTTGAAAGTACTTTATGCTCATGTTCGTTCTAGTTTACATTTCCATTTCTAAAATTGCTACCCTCGGGTATAACTCAAAAGTTTCTAGTCTTTACTTTGGTTATTTGTCTGATTGCCGGATAAGGGCATTTTCCGAGTAGTGAATTGTTGGTACTCGAAGCCGGCTTTGTTTCCGAGTTTAAATTGGTTTAGCAATTGAGCTCCATTGCTCGGTAAAGTTTCCATGCTAAAGGTTTAGCCATCTCACGAAAGGGACAAGGCGGAAAGGCAGATAAACGATAAGTATAGACGAAAAAGTATAAGTGCTTATGTAAACATTTCTGGCACACAAAAATTTAAAGCCAAAAGTGATGTATAGATCAAAAGCTTAGCACTAGCAAAATTATAGTACTGCATATTTACAGACCCATCATGTTTTTTCAGAATAATACAAATGTTTCTGGCAATCTATGATGCAGGAGGAGAGGAAGGAGTTGTCGGCTCGCTGGATACATCGCCTTGATATCGTACCGAGATGTCCACATCTGAAATGGTGCGGTCATCGTCGGAAACTTATGTTGATTCTTCTGGAGGCGGAGGCGGGGTGTCCACGTGGGTGAAGAAAGGAGTTTTGTAGCTGGTCAAATCAGCCACATGACACCCATATCCGGCACAGGAGTCCATAATGGCCTTGATGTCCTGCTCCTGGCCGTCTTCATCTACTTTGCAGTACCCTCTGGTCACTTGCCATATTTCCATGTTTCCATGGTGGCTCATGACCATGGTGAGAGCATTCTACGCTGTGGACCGTGAGTAGGACATGTTCCAATCCTGGACAAGTTGCGGCATCTCCTTTGCCTTGTCCCGCACCTGAAAATCCGACATGCTATGCATGTCTGGAATCCTGAGAGCTTCTCCAATATCCTCAAGGGATTGACGGAAGTCATGAAGCGGGTCACCAACTTGGGTAAGGCGGTGGGTACGGGGCTGGGCGGAGGTGGAGTCCGTCAAGTTCAGAGGACCTGTACACAAAACAGTTAAGAAAATCCGACATTGAAAGAAGTCGAAGAAAATAGACAAATCAGACAGATGGAACATACCGAAGATGACGTCGTCTACTTTGGTATTCTCTTCCCGAAGACTCTGGAGTTCAGCCCGGAGCACCTCGGAAAGATCCTTCTCTCTAAACAGCTCATTATTGAGGTCCGAGATTTTCTGATCTTGAGCAGCAATCTTACGATCATGCTCGTCAATAGCCATGGAGGAGGACTCCAGAATTTGAGCGATGCTCTTTTCATGATCCACTTTGAGCTGATCCAGCTCTTGGCAAAGTTCCTTGTTCTCCACCACCAAAGTTTTGAGGTTCTCGGCCTCTTCAATCATAGCGCAGGACTATTTCACCAGCGCTGTAGGTCAAAAAGAACAAGAGTTCAGTAAAAATTCGATTATGAAAACATGAAAGACAAGGTTCGAGTCTCAGAATGTTTACCTTCAGCCTCATCCTTGGCAACCTTAAGTTCAGCATTTTTAGTTCAGAGAGATTTGATCTCTCTCCGCTTGTCACAGACATTTTTCAACAAATCCTGGTTATAGGAATATACTTTCTGTAAGTCAGAATACCCAAAGTCAGAAGTCTACTAAAGACTCGGGCTAATATTTTTACTAATATCAGCACGAGCCTTGGGGGCTACACTAGTTCATTCTTTGGCATCCTAAGGAAGCATAAACCCGGATTATATATCCTACTTCATGCTTGGGGGCAAGAGGATATGATATGAAATAAAGGAAAAACAGGAGTTAGAATTCTGACTTACACATTGTTTGCGAGTAAGTTTATCCAAACTCGCATTTACTTCAACAGCAACCTTCTCAGCGAGAGTCAGAGGAGTCACTGGAGCAGTTGGAAGCTCACCGGACCTTATCCTCTCGTTGCGAAGACACACTTGTTCAAGAAGGTCAGAGTGCTTGATGTCCTCTGCCTCTTGCGCTTCTTCTTCGGCAGATAGATTTCTTTTCTCCAGGCACTGCATGGCCAGCCGCTGGATCTCTTCTGCAGATTTCCGAGATAGCCCAAACTTGGCAAGTCCCGGATTGCTAAGAAGGTTTTCGGCAAAGGTTTCTGCCAAGGGATCATTACCTGAAGAGGGTTCACCCTTATCTATACCTGACTCACTCATGGTGACATCAGTTTGCGATTCAAGGATCGCAGGCTCTATTGAAGGAGCCGGATCTTCTACGACAGCCAGAGAAGGAATGATCACCGGCGTTGCGGAAGGTTGAGGGGCAGGAGTCAGAGGAGCCACGGTAGGAGAAGCTATGGTAAGCTTCGTCTATCGCAGGGGCTTCGAAGAATTTCCCTTCCCCTTACCCTTGAAGAGCTGCTTAGCTCTGAGAATGTAATAGAATGGAAAGCATCACATCTTGGAAGAGAATTCTAATAAGGTACAAAGGTGGAAGTTTTGTTGAAAGTTACCTCTTCACAACGGGCACCTCCTTTGTGCCGACTGCCACTATTGGAGCCTTGCGCTTCTTAAGCGCAATGTCCAGCAATGGGACCAGTTCCGCCTCCTAAGAAAACTCTGGAGGATATCCTTCGAGTGGAGCAAGTTCCGACTCGGGGAGGCTAGCAAGCTGAAAAGAGGAAAACATATCAGTATTGCAATGTAACTTAAAGATTGAAACACATAAAATGGTTTACTGTTAGAAGCTTACCGGCACTACGGGATTTTCCACTGTGTGCATGTCCAGAGAAACCTCCGGGATCCTCCTCTCGATCCGCTCCCTTATCAGCCATTTAATTTGACTTATATAACCTTGCGAGGTATAGGCTCTGGGGCTAATGTGGAGGGAATCTTTCTTGGACGACGTGATGGAGTGCATCCGTCGGTCTCCGTGGTACTGAAGGGGTTAGATCCGGCATGACACCCAACATTGGACCAAGTTGGATCCCTTCAGTCCTTTGTGTTTGATCAGATATTCGATCCGCCTCTTAGCGAGGATCAGATCGTCATTGAGAGCTGGAGGAGCCTCGTCCCAAGACGGTTGGGCTGTGGCAGCTCCGTCGATGAAAGCCGACAAGGTAGTGGCTTTGCCAGGAGCCGGAACATCCTTATAATAAAAGAAGGTGGCTGGCCATTGTTTGACTGAGTCACTAGCTAAGATCTTAGGATATGCGCGCTCACGTCTAAGTGAAAAGCTAATGGTACCGGTGATGTAAGGAACACCGGCTGTAACAGAATTTCTCCGGACATGGAAGTAGTACCGGAATAAGGTAAGACTCGGCCTAATGCCGAGAAATCCCTCGCACAAATCCGCATAGGCACTCAGCTCTCGGAGGGAGTTGGGAGGAAGATGGTGGAGTTGAACACTATAATGATCTATCACCTCGGGAAAGAATTCTGTGGGAGGAAACGACAAAACTGTATCGAGGTGGGTGCCTAAGTGGACCCACTCGTCGGCGTGCAGGTTGGGGACGGTCTCCCTGGCGCCGCTCCGCTAGTCGCCGGTGCAGAGGAGCCCTTCTATCTCCACGCCGTGGAGCTTCTCATCGTCAAGAACGCAGGGGATCCAGACCCCGCGGAAGCTTTCCTTTTCTGCCGCTGCCTCCATCGCCGCTGCCGCCGCCAAGCCGGAAGAGGATGAAGAAGCCATTTCTCCGGTGCGCCAGTGACCTAAGATGGGCGGCGCTGGGACTTTTTGGGGAAAGCAGAGGAGCTTTGTGCGCGTGGGAGATTTGGAGGAGAAGAAACGGCAAAGGACCAGGTGAAGAAAGGAGGAGGAGAATCCTCACCCCTTATATCCACCTAACCACGCCAAGATTCGTGCAAAGGACACTGTATAACCACCACACGTCATGGAAGGAACTGGGAAGGACCCACGCGATGATCACGTCGCCTCGTTCTCCGCGTACGCATTGAAACGGCGCCTCGGTTCCATGAACTGCACACCCACCAACGGTCATGCTGACAGGATGTGTGTCAGATGACGTGACTTGACCATGACTGGTGTCAGGTGGCGTTAGAGACCAAGTTTCGGCTTAGTTTGAAATCAAGCAGGAAAATCCGAGTAACATGTTGATAGGTCCGACTTATTTTTTAAGACCCGGATCGTATTTTTTGTTGTGAAGTTTCAGGAACCCTTCAAGATTCTGCAACCCGAAGATAAACCTGGACGATGATAAATCCGACTCTAGATCTTGGAGACTTCCGGGGGCTGCTATTGGGGATATACTTTCCGGGTATCCTGACAGTTCCTCACTGACCAGGGTGGCCCACTTTGGGTTAGAGCTTTGCTTCACGGGCGACCCAGTCAGGGAGAAAAGACGGAGTCCAATCCGGCAACGGGAAGGCCCAGAAGACTTACCGACTTAGGCCCATAGTGTTACTTGTAGTTCAAGATGTACTCTGTAACCGACTCTTAGTCGTAGCTGGATAGGTCTCTCATGTAAACCCTAGGCCGGATATCTATATAAGCCGTCCTAGGGAGAGCCTTTAGGGCAACACCTCAATAGTCTACAATCTCAAGTCGCACAAGCGAAACCCTTGTAACCCATATTCCGGCTCTGCCATATTACCGGATTGCTAGGAGGAGTAGGATCCGTCTAAAGCCGGCGGATTCGAACCTGGGTAAATTTGTGTGCTCACCGTCCCGGATCACCGTACGTCTCACACCCCTCTCCTCCGCACGCCTTGAGGACCCCCTCATGGCGTACTTGTCATCAATCCGACGACATCTCCCCTTGACGCTTCAACTCCAGGTGACTTGGCATCTCCATTAGCATTCCCATAAAGTCACGCCTTGCATAGTGAGCAAAGCGGGTTCCTTGGATTTGGTTGACACTCATGGCACATAGACATGAGAGAGCTTCATGCATTGTCCTGGCTAATCCATCTATCCAGTTGTTCTCTCTCACGGAGAACTGGATTCTCCCGGACGTTGGTGCTTCTATCTTGCCTCGAAGATCAGCAGTGACTAGCCATTATAAGTCTCCTCCTGGGGGTCTAGGAAGTTGAGCTCCAAGGAATTCCGGATGTGGGCTTCGCAAGTACTCCGATAGTGCATCAAGATCCCTCTCGAAGATCACCTGGTCTCCATTGCCCAACTGGTAGAACTTGCTGAACCGAGTCTCCATCTATAAGAATTAAGGGTGAGAAAGTTAGTGAAGTGATCAAGTGTGTCAAATTTTAAGTAGTAATGTAAGAATTGGAGGAACATGAATTTTTTTGAGAGAATGAATTCCCAAGGGTAAGAGAGGAAATAGTTTTCATAAATACTCACTTTCATTTTGAAACTAAGTTTTTGTTCGGACGTCCATTCTAACTAGGGTCTCCTATGGTCAGGATGGCTCTGATACCAACTTGTCAACACCCGGATTTTTAGTCCCAGATGCCTGTTATGCCATACATCGCAATCCCAGGAATACCATTTTTGCAAGACATAACAGATTGGATATCATAGTACATGATCCATTACAAACCATAATAAGGTCTTACATGAATAAAGGATCTCATGATCTAGTCTTAATACAACATGCATCGGAATAATATAATAAGCGTAGCGGTGGGGTCCATCTTCAGGGTCACATGCAATGCTGACGATGGTAGATAGTCGTAGTTATCATTGTCGTCCTGCTGTTCTTCATCTTGGTAGTCTCCTTCATAGTTTGGCCATAGGAATAGCCAGGGACAAGGCCATGAGTACTCTTTAAGTACTCGCAAACTATCACTAACAAGTAAGGTAGTTCTAGTAGGAATGCTAAACTCTAAGTTTATTTGTAAAGTTAAGTTTGAAACCTACGCTAAGTTTGAAATCACCTAAGAGGGAACTTAATTTTCATAGTCACAACTCTGTTGTGGCCAAGTCATGTCACAATTCATTTCATAAGTTGTTTTGAAAACATCTGACAACGGAACAGTATGGCCACTCCAACTGTCCATAACTACGGACGCGGCTATTCAAATAGTTTGACACTCTACATAGGGGGTACACTTTCACTACAAGATTCGATACATCTGTTAGGGAGAACCCTGAATCATCATACTTAGTATGCATATAATCAAACATAACCTTTCCTTTACACACCCTAGTATAAGCACCTCTCCTATGAGTATGACCTCCCAACCATGACCATATGTCATCTTGGGCACTGCATAGGTGGACAACATTGAGAGGTAGCCTCAGCTTAAACCTCTACCGCGAGGGAACTAATACTAATGCATATAAACTTCTGGCTAAGCCTTACCCAATTCATGTATTGTGGTTGTATGGTAAAATTGGAATGGTATCGCATCCAAACCCAACCATTAGTTTTGTAAAAGTGCTAAGGCTCATGCCTCAACATTTTCATCATCATAAACTATTTGTGTTTCTAAACACATGTCAAAATATCTCAATAGTATGACTCATCATTTCAAAGTTTTCACAATTCATTTTCACCAAGTAATCCCATCTAAAGTGAATCAAGTTTTGGTTTAGTTCTAAACTACTAAGTTAAGAGTGTTCACTAATGTGGGGTGCTAATGTCAATCTCATGACATAGAATGACATCTAAGGTTATCTAGATAGGTCAAGTTTTATACTTTTTACGCTACCTTTAAACAAGTAAAGGACTTTGGTAAAGTAAAGAAGGTAAAGCTTGTGAATAAAACTTGGGGTAGGTAATAGTCAGACTGGTATAACCAAAGCATGCCTAATGCATCTTTCTTAGGGTATCTAGCTTAATTATAGCTTGCTAACAATAGCTTGCTCAGTTTACTTGAAGTGCTAGGCTTGCCTTGTGTAGTGAAGTGGTTGAAGTTTTCTTCCTCCTCCTCTTGGTAGAACTCCTCCTCCTCGAAAGCTTGGTCGGTACTATCGTCTATAAATACATGCGGGATACACAATCACCAAACAAGACTTAACTAGTCTACTTAGCACACTAAGGCACACATTTGATGATCTATTATCATCACAAGGTTTAATTAACTAGTTTCATTCCTTTTATTTGAGAAAGTAATTTCTACTCATTGAACTTAACTAAGATTTAATATTCTCCAATTAAAATATGGGATCATGTGGACACATGTCATCACCACATATTCTAACATATGGGAATGTGATTTAAATGTTGGATCACTTTTTAATAAGTTTCAGTTTAATAATTAATGATTTAAAGTGACTAGAAATACCTATATAGCATTATTTTGGTACTAGTCCAAAGTCACTGCATGTAAACCTTAATATTATTACATATTCAGATAGGTAGGGTTAAATGTGAATTTTTAGAGTTGGAATCAACTCCAAAGCTATTATGGTTGATTTTAGAAAAATGTTTGAATGTGCAAATGCTTCTGTCTTGTTATTTTTACTAGGAGAGATCTCTAACTATAAAGGATTTAAATCCAACGGGCTTGGATAGATATTTTCATTACTTTCCAACAAAATTGGAATCACTCCATTTGGATTTGTAAAACTCGTTGAATTGATTTTGAACTAAGGGTTAGAATTGATTTTAATCCTAAATAGAAAAACCAAATTTGAACTAATTGGGTCATCGCGGGAAACTACATGGGCCGGCCTAGTAACGCTCAGCGGCGTAGAGGGTGACTGACAGGCTGGTCCCGCATGTCAGCAGCACTTAAAACCCGAAGTGGTACATGACGATCTGAGCCACACTATTAGAACACAGATCGACGGTCCATGGTCGTCATCGCCGAGGAACCCTAAACGGCTGGTGGGGGTCTACTGACGACGTACCAGGGCTCCAGCTAGTGCGGCGAGGCGGGCAAACGAACGGGTGGACCACGGGGAGCTCATGCGAAGTCCCGGCAGGGGCTGACGTGGACGAAATCGACTGCAACTTCTCCTCCTCTGCAGATGGAATTCTGGCGAGGTGCTGCTCGAGTGGCACCGGTGAGAGAGGGAAAATGGTCAATGGAGAGAGGGGAGTGGAATGCTATGAAGAGATGGTGCGGGGGAGGCCTCCTTATATAGGCTCGACGAGGGGACCGATGGGTGTGGGTGGAGCTCGTCGGTGACGGCGATACAGAGGGCTACCGGCATGGGCGAGGTAGGCGGACGGTGGGCGGTCTGCTGGCGGTCGTCTAGATCTTAAAGGCGTGGCTAGGGGCAGTGGAAATCGGTTGGGAGCTTCCCACGCTCTGGGAGATAGAGGCAGTGCTCGACGGCGATCATGGCAACTGTGGGTCACACGGCGGTGTACGGTCGTGTCTGGCGGGTTGCTGGGTTCAAGGCGGAGCTGCATGCGTGATTTGGTGTCGAGGCTTGGTCTGTGGCGTGCTGGCGACGACCGCGCTCTGGCGTGCGCTGCGCACGGCGCAGAGAGAAAGGGCGGGGCGACGCTGATGTGGTCCATTGGCTGGGGTTGATCGAGGGGTGGACAGGGAGTGGTGGTAGGGTTCGGCGGAGCTAGTGGGCACGCTGGTTTGGCGCAGCGTGGTCTGCTGCGAGCTGTCCACGTTCGGCCGACGGCGACCAAAAACGGGCGGCGCGCTACTGCTTCTCTAGTCCAATGGGTAGGCTGGTTAGGGGTTGGTTAGAGCTGGAGGAGACCAGGGGACCAAAATTTGCCCAAATACTCAACAATGCATTGATCATCAAATAGTAATAGTTAGGCAGAATTTTTGTGCATGCCACATGTTCAATCAAATGGCCACATGAAGAAAAGATTTGAATTTTTCAGAGATTTTTGGTGGGGTGATGTAACTTATGCTTGGGCATCTAGGTTTGCTTGGGATTTTGAAATGGAGTTCATTTTAGTGGTTTTTGAATTAGTGTGATCTATACATATGAACTAGATTCAATTTTCAAATGTCATTTAAAATTAGAGTTTGAATGTTTTTGGGAGATCACAAAGTGGGCCTTGGCACATCACTACTTGTACTAGCAAGGGGTGCAAAGATCCACAATTATCTCTGTTGGCATTTGAGTCCTAGGAACACCCAAAGTGTCCTAGTTACTTAAAATGGCACAAATGACCATTTCTTTATTTTATTCTTTTTGATTTATTTTTCTTTGGGATTTGCTTGGGGATGATCTAGATGATGTTTAATTCACCTTAGAATCATTTTACAACCAATGGATCACTCAAACATGGCAATTCAAATCAACTCCTAAATTAGATGCACACACATATGAATGCTTAATTATTTTAAACGGAAAAGTTTTTTGTTAACCCTTAATTGGGTGGATTTGATCTTGACTAACTTTGGATTAAGTTTTGGGATGTTACAATGCCTATCATTGTGAAATAATTTGGAAATTTTGTGAGCACATGGAATTTGTATATGTGTGAGAGAAACACCTGGGATGCTAACCCAAGCCATGCATCATTCATGCTAGAAATTTATAGCATCCGATAGTGGGCAATTTATGAAGCATCTTCAATAAAAAGCTATGCCAATAGTAAATAAAAAGAATTACTGAGATGCCCATTGTCTGTTTGTCTTGTCATTTTGGTATGGGAAACCTCCCATACCATGGGGCAAGAAGTACCCCGTTTGGCGCTCTCGATGATACATGTATGCTTACAATGACAAGAACTTTCTTAGGGTCCTAAGTTGAGTAGCATGTGGTGTAGGTACTCGTATTCAAGGGGCATGGGGTATTCAACTTATACTTTGTCAAGTATATAACTCATACTTGCCATCACACTAACCTTAACCAGTCAAAATGCTTATGATAAGGGCAATGAGGGCTCAAAGGTAATGAATACCATAGTTCAAACATGATCATAAGAGGAAGAGTTTGGAAGGATATGAAACTTATTCATGACTAATCTCTGCTTACTATCTATCTTTCCAAAGTGTCCACTTTTATATTCAGAGTTGAGAACAAAACTTTGTGACCACTATAGGATGTTTTTACTTTACTTTTGCTTTTGCATTTTGCATTCATTTGGTCCATAGCCCTTTCTTATATATTACACTTTGTGAATTGCTATTGATCATCCTTTCATGGTATATGAGATATCATTTGATTATCTATCTTGCATATTACTATTCCTTTAAATAATGAATCATTTGACTTTGTGTAGAAATATTAATCAGTCTTGATATCCAAAATAGTATTAAAGTACAAAGTCCATGTTAGTTTTATCACCTTCATACTCGAAGACGAGTATACGTTAACCTTGGGGATGCTGATGCATGTAAAATGCATCCATGAACTTTGCACTTTGTTAGTTGATATTCCAACATATTTGCATCATATATGGGGTATATTCATGTTTTATAAAGATATTTGGGTATACTTTGCAGTTCCCATATTGTTTTGGAATTAACCCTGCGAGGTAGAAAACCCCTATTTCAATGTTTTTGACTTTCAGGTACCCAAACAATGTCCAATTGACCTGAAACTTCACGGGACCCAGAATTTCTCGGAACGAAGAACATTGGGCCAATGATTCGTGAGAAAAGAAGATCAAGGACGAAACGAGCCCAGATCATGCGCCCAGGGGGATGGCCACGACTGGTGTGCTCACTTTCCCCTCTAGTATCCAATGCCGTCGATTATTTCTCCCAGGAGAAGGTTCTAACCTAAAACCGCGTATAAAAAGGTCTCTCGATGATTCTCGAAGAGGAGCGTCGTAGAAGAAAGAAACACGAAACATAGAGGCAGGAGGCAGAAGATTGGAGGGGGAAACTCTGGTGGGGTGCTGTGTAACACCCTCGAATCGGCCCAATGCAGATTTTAGCGATTCCCGCCAAACCCGCATAGAAACGATTCAAGGACACCCACCAGGCACTTGCATGCGGGTGGAAAACGAAGTAATATCATTACACAATAGTCCATGATGGGAGCCACAGAACATATATATATACAACAACGACTCCATGAGTCAAGAATATAGATATACGGTACAAAGACCCAAATCACCTCGAAAACGATACAACATCTGAGTACGGATAAGATGCAAATGGGGCTAAGAGCCCTGAAGAATAACCAATGGCGTCCATAACCCTGCCCAGGCCAAGCCAGAATGGTAACGCTGCTAATGACGTCAAACTTATACCTGCTAAAACAAAAGGGGTACCAACAAAGGGCAAAGGAAAAAGAGAGCGGTCAGTACTGAGGCCAGTACATGACGAGGCTAGAATTCGGCGGCTCTCGCCTACATAGGTATGGTGGACTGAAGCGGCAGCGAAGCATGCACTAAACAACCTATAGAGACTCGATAAACTGTAGGCTATTAGAGAGAGATAAGAAAGACCTATTCAGAACCAACCTTATTCTAACACCAATCATACCCATCCTCGTATTTCCCCCTCGAGACCAAATGAGGAATTCAAACCGAGGAACTCACACAGTTGGCAGTTTTATTCATTCCATTATAGTTGAAGCACTTGCTAGTCATATATAGACAGCATGAGTCCTCCTGATAGCATAAGTAGTGGGCAGTTTTAATTAAGCATTCATTTGTAGTTGCAGTACTTACTAGTCAGATACAATTAGCATGTGACATCCCAAAACCAGCAGTTGTTGGCACTTTTATTTCATTCCATTGGAGTTGTGATACTTACTATGCAGATATAACATGACAAGATACACCCCAATTCCACCAGTTGTTGGCACTTTTATTATCCATTCCATTGTAGTGAAGCTGATTACTAGTCACATATTAAGTCAAATTTATAGCACTACTTTAGTTATGCTTGTCTATGATCGAGATACTGTGCTCCAAGTCGTCCATAACCGCGGACACGGCTTTCAGAAAGATTTACCCTACAGGGGTGCACAAATAGCAACACACACACGATAAACCTAGGAAAAACCTAATCAAAACCCAACGAGGCTTTCACGACAAAGCAATCACAGGATTCATAAAATATTTCAGGGGGCCACCCCACTAAGCTACCCGCAACGAAGTTGGCCGGCTCCGAGACGGATCCAGGGTTTGCGAGAATGGCTGTAAAGGACTGGGAACCCGAAAGTGTGACTGGGCTTGTCGATACCGCGAAATCGTGCCGCGATCCAAAATAGTACAGGTGCTCCACGCACAATCGTAAATAAAGCAGTAAAGCATGGCATAAGTACTGGATAGTAATAAAGACTTAAACTAGTTTGTGGCCCCAAGAAATAAGAAATGAATCAAGCTCTGGCTAAGGGGGATCCATAGGGTCTCCCGGATGTGGATAGTGCGAATAGTCAAGGAACAGGTATCAAGTACTTGGGGTCTACGGGACACAAGTGGACATGAAAACCCAAATAACAGATATTGCCCGCCGGTGCCTGTTTCACTAGTTATCCCAGCAATTTTATAGTTGTATTTAAAGTCGTGATCAACTCCACCGTAAAGCATCTCCACCTTAAGAATGTGTCAACCTTCCAATAATGGTGGAACGACAATGACGCGAAGCAGCACCTGAGCAAGCAACTACAACTTGTAGGGCTGACTGTCTATCAAACATCAGGCAATAGGATATGTCCAAGGCAATATAGAGGCTGCAAGAAATATAATTGGTGCTCGAAAACTAAAGCATCGCAACACAGATAGCAACAGATCAACAAGAGGAAGTAAAGACTATAAATGCAAAATATGTACAAAGGGGGAGAATGCTCGCCTGGGAAACATTGCTGAAGATACATATCCAAAGGACTTGCCGATACTCACATCAACTCAACGGCCTAATCCGCGAAGAACCAAAGCACTAAAAGAAACACCGAATGCACTATTTAATATTACGGCAGAAGAACGTGCATGATGCATGTATGATGCATGACATGGCAATGATCCAATGCAATTAGTCAATATTAAGCGGAACCGGGGTCTCGATAATTAAGTAGGAGGTTCATGTTGTTCAGTTACCGCGCAAGTTAAATGTTGGCTTAACAAGGCAAATCATGGCATCGGTTCGCTACACAAATTTGAATGGAGACAATATAAGACTAGAATAGCCCGCATATAGTCTTCATATTTAATTATGAGGTGAATAGACAAAGTACCCAACCCACAAAATATGTATGCCATCATGAACAATTTAATATGCAACAAGTAGATGTCATTTATAAAATAGGGATCTCGGGGAAAAGGGTCACACATTGGCATCCGAAGATCTTGGTTCCGAGGGTTCAACGGGATTGGTCTTTGAGGTTCAGTCTTTGGATCTATGAAGGAGGTCATGGCGTCCGGGGAGAAGACCTTGGCATCTTTGGATAACGGGGTCGGAGAGCTTGGTGGTCTTCGGGTCCGTGAAGTAGATCTTATCGATTCTACATCGAAGGCCTTGGGTTTTCCCGGTGGCGATCTTGTCGTTCTAGCATCATTGGATCCGTGAAGAAGAACCCATGTGTCTTCTCTGAATCCCTCAGGTACAGCATCAGTGGATCCGTATAGGGGTACTTGAGTGACTTCTCGGTACATGATTGATACGATCGTGTCAACAAATAAGATCTTGCCGAGAGGAACTTGGTCGTTGGGGGAAACAAGGCGAAGCTTCTGTCATGTGCACACAGTAGCAACAAGGTTTCATCCTGGTCTTCCATCAACAAACATATCCGAAATTCACAATCCCAACACCAATATCCACGACAAGAACCTGCAGGACATCATTAGGTACTCTCGCACACGGTGAAGACGAGAAGGAGGTGGCCTTAGTGGTGGCGGCTTGGTCCTTGGTAGCAGGGGAAACCAGCGGGGAACAGAAGGCGACCAGGGGCTAGGTCGGCGCGGCCGTGCTGCTGCGGTGGGGCGACGGTACCGGGGTGAGGTGAGGTCAGCTCGAGGGAGGCCGCAGCCGAGCTTGAGCGGCAAGCTCCTAGCGGCTAGGCGAGCCAGGCGGCAGCAGCGCGCGTGGGAAGGAGTCGACAACGGCGCTTGGCTGGGTGACGCGGCCGAGGAAGGCCGGCAGGCTCCTGGCAATGGCTCTGGTCGGTGCGGCGTCCCTCACGGCGGGCCAGAGGGAGGCCGGCGAGCGGAGGCAACGGGAGGGGGCGACGAAGGACTAGGTCGGGCCGTGCTCTGGTGAGACAGGGTGCAGGCCGCCGGGTGGGCTCGGCAGCAGGAGTAGGGCACCGGGGAAGCCGGTGGCAGCGTAGGGCGCCCTGGTTGCAGACGACAGCGGTGGGGCTGGCACACGCGGTGATGGAGCCTGAACAGGGAGGGAGAAGAGGAGGCCGGGATGGAGGGCGATGTTGCGCGGAAGGGCAGCCGTGGCGGTGGCGGCGCTCTGCTGGGAGAATCGATGGTTGGTGGCGGCACGGGGATGGGCGACTGCTGCAGAAGCGAGTGAAGGGAGAGAATCGCGGGGCGAGCGGGGTGGGGAAAAACGCGTACGCGACACGGGGTGGACGGGATGGTGGGCCAGGCGGCGGTAGGTGGGGAGCATGTTGGTGTACCGCATGTTGGTCCACGCGTTCGATGGCAGGTGGTGGTGGCGTACGTGTGTGTATGTGTCCACCGGTGAGGTTAGTGGCGGCGGTGGGGGTGTCGTAGGGGTGAGGGTAGGATTAGGGTTTGGTCAAGTTTTAGGATGGAGGTAGCCGGTTGGGCTTTTGGGCCTGGCTGGCTGCCTCCCAAAAATAATATAAATTTGAGTTATTATTTTAAGAGACTTTTGTAATTTGTTTTTAGGCAAATAAATATCCGGGAGAGACCGGGGTTTTGATTTGAATAAAGATTGGGGGGGATATTTTAGAAAACAAAACTAGGCTTTTAGAAAATAGTTTTTGGCAAACCATGCATGGTGATATGACGATGCTCAAATGCAATGTGGCATGATGACATGAGCATGCGATCATGATGATGCACAAAGGTAAAACACAACGATTTTCTGGTAGTGGTTTTACCGGGGTGCTACATGCTGCAGGTGTGATCTCCACCTCCTCCAACGACTCCAGAACCTTCACCATGATGAAGGGGGAGTAGTCCACCCCTGGATTATGGATTTGTGGAAGTATCTATTGTATCTCTTTCTCATGATCTCGATTGTATTAAACCATATGAGCTGCATAACATGATTACAGTCATATTTGTATTACCTTTGTGTTGGATCATTATATAGTTGATATTTGAAATTGTAATTGTTCAGTATTGGAAGTATATGAATAGATGCATATCATGTACCACATTCTTGTTTACTTGTTTTGATGAAACTTGTATATGGGAGCGTGTGTGGGGGAACATGTGCATTAGTTGTAGCAACGGGTGTGAACTTGCAGGTAGGACAATAAAACTTGCGTATCACTTGGGTCTTTACCTTACTTAGTTGCCTCACCAGGGATAAAGAAAATACCATGCTTAGACTACATCAAGTATGTTCCTATTTTAACTTCATGTCATAGAACTTAATGCTATACTCTGAAATTGATCTTAATACTAGATTGCTACGAGACCCCCTTTCTAGTGGAGTATAAGTGAATTGTTAGTAAAATAACATATATATGTTAGGAAGTGATGCCCATATGAATTTCTATCAATACATTAACATGTTGCACTAATATTATGTCAAATAGAGTGTCCCGTGTCCACCACAACAACAAAAAAGAGAGTGCATAAGTGAAACCATGAACCCTGGTCCATTTTAAACCATAAGAAAACACTATCCAACACATCTACATCACTTTTTTCAGTACTAATTAAATCCAAAAATACAAAAAAATTTCTCATACTTGCAAACACCCACAAAAACCCAAAAACATCATATTCCATTACATTTACCACCACTGCATATTTACTTTACTATTGCATTGCATTTTACTTTTATTGTATTTTATTTAAGTTTTGCTTACATACACCTTGTGCTTGACAACCAATTGGTGAGGTTGAGGGCACAAAACAATCTACAACTATTTTTTAGGTTGCTTGACAAAGAACAAAGAGGATCATTCTCTTAGACACAGCTCCCCGAGAGTTCGATATATAAACCCTTGAGTTTCCCTTGTGGGGAAGACTTCCATTTACTACATAACTCTCCACTTAGAGTCTCAACCATTAAGGTGCAGCGAGAAGCTCCTACGACAACTGTCAGGAAGTATTCTAGCGCTCGCATCAGTATCTCGGATGGGTCGATGTTCTTCTTGATCTCCTAGTACTCATCGGCGTGTAGTAAGACTTCAGCAAAGGCGGGAGCACCGTCTTCGCATTCTCGTGCTTTCTTCAGGTTCCCCGGATTGTGATGACGCCATTGGGACCTAGAAATTTTAGCATGTTTTATATATAGTAAGGGCGAGCTATGAAGGCCAAGTAATCCGGACACCCAAAGATAGCGTGGTATGCATTCTTAAATGACACCACTTCAAAAGACTGTGGTTCCGTCGGATATTTGCTAGGCGTTCCAAAAGTAACGTCCAAAGTAATTTCTCCCATAGAGTTCGCTTGTCTTCCTGGGACAACACCATGGAAAATCATACTGCTGTGATTCAACTATGTTTCCGATATCTTCATACGGTACAATGTTTTAATGTAGAGGATGTTGATGCTACTGCCACCGTCCATGAGTGTCTTGGAGAACCCATAGCTGTTGATCAGTGGATTGATGACCAGAGCGTACTTTCCACGCCTATGTGGTATAATAGGATGGTCGCTTTAGTCAAAGGTAATTGTTACTTCCGACTAGTCCAGAAACTGGAGAACAACCGGAACAGTTGTGTTCAGCTCATGCATTACTGCCTTTTTTACCTTGGCGGTTTGAGATCCACGGAAGCATACTTAGGTGTCTTTCTTGGTTGGGTAAGTATTCTTACCATCCACCTTGGGATTTGAGGTATCAGCCTCCTCCATGTAGGAATCTTGCTTGGACTCCTTCTCTTTGTCAGAATTTTTCTCTCATTTTCGTCGCTTGGCCTTGTAGCTAGCGGTATCATCTTTCTTGATATTGTCATTGAAACAACACTCAACATTTGTGTGGGAAAATCCCCCGTTGTCATCCGGGTGGTGCACACATGGATTATTAGCAATATTGGCCCAAGAGTAGGTTTAACCCGGCTGCTGGTCTCCTCTACCTTGGACCCAGGATGTTCCACGGCCTTGTCCCCGGCCGCTTCCGCGGCCTCCTCGTCCTCCAGAACATAAAGTTGTGTTGACAGTCGCGGTTTCTGGATTGGGTTTATCTTTCGAGGTGTTCTTGCATTTCTGGGCCTATTGCTGCGTCAGCTTCTTAGCCGGTTGTGGTCTGGCCATGGCGTTTAGGAGTCCCTCAGAATCATCATCGGCATCTGCATACTTGCTTGCAGTTTCTATCAACTCTCCTAGATCAGTGACTTTGACGCACTTTAGCCAGTGACGTAGTAATTTGATTGGGAGCCCTGTGATTAAAGCTTCAATCGCGGTCTAGTCGTTTACTCCCTCATAGGATTTCTTTGAGCCGATCCATCATCTGAGGTAGTCTCGAAAAGTTTCTTCGGCCTTCTCGGTGCAACGCTGTAGATCTTCGACCGTGAAGGGCCTCCTGTATGTGCCTTCGAAATTCTGAAAGAATGCACTTTTCATATCATACTAGTTGTGGATTGCGTTCCGGGAGTTCATTGAGCCATGATCGATCCGTCTTCCGCAACATTAGTGGGATATACCGGACTACGACCAAGCTGTTTCCTCCTTTGGGGATGCAACGAGCCTGGAAGAAATCCTCTAGCTAGGTGTCTGGCTGAGCTACACCCTCGTAGGGTTGAATGTGCCTTGAGATAGGAAATCCTTCCAGAAAATTGGTTTGTAAAATATGTGGACCAAAGCATTTTTGGCCCACGTATATGTTGTCTGACTTATAGTGCCGCACCTCTATGTTTGAGTTGATCCGGTGCCTAGCCTCACTTCGTGATAGGGAGCATAGTCTCGGATGTTCTTTGTGGCTATGGTGCCGTGGTGCCGGGTCTATGCTTCCTCCACCACCTCCTCCGCCTCGACGTCCTCCCTGGCCTCCATGGGAGCCGTTATGGGTGCTTCATGGTGTAGAGGGTTGTGCTGGTAGGTTATTTCTGGCTGATCGCCGTCCTCCATCCGGGGTTTCATGGTGACGACAACCATGCTGGTTTGATCCGGCGTGATTTTCATTATTCCTTCATCCATCGTTGCCATCATTATGGCGAGGCTTAGCTATACATCTTGTGTGCCTGGGAGGTGGAATTATTTTCCGATCCTTCTCCCGACGATGTGCTTCATCTTCTTCCCTATGGTGATCTGACTACCGTCTGGGAGGTTGTTGTGGAACCATTGCTTCCATGGTGTCTCACTATGCGGCCGGGGCAATGTTGCTCCAACCACGTGCGGTTCTGTGCCACTATCCTGAAGAGCCAGTTCTTGAGTAGGTATCATCCCGAGGGTTGGAGCAGTGGTGCCGATTCGGTTCTCGACAGAGCCTTGAGTCGTGTCCGTGCGACATTGGTCGGATTTGGATACCAGTTTTCCACTAAAGGACGAGGCGGCCTTTTGTTTCTGTAGGCCCTTGTTGAGTAGTACTACACTCGTCCGGACCTGCACTGGAGTTGGATTATTCACTAGGATCTCTCGGGCAGCAGCCATATTTTCTACCGGTGTGTTATACACCCGGTTTCTCTTGCTATCAATCTGAGGTTATCCCATGGCTATGTTTTCTTTGTTTCCCTCAAGGAGAGATTTGTGAACAACCGGTTTTTTGTTGGCCAGCTCAGGGCCGTTCTGGGTCTTCTGATGCTGCAGGGAGTTGTACTGTCCTGCCTCTGCAATACACTGTTTTCCTCGATGAAATGAGTGCTTTCATCTAAGAGTACCTGGTGATGCGCTTCTAGGGCTTGGTCCCTTTCCTCTTACTCGTCCGGTGTGAGATCCGAGGCAGTTGGGATCGGCATTGTGAGTACTTCTCCGAGAATTTCATGGGCACCAGGGGTAACCACGTGTCCATCCATTGGATTCTTTTTTTGATTTTTCGGGGATCAAAGGACCGTCTAAATCCTCCTCGTATTCTTCGATGACTATCTCCACAGCTAGAGGATCTTTGGCCACAGTCTTCTTCTTCTTTTCCTTGTTAGACTTATTGGCACATGTGGCAAAGATGACTTTTGGTCCGATTGCTGGAGTCAAGCTTCTATCAGTACTCTCGTACATCTAGATGTCAGGATTTTCTCCGAGATCCATATCATCTTGCGGTTCGGGCTAGTTTTCATCGTATCTCTCGTCCATACTGTTGTAAGGACTTAGATCTAGACCTTCTCCTTCTTCCGTAGCCTCAGAGTTGATCTCCTCTTTAATTTCTGCTTCAAACGCCCGTAGTTCTGCCGACATCATGGAATCTCTAGGGAGGCTGGTGTGTCGGTGTTTCTTCCTATTGCATCCATAACCGAGTCTTTGTCATCTCCAGAATTGGCAGGGCCGGATCTAGATCCAATGTATCCAAAAAGTGTGATCCATATGGTCTGAGGTGATTTCGTCTCCCCTTGTTAGCTTCCCCTTGTTAGCTCTTGATGGTCTTGAGGATAGTATCCGTACTGACATTACTGCGTAGCATCATCTACCGCACTGTGTGCCTCAGAAGTGATTGTCCTGCCCCAACATCGGCAGAGTCAGATCCGAAGATGTTGCTACTATGATATTCTTGAGATACAACCTCTTGAGGGAGATCTTCTTCAGATCCTACCTTCTCACGATCTCCGCTTCAGTTGCGGGCTGGGGGGATTAGAGATTTCTGAGATCCAAAACTCTGCCGCCTCCACAGACAAAATAGATCCAGAAGTTTCTTCTGCCTCAATCAGCACCGCTGGGTGGATTCGGCAGGTTCAGCAAAACTGAGGTAAACGTCAATCTCGCCAAAAGAAATGATTGTGTAGCTGGTCGTAGGATCGGTAGCCGGAATCTAGGTCTCCTTGAGAAGGACAAGAGGGATGTCACTCGCATAGAGAACCTAACAAACGACGATGGTCTTGCCGATTCGGATTCGTGCAGATTCCGCCCGGAATGAAGCTCCAAAAGTCACTTGCCCATGATGGCGCCAACTATCGTTGGATTGATTACAAGTACGCCATGAGTGGGTCCTCGGGGCATCAGAAGATGTTGGGTGTGAAACCTAGGGTCATCCGGGACAATGAGCACATAAACATACCCATGTTCGAATCGGCCAGCGGTGAACGGATCCTACTCATGCTACCAATCTAGTAATACGACAAAGTCAGAAGTATAGATTACAAGAGAGGTTTCTCCTGTGCGAGTTGAGGTTGTGATTGTCGATGCCCCATAGGCCTATCCCTAGGAGTGCTTATATAGTCATCCTATCCTAGGGTTGTAGGAGAGTCCTATCAGGCTACGATATAGATTCGGCTACATAGTACATCTTGGACTACAAGTATTACTATAGGCCTAAGCCGTTAAGTCTTCTAGGCCTTCCCGTAGCCAGATGGGCTTCCAACTTCTCTCCCTACCTGGGTTGCCCATCAAGCAGAGCTCTAACTGAAGTGGGCCACCCTGGTCAGTGAGTCATAGTGGGTATACCCAGAATGTATATCGCCAACACCTATAGAAATTATTGCTATAGAAAAACATGATATAAATATCATACATACTCTTTATGTGACAAAATGTGTTCGTAGTTGAATAAAACATATCGATGATCCTGAATCGAAGCATTGTCATCTAGTTATGTGATAGCATTTCCAACCAACTTGTGGCCACTTCTACAAAAATATGGCATGGTGGCATCTTCATCTTCATTATCCCTTTCGTGACTACGAGCCTTTCGTTTATGCCTGATAAGACAACCATGCATGTACCGCGAGAAAAAGGTAAGGCTCTCATCAATTACATAACCTTCAGCAATAGATCCTTCTAGGTGACACCTTGTCCTCATCATTAGTTTCAACTTATTCAAGTACCTTCAAAATGTGTCAAAGCTTTATAGTTAGCTAGACAACCATTCACATAACAAGAATGTAGTTGACAAAGCAGAGGTTACAAACACACCTCTCAACTGACCACATGCTTTGATATTGCACAAGACTACCGAGCCTAGCTTCCATTGGCAGGTGCATGCACAAATGCACCATGACATAAAAAAAGGAGGGTGGGAAAACCTTCCCCATAAGGCAGAGAGTTTCAGCAATATCAAATTCCAACTTCACCATATCACCATATCATTCCTATATAAAACACAGTCATTTATGCAGACATCTATGTTGTTATACCCAATGCCTACATCTTTCACAAACTTATTGGACCCATAATAGTTCTTGGGTATTTGATTTCCATCAGGGAATGCTTCACCTAGTAACTGGAGAATTTCAACAAACATTCCATGGGCTGCTCCCGATAGATTTTTTATGTTCAAGAGCCTAATAATGAAATGCTTCCTTGAGAAATTCTTGCAACTTGGGTACATATCTAGGGAAGGTTCATATGCCAAATTGGTATAGGTAACAACATCATCAGATCTGTATTGGCAGAACCATCGGTATGCAGAAAATGCCCTGTACTAGACCTAAGTAGATCATGCATGTCATCAGTCATAGGATGACTAGCAGGTTCGGTACCCGTGCTACATTCAGGCACACCAGAACTCACGTGAACATACTCACCATGAAAAACCCGGTGCATATATCCTGGCAGAAAACCTTATCAACCAAGTGGTCAGCTAAAGTTGCATGGTCATGCCAATACAGATTCAGAGAAGCAAAGCAAGGACAACAGATTTTTCCTACATTTGCTGACCGGGAGAACGCAAAATCCAAAAAACTTTACAAACCATGCTTGTATTCTGCTGTCTACCTAAATGAATACATCCATCTCTTGTCCATTTGTGTTCTTCTAACGATCGAAGAATAGAAATAAAAATAACCTAGGGCAGTGCGGCACAGCGATGTCCTTGGGGAGGCTCTCCCGTGTGTTGACGCAGATGGGGTAAAGGGGGTGCTAAGGATAATTGTTAATAAGTACTTGAGATAAATATAATAATCTGCCTCTATCCATTTTTTGGCTGCTGAATCATGATTATGCATCATGCCAGCTATGATTGAGTTTGAATTAGCAGTACTGTTGGAGACAGCGTCCTTGTTTTGGAGACGGTCTTTATTTGAATCTGACTTTGGGCCCCTTACTCTTGGAGGCGGTCCCTACTAGAAGCTGTTTCAGGGTGAGGAGTTATTCCAAACAGTCAAGACTAATAGCCGTCTCCATGCTGTACTCCTTAGAGACATTTACATTTCAGAACCGCCTGAGGTCATGTATCTTACAGCCGCAAAGGAAAACTAGCTCAGGTGGTGTTCTCTTAGAGGCTATGCAATTTAGATGGAACAAGAAAACGGCTAAGGCCTATGGGCAATCACTGTGTCCAAGTAACGCATTTGTACTATATGATTATGATGATGTTGTTGATTGTCTCCATGCATTACTAACATTTTGACCTTGGCGATTTGAGATCCGCGGAAGCAGACATAGGTGTCTTTCTTGGTTGGGTAAGTCTTCTTACCATCCGACTTGGGATTTGAGGTATCAGCCTCCTCCATGTCGGAATATTGTTTGGACTCCTTACCTTTGTCAGAATTTTCTCTCATCTTCATCGCTTGGCCCTGTAGCCAGCAGATTTGTCGTTCTTGATGTCGTCATTGAAACAACACTAAACATTTGTGTTGGATGAGCCCCCATTCTCATCCGGGTGATGCATGCATGGATTATTAGCATTATCAGCCTAAGAGTAGGTTTTACCAGGCTACTGGTCTCCTCTACCTTGGTCCCGGGAAGTTCCACGGCCTTGTCCCTGGCTGCCTCCGTGGCCTCCTCGTCCTCTAGAATAGAAAGTTGTGTTGATAGCCGTGGATTCCGGATTGGGTTTCTCTTCTGAGGTGTTCTTGCATTTCTAGGCATGCTGCTGATTCGGCTGCTTAGCCGACTGTGGTATGGCCATGACATTTAGGAGTCCCTCAGAATCATCATCGGTATCTGCATATTTGCTTGCCGTTTCTATCAACTCTCCTAGATTAGTGACTTTGTCGCACTTTAGCCAGTGATGCAGTAATTTGATTGGGAGCCATGCGATGAAAGCTTCAATCGTGGTGTGGTCGTTTACTCCCTCACATGATTTCTTTGGGTCGATCCATCGTTCGAGGTAGTCCCGGTAAGTTTCTCCGTCCTTCTTAGTGCAATGCTATAGATCTCCGACCGTGTACGACCACCTATATGTGCTTTCGAAATTCCGAAAGAATGCACTTTGCATATCATAAAAGTTGTGGATTGTGTTTTCCGGGAGTTTATTGAGCCATGATCAAGCCGTCTTCTGCAACATTAGTGGGATATACCGAACTGCGACCAAGCTGTTTCCTCCTTTGGTGATGCAACGGGCCTGGAAGAAATCCTATAGCCAGGTGTCTAGGCGAGCAACACTGTCATAGGGTTTAATGTGCCTTGAGATAACAAATCCTTCTGGAAAATTGGTGTAGCATCCCAATTGTCTAACAATTGTAATGCTACTTGGTCTAGTAAGATATTGGCTACTTCCTATATATAATTGTTGCATCATAATTATATCATGCTCATGTCATCATGCCACCTTGCATTTGAGCATCATATAAAACCCCTTTTCTTTTGGTTCTTCTTTCATATGCATTATTAATTGTATTTGCCTCTTGGTATTGTATTTGGTTATTGATATATTGTTTAAATGCCCAAGTTGAGTTGGGGGCATATCTTTTATTCATCTCCATTATCTTTTCTTTTCACCACCTTATAATTCCACCATCCTATTAGTCCATGAGTTTGTTTGTTTTTCTTTTGATTTTATCTAGCTCATGGGAAATAGGGTGGATCTAGTTCTTTAAATTCTCTTGCTTGGCCTTGATTCCACTTCTTGGGAATGCATTAGAATAATGCCATATCTTTATTTTTGTTCTCACAAAATCAATCATGGCATTTTTTTTCATGGGCCATGCAACCATCATCAGCACCCTTGTTCCATTGGTTTTCCTTTGTTTTAGTGGTCCATTCTTTGTGGGATCATCTACATATCTCTCCACCATCTCCATATCCTCATCTACACCATTTTATTCTTTTCCATTCACTATGAAAGTGAGGCCTTTTTCCCATAAGCTTTTCCCTTCTCTTTTTCTTGATTACTTTTTCACCTCATCTTAGCCTAAATCCAAGCCCTCCCCTCACTCCCAAGTTAGCCCTGTTCCATTATTCAAAATATGCAAAAACTTCCAAAAACAATATTTCTTGGGCTTGTTTAAATCTGCAACAAATCAAAACAGATAATAAAACAAAAAGAAATAAAAAGGAGAAAAACCTTACCTGCAGCTCAGCGAGCAGCCCAGCAGCGGCCTCCCTACCTATCCACGGCCCAGCAGCGGCGCCCGCCCGCGGCCCAACCTCCTCTCCAGCCCGTACCGTTTCACCGTCGCCTCGCGCTGTTCCTCTTCTCCCTCCGTCTAACGCCGTTCGCCCTCTCTCTCTCTCAGCCGCAGATAGAAAGCAGCGGCGAGGAGAAGGTGGCCGTTCCCCGCCGTCTGCTGCGTCAGCCCATGCCTCCCGCAAGCCAGCCCTCCTCCTTATCCACGCGCCGAGCCGCTTTCTCCCTAACCCTAGCTACCTGCCCGTTCCTCTCTTTCTCTCCTCCGCGTGCCGCCGCCAGTCTGAGAGCCGCGTCGCCGTTGCCGTCCTCGCCGGTGACCGGGAACACGCCGGGGAGCGTCGCCGCAGACCGTGGAGTCGATCCCGCCCGCTGGGAGACGCCAAGCTCGCCGTAGCCACGCCCTCGCCGGCGAACAGCACACCACCGCAGCAGCCCCGCCGTCCCCCTCCGCTCCGACTACCTCCTGCCCCGATTCCAGTGAGAATCAATGAAGGTGAGCACCCCTCGCCCTCTTCCGTTTTCCCCCCACTCCGCGTGCCGTTCGCCGCCCGTATTTGGCTCCCGCCGGTGGACTGCCCCGCCGCACAGACCCAGCCTGCAGCTCCCCCTCTGTTCCCCGACGAGCCCCGTCCAGCACAGCCCGCCGCCGACGAACCTCCCTGAACAAGATCCATAGCTGGCGCTGCCCTCTCTCGTTTTCGTTGTTCCGGCCAGGTCTATCTCGCCGCGGATGCGACGCCACCCTCGCCGGAACATCTCGCCGTCGTTAGTCGTCGTCGAGGTTCAGAGAACAGCGCCAGATTCAGTCAGAGCTCGCGCGGCCGTTTTGCAAAAAGAACCCCCGCGCTTTTGTCGATCACGCCTAGGTCCCTAGCAGCCCCAGTGTCCCCACCTATCAGCCGCCTGGCAACTTGCAGGAAACCCCCCAGCATCCCCGACCCTCAACCCGCACTCCTTCCCCGCTGCGCGACGTGGTTCACCCATGCCCCCTCGCTGTCACGTGGGGCCTGCTTCACCGTCGGGCCCGCATGTCAGCGCTTGGGCTGGCTAAGCCGCGGTAGCAAAAGGTTTTTCTCGCGCGCGTGGCCCCAGTCCGCAGTGGCCCAGCCGTCAGCATCTGGGATAGGGTTGCCTGAAGTGTAAAATGTTTTCTGTTTTTCTGTGTTAATTAAACTTTTTCAGTAAATGTTTAAATCCAAAATTCAAAACAGATTTTAAATAACTTTTAAAATACAAATCCAAATAATACAAATATGCCATTCAAAATATCATTTGAACACTTTAAAATTTCGAGATGATTAAAATTACAATAAAATGCCCTTTTCTTAATAAATTAATAACTTTAAGTCGACAACTCCAAATTTGACAATTAATATGTCTAAATCGATCAGCGCGACGAGCCCGTTCTATTTATGCAGTCCTTGTTCTGAATTGAAGCATGCATCATGTCATTCTTCCAAATCTGAATTGTTTATGACAATAAAACTTGGTTAAATAAATAGTAAAATGCTTTATTTCTTGTATCCACACCTCACCTTTGCCATGCTACTTTAATTCCATGCAAATTGTGCATCATTCATCATGGCATGCTTTTTTGCTTGTCGCATTTTAATTCCTATGCTTGTGCACTTTATTTATGTTGGCCCTTGTTTGTTTGGTTCTTCTTCGAATAGACGCCTAGCAGGAGAATTATCAGGGAACACAGGAGTACTACCCAGATCCATCTCTCGCTTCAACTGAGCTGCCAGGCAAGCAATACCACATGCTTGCATACATACAGTACCTATTGCCTCTATCTTATTCTTGCATCATTGAGTCGCGATTGCATTAAATTGAATCCCATGTACTGCATAGCCTTTACTTTTTAAACCCCACCGAAGCTTGTTCCTCCAACCCATGAGCCATTACTACAGGAGTTGTTTGAGCCATGCGAGTCGTAGCAAAGCATGTGTAGGGTATGTGAGTGTCTGATGAATAACGAGGTACCTAAACAACTTAACCTGAGTAGTAATGGGATAACTAATGAAAGAGGCACCGGTGAGCAATATCTGCTATTTGGTTTTTCATGCTCACTTGTGTCCCGTAGGACCCCGAGTACTTGATTCCTGTTCCCTAAGCCAGAGCTTGATTCATTCTTATTTCTTGGGGCCACAATTAGTTTGGGATTTTATTACTATCCTGTACTTATGCCATGTTACTGTTTTATTTAAGATTGTGCGAGGAGCACCTGTACTGTTTTGGATCGCGCCATGTTTTCGCGGTATTGACAAGCCCAGTCACATTTTCGGGTTCCCAGTCGTTTACAACCGTCGTCGCAAACCCTGGGTCCGTCTCGGAGCCGGCCAACTTCGTTGCGGGTAGCTTATTAGGGTGGCCCCCTGAAATATTTCTGAATCCTGTGATTGCTTTGTCGTGAATGCCTCGTTAGGTTTTGATTTGGTTTTTCCGAGGTTGATCGAGTGTGTGTTGCTATTTGTGCACCCCTACAGGGTAAATCTTTCTGAAAGCCGTGTCCGCAGTTATGGACGACTTGGAGCACAGTTTCTCGATCATAGACAAGTATAACTAAAGTACCGCTTTTAATTTGACCAAGTACTTGACTAGTAAGTAGTGCAACACTCATGGAATGGTTAATAAAACTGCCAACGGATGCTGGGGGTTGTTCGTCTGCTTCCTCGTTGGTAAGCGAGGAAGAGGATGGATCTGTTAATTATACTGTTATAACTGTTGTTCTTAATTCACGGACTTCCGTCTATCATTGGTTAGGCGGAAGGTTAGCGAGTATCTGTAGAATTGTTAGGTATTATCTTTTGCTGCAATTGCGTCACCCCAGGTTGTGTCCCCTTTAGTGGCATAAAGACTTACTGAGTACCCCTAGGGTCTCACACGATAAATTGTTTGATTCAGATGAACAGGTGTACCCGCAAGATGGATACTGGGTGGAAGAGACAAATGATGTTGGCAACGATCATTCGGTGTAGAGATTCCGGGAACGGGGATCCGTGAGATCTGTGGGCGGGATGTGTTTATTTATGGGGCATCTTATGCCGATTTGCTTCTTATCCGTACTCGGATCTTGTTTTCCGCTTCCGACTGATACTCTGATGTGTGATGTATGAGGAGCTATCCTAAATTATTATATCTATCTAGGACATTTGAATCTTGCCGTATGGCGTTGCAATATTTCTATTTCTTTTAGATGGAATGGCTCTGAGGACTGTTGTATGTAGCTTGCATACATACTCATTTGTGTATGTAGTTGATCCCTTCGCCTACCGATTACACCGCTCGTTCTTGTCCCGTTGTCTGAAAGTGGTTAGGACGGCCGAAAGGTCTACCGTGAGTGGCCCTGGGCCCCACCGTACTATTTTAACCGCTTTCGTTTATCCAGGCATGTAACTAAGAGCGTAATTCACCGAGGTAGTTACAATTAGTATCAGAGCCATCCCGTCCTTCAGGGTCTCAAGCAAAATGGTCGTTGTCAGTCTAGCAAATATTTTGGTAGTTATGTATACTAGGGAAAAACAAAACGTGAGAGTAGGACTGCTTCCATTTTTCTTCTTACCCACCCACCCACCATTTTCTAGTAAGGAAGTGTAACGTTTTCAATCCTCTTCTAAAATTCAAACTAGGATTCACGTGTTCTGGGTTCCATAGTACCATAGGTTGTGTGTGTGTGTGTGAATTCTTTGTCTATCTGTTGCATCCAAATGTTATCACTATCTTCCTTTTGGTTATTAACTGTTGGTACATTCCATACCGACAGGCCTTTGTAAACCGACGCGATCTATTCTGATTCGTTGTATACCGACGCGATCTATCTTACTCTTTGTTATCCGACGTTATCTTGTTGGGGTGTTCTTTTTCGTAGTTACCAATCTTTAGGTTCATATTAAGAAGAAGGTATTGGGATATGTGTTTTACTGATTCATGTGGAAAGTAATGATTTGAGTGCGGGATGGAGTCGCGACCATACCACTACTGTTATCATTTGCTCTTGTATGTTGAATTAGTAGAGTTACTAATCTTGATTCGTGAAGTGGTTTTGTGCATATAGTGGTATTTAAATGCCAAAATTTGTGGAATTTTTTTTCTTTGTTAGTTTGTGTACCACACTCCTTGTTCAGTCGTGTGCGTTATGCTTAATATCTTCTAGTTGCCTTGAACTTTGTTGATATTTTAATATCATCTCAGTGAATTGCATCCTTTAATCTTGGTTAATTCCATTTTGGTACTATTTTGGATTATTATGATTCTCCATTATAGTACTGACTTGTGTTTTATATCAATCACAGGATGGCACCACCACGCCGTTCTGAGGAGGACATACCACCTGAACTTGGGGCTGCTTTGGCAAGTATTGCAAATGCTTTGGGCACTATGCAGCAGAACCAGCAGCGCTTCGAGGAAAGCGTGAGGAGGAATGAGTTTGCTCCGCTGCCTCCACCTCCCAAGCGAGGAGACATCAAGAGTTTTCTCAAGTTCAACCCACGCCAATTTGAGGTGTCTGATCAGCCACTTGATGCGGATGATTGGCTTCGTGAAGTGTCAAGGTTGCTGATGACTGCGGATGTTCCCGAGCAAGAATGGGTCAAGTGTGCTACTCACCTTCTGAAGGGAGATGCAGCTCTCTGGTGGGGAAATTAGCTCAAGGTAGATCTTTCTGGTTTCAGCCTACTTGGGAGCGGTTCACTGCTGCTTTCAAAGAGCAATATCTGTCAGAAATTGTCATGGAAAGGATGAAGGAAGTGTTTCTCAACCTCAAGCAGGGTACTGACAATGTCAACACCTACATCAGAAACTTCATGAACCTTTCTCGGTATGGTGGCAATGAGATCTGTGATGACAAGAAGAAGCAAAAGAGGTTTCGGCAAGGCCTCAATGCTTCCATCAAATATGCAATCACTCATGCAAGGACGGCATCTTTTCTTGAACTCCAACATACAGCTCTGCAGGAAGAAGCAAGTAGGCAAGTGTTTGAGGAGTCAAAGAAACACAGCTGTGATACAACAAGCTCTTCTGCTATGACAGCTCCTTCTAAGCGTCGTGTCTGGGTTCCTAACACCCCACCGTCGCTCCCTGCTCCACCAAGACCGTCAAGCTACGCACCAAGGCCACCAAACTCCTTCACTGCGGCTCCCAGGGGCTACAACCACAACTACCCTGGAGCGCCTGGCGGAGTCCCTGGCTACGTTGCTCCACGTCCACCTGGTGCTTGCTATACTTGTGGAAACACTGGGCATCAGCACTGGAATTGTCCAATGAACAACAAAGCTCTTCCACCACCACCTCCAAGACCTGCAGCAAGTGCTCCTATGATTCGTGCACCTCCACCTGGGGCTCTCAACATCAACACTAAGCCTGGGTCTACGGTTGCTCGTGCCAACTATGTCAACGTCGCTCAAGATGAGCATGCACCTGGAGTTGTCATGGGTATGCTTTCTGTTAACTCAGTTCCTGCACGATTTTTATTTGATTCTGGTGCTTCACATTCTTTCGTGTCATACAAGTTTGCGGAGAGTAATGGGTTACCTTCTGATTCTTTACCAACTCGCCTTATGGTGCAATCTCCTAGTTCAAAGATGAGGGCTTCTAAAATCAGCCATGACAATCAAATTGAGATTGGTGGCTCTTCATTTCCGGCTTCCTTAATTATTCTGGGAAATTCTGATATTGATGTTATCTTGGGCATGGATTGGTTGACAATAAATGCAGCTGTGATTGATTGTGCTGAACGTTCGGTTTCTCTGAAAATTCCTGAAGGCCATATAGTCTATTCTACAAGTCTGACTCCTGCAATTCAGCTTTATTCTTTGGCGGCTATGAATGATGATGCTATGGAAGGTATTCAGAGTGTTCCTGTAGTCTATGAGTTTCCAGATGTCCTTCCTGAAGAGTTGCCAGGTATGCCTCCGGATCGTGAGGTTGAGTTTGTCATTGAACTTGAACCTGGTACCGCTCCTATTTCCAAGCGGCCTTATAAAATGGGTCCTACTGAGTTGGCTAAACTCAAACATCAGTTGGATGAACAAGAGAAGTTGGGTTTCATTCAGCACAGTACTTCTTCTTGGGGTACTCCAACCATCTTTGTGAAGAAGCGAGACAAGACTGATAGACTTTGTGTTGACTATCGGGCACTCAATGCTAAAACCATCAAGAATAAATATCCCCTTCCGCAGATTAATGATCTCTTCGATCAGCTAGCTGGAGCTGTGGTATTCTCTAAGCTTGATTTGAGAAGTGGTTATCATCAAATCAAGATTCACAAGGAAGATGTTCCTAAAACAGCTTTCACCACCCGTTATGGCATGTATGAGTACACAGTCATGTCTTTCGGTCTCACCAATGCACCTGCCACCTTCTCGAGGCTTATGAACTCGGTTTTCATGGAGTATCTTGATAAGTTCGTTGTGGTCTATCTGGATGACATTCTAGTCTATTCTAAGTCTAAGGAAGAACACGAAGAACACCTTCGGTGTGTCCTAAACAAACTTCGTGAGAACTGCCTGTATGCAAAGTTCTCCAAGTGTGAATTCTGGCTGCCTCAAGTCACCTACATTGGTCACGTCATCTCTGCCAAGGGCATCGCCGTCAACCCAGAAACTATTAAGACAATTATGGACTGGCTTCTACCCATAAATGTCAAAGAAGTCCGGAGTTTCCTTGGTTTGGCCAGTTACTGCCAGTGATTCGTTCAAAATTTCTCAAAGATTGCGAAGCCTCTTACCGATCTCCTCAAGAAAGGCAAGAAATACCATTGGACTCCTGCATGTCAAGCAAGCTTTGAAACACTCAAAGAGAAGCTCACTTCCACACCAGTCTTGGTTCTTCCAGATACATCAAAGCCTTTCCAGATTTTCTGTGATGCTTCATTGCAAGGATTAGGTGCGGTCCTTATGCAAGAAAAGCAAGTTGTTGCTTATGCATCTCGTCAGTTAAAGACGCATGAGATCAACTATCCTACACATGACCTCGAACTCGCAGCAGTTGTCTTTGCTTTGAAAGTATGGAGGCATTACTTGCTTGGCAACTGTTGTGAGATCTTTTCTGATCACAAGAGTCTGAAGTATATCTTCACACAGCCTGATCTCAACCTTCGTCAGAGGAGGTGGATTGAAACAATTAATGATTTTGATTTGACCATCAACTACACTCCGGGCAAAGCCAATGTCATGGCCGATGCTCTCAGCCAGAAAGTTTATGTCAACAATCTCATGGTGGAAGAACAATAGCCTCTCTTGTGCGAGGAATTCCGCAAGCTCAACCTTGAAATTGTGGATCAAGGGTATCTTCTGAACCTTCTAGCAACACCTCTCTTGGAAGAAAAGGTCCGTTCCATTCAGCTTGGGGATCCTTACACTAAAAAGATCATCTCCAACATTCAAGTTCCGAAGTATGAGTCTTTCCACATAGACGGCCAAGGCACTCTTTTCTTTGAACACCGGATGTTTGTTCCGAACTACCCGGGTTTAAGAGAGCAAGTTCTCAAGGAGGCGCATTATTCTTTTCTTTCTATCCATCCTGATAGCACTAAGATGTACATGGACTTAAAAACACAATATTGGTGGCCTAGGTTGAAACGATATTGTGCCAAGTATGTCTCGGAGTGTGATGTCTGCCGCAGAGTTAAAGCTGTCCATCAGAAACCTTCCGATCTTCTACAACCATTGAAGCCTCTGGAATGGAAATGGGACAAAGTAGAGATGGACTTTATCACTGGTTTTCCAAGGTCGCAAAAGGGCAACAATGCAATCTTTGTTGTCATTGACAGGCTTTCCAAAGTAGCTCACTTCTTTCCAGTCAAGGAAACAATTTCTGCAATTCAGTTGGCTGAGCTCTATATCAATAGAATTGTCTCTCTGTATGGAGTTCCTCTTGAGATCAGTTCAGACCGTGGAAGCATCTTCACTTCCAAGTTTTGGGGAAGTTTCCAAAATGCTTTGGGAACAAAATTAAACTTTAGCACAGCTTACCACCCTCAGTCGCAAGGACAAGTTGAAAGGATCAATCAGATTCTAGAAGATATGCTCCGTGCTTGCGTTATCTCTTTCGGCATGAAGTGGGAAGAATGTCTTCCTTATGCTGAATTCTCTTACAACAACAGCTTCCAGAAAAGTCTAAAGATGGCACCATTTGAGGCTCTCTATGGTCGCAAGTGCAGAACTCCGATTGGTTGGTCGGGCGCAGGTGAAAGGATATTGTTTGGCCCCGACATTGTAACTCAAGCGGAGGAGAAAGTTCTCACCCTTCTTGAAAATCTGAAGATTGCTCAAAGTCGCCAGAAGAGCAATTATGAAAGAAAGCACACGGACATGGAGTATGTCCCTGGTGATCTCGTTTACCTTCGTGTCACTCCCATGAGAGGCACGCACCGCTTTGGTATCAAAGGAAAGCTGGCTCTTAGATACATCGGTCCTTTCAAAATTCGTGGAAGGAGAGGAGAAGTTGCTTATGCTCTTGACCTCCCTGAACAACTCAAAGTCCATGATGTTTTCCACATCTCTCAAGTCAAGAGGTGCTTCAAGGATCACGGCAGGACCGTGGACCATGAACTCATCAATCTCCAAGAATACCTTTCTTATCAAGAACACCCCACAAAAATTCTTGAAGTCGTGGAAAGAAGGACTCGCAACAAGTCCATCAAGTTCTGCAAGGTGCAGTGGTCGCACCATTCCGTTGATGAAGCCACCTGGGAACGTGAAGATGAGCTCTGTGCCAAGTACCCTACCCTCTTGGAGTCTTCTTCTTCCTAGAATCTCGGGGCGAGATTCCTGTTTAGTGGGGGAGAGTTGTAGCATCCCAATTGTCTAACAATTGTAATGCTACTTGGTCTAGTAAGATATTGGCTACTTCCTATATATAATTGTTGCATCATAATTATATCATGCTCATGTCATCAGGCCACCTTGCATTTGAGCATCATATAAAACCCCTTTTCTTTTGGTTCTTCTCTCATATGCATTATTAATTGTATTTGACTCTTGGTATTGTATTTGGTTATTGATATATTGTTTAAATGCCCAAGTTGAATTGGGGGCATATGTTTTATTCATCTCCATTATCTTTTCTTTTCACCACCTTATAATTCCACCATCCTATTAGTCCATGAGCTTGTTTGTTTTTCTTTTGATTTTATCTAGCTCATGGGAAATAGGGTGGATCTATTTCTTTAAATTCTATTGCTTGTCCTTGATTCCACTTCTTGGGAATGCATTAGAATAATGCCATATCTTTATTTTTGTTCTCACAAAATCAATCATGGCATTTATTTTATTTTTTGCATGGGCCATGCAACCATCATCTCTGGAGCAGTAGCGGCAGAAGGCTTGGCGGCCACATCTCTAGTCAACATGTCACGGATATTTTTTGACCCTCTAGCATCTCTGGAGGATTGCTTCAGGCTCACACCAGTTTTCCTCCTGAAACGTACAAATTATAAGTATAGGAGTTGAATAGGGTGTGAGCTAAAATACAAGCCAGAGAATTAATACACTTACTCCATGGCAGGAGCCTTGGTAAGGGGAATGTTGGTGGATTTCTTCTTCACAATCTCTAAGGCGGTGGTGGATCGTCTGGAGACTCCACTCTCCGATTGCTTCTTCTTCTTGGACTTGGAAGCAGCGTAAGAGGTCGAGCTCTTCCGCTTTCGTGCTGCCAAAGCTGGTTGGTCCTTGGGGGTGTCATCGTCGGACACCACCTTGATATCCTTCAGGTTAGGATCATAGACCTGGGAAGCCATTTGATCTGCCGCCAAGGTCGCCAGCTGGAAAGCAAAGGTGTGTTAGAATGATAACTTCAAGATGGAAAAACCTTAGAGTATATATCTAATGAGCAACAAAGGAAACATAAGCTACCTTTGGGCACTTGCCGCATTCGAACATGGAATAGGTGATCTTGAAGCCATGCTTCCTGTATTTCACCTTGACTATGTCCTTTAGCCAGAGCTTGATGGAGTCAGTGGAGAAGTTGTCTTGCGAGATACGCATAGGATCCTTCCGGCTTTTGGTGTACTTGCACATCAGCTCAGCGTGGTACTGTAGAGGCTAGATCCGCCTAGTGAACCAGCACATGGCTAGGTCCAAGCCTGTTAGACCTCCATCTACAAGCCATTCAATCCTCCTTACGACATGATTGGCTTCTTTGTCGGATGAGAGAGGGGCTAGGGACCTCCAGCTGGGTGCTTCGGTCGCAGCTCCATCGACGAAGTCGGGGTACGTCTCAAGATGGTCAGGTAGAGGAATGCCTGAGCCATAGAATTATGTGCACTGCCAGTTCTTGCAGTATTCTTGACCAACTATGCCGGGGAAACACCAGCTAGGACGGATCTTAAAGCTGATTGTTTCGCATATCCACAGCACATCCTTGTATTCTACGGACTCTCTCTTGACGTAAAAAAGTAAACAAACAGATCTAACCTAGGCTTTATTCCTAGGTATCCTTCACACAAGGCAATAAAGTTTCTAAGTGCAAGGATGTTGTTGGGAGAGAGGTTGTGGGGAAGTACTCGGAAGTGGCGAAGGACATCCAGGAAGAAGTCAGAGATTGGCAGGCTTACGCCACGTACCAACTGGGATTTGAGATATACCTTCTCTCCGGCTTGGGGAGAAGGAGTCACCTTGTCGACCAGCATGGCCTCCAGACCAAACCATCTGCCGCGGGGAGATACCCCTCGGCGATTAGTTCTTGTAGATCCTCGGTGGAAAGGTCGGAGCCCCTCCACACTCCCTTGTGGGAGTCATTATCCTCTTCAGCAGCTTCTGGCACCACTCGTCCTTGGTCATCGCCGGTAGTTTCCACCGAGGCGGTGATAGGAAAGACGAACCCCTCCGGTGGGACCGTCACTCCCTGGGATGGCTCCGTTGTAGCCTCGAGAGTCACCGCCATCGAGGGAGCAGAGCTGCTGGAGGCCATTTCTTAGGTGGAGAAGAATGGAGAAGAGGCGAAGCTCTGGCTAGGGTTTTCCGAGGAGGAGCTCGAACAGACGCGCGGCTGGACGAAGACAAAGATGTAGGTGAGAATGCGGGTAAAAGAAAATAACCTAGCCACAGGCATAATATATAGACCCGTCGTCAAGATTCATGCAAACGGATCCAATGGATGGAGCATTGCCGGCATGGAGACGAACATGCGCAGTAATTTCGGCATGTCCTCTGTCTTTGCCGCATTACCATTTCGGATTTCACGAGCTACCTTCTGTGAGTTTCGAGGTAGCGTAGGCTGTACCCTACGTCATCTTCCTAAGAGTTGCAGTGGAGAGTCACGTCTGAAGATTCCATCGAAGGCGGAGAATGTCCGGCTCTAGAAATGAAGACTGAGGGAATCTCCGGCTACATTGCGAAGCCAGAGAGGATTGCAGGGTTCTTTCAGAGATCTTTGAGATATTGCTTGACGGATTGCTAGCATCACCTAGACGGAGCATTCAAGATCAATAACCAAGACGGCACAAGATTTCAAAGTCCTCCGGGGGCTACTGTTTGGGATATGCTAAATGGGTACCATCATAGGATGTCTCTAATCTGGCTAACCCGGGTGGCCCACCGTTGGTAGAAAGGCCTATGGCCTGCTAGGTGACCATGTTAGACGGATCTAGAAGGGAGGCCCATGCTGGATTAAGGAAGGCCATGCAGGAGTCACCGACATACTCGGAGCCTTGGAGTGAAAGACACGGAATACTAATTAGTGTTAGTGTAGGTCTCTTTACCTTGTCCGGCAAGGTCCTTTCCCTGTAACCCTAGGTTCTGGTGCCATTATAAACCGGACCTGTGGGAGCCTTAGGGCACAATGTAGAACGATTCATAACACCCTCGCACAGCGAACCAATCTCTGTAACTCGGCGTATTGCCATTATAGTGATATATAGTAGGAGTAGAGTATTGCCACCGTTGTGGGACTTGAACCTTGGTAAACTGTGTTACCTCGTACCCGCCAAATCTCCGCCTTACCCCACGTCTTTAAACACGCACTGTGAGGAACCCTCCATGGCGTACTTGTCGGCAATACCACGACACATCATGAGGTACGCATAGTGTGGAGTCGTCATGAATCGTGCAAATGTTGGGCGTCCTAGGATTGCGTGGTACTATGATGGCGAGTCCATGACCTCAAACTCAATTTTTTCTGGCCTGAAATTTTCTCGGGTTTCAAAGAAAATATCAAGGTAGATCTTGCCTAAAGGAACCTCACCTTTTCTTGGGACGATGCCATGGAATGAGGTTTCCATTGTAGCTAGATTGGCCAAAGAGAAATTCATTGTGCGTAGCATATTAGTGTAGATGAGGTTGATGCTGCTTCCTACGTCCATAAAGACTTTGCTCATGTCGAACCAGCCGATTTGGGCTTCAACTATTAATGTTGAATGACCCGGTCAGGGGACACGAAGGGGGTGATTAGCTCTACTAAAGGTGATCTCCTGCTCGGACCAGTGGAGGTACTCGGGTGTCGGTGGTGGCGTCCTTACTACCATTATAACTTGTCAGGTGATCCATATTTGTGTCCTATTGGATGGGTGCCCCTTATGAATCACATTGCTCCCCTAGACCTTGTGTACTCATCATTCTGCTCTCTGTTTGCCTCGGGTTGCTGCTGGACCATCGCGGTTGTCGGGGGTGCCCCTAGTGGTCGTGGTGGTGCATTAAGTCCTAGTGTTCTAGGGGCGGTATTATATCCTTGGTTTGTTTCCTCGGCCACCTTGCTGGTGTATGCCCGCTGAAGCCCCAAAAAGTTGCAACAGTCCTTCATGAGGTGATTTTATCGCCTTCTTCCTTCTGAGTCAACATAGTAGTGCATGTGGCGTGGCCCATCCAACATGTGTAGAACTCGTATTGGGGCGTCTCTTGGCAGTCTTGGTCGGTATTGCTGCGCAGTCCCACCTGGTCCAACTTCGTATCGATTGCCTCGATATCCCCCACTACGATTGTCACGCCTGCAGTTGTACTCATTGACATAACCATCTGCAACGTGGCTTGACCCTCCATAACCATCCAAGTTGCATCGCTTCCTATTGTTAGTGTTTCGCTTGTCACGATCTTTTTCGGGTGAGCACCCATGTTTATTGTTAACTACATCTTCTCCGTCAGCCCATCGATTAGGCATGTCCATTAGTTGGGATATTGTTATTGGTTTTACTTGGCACATCTCCTCAGTGAATTCTTTTCAATGTATGCCATCATTGAAGGCATCGATTTCCCTCTCATCGGAAATACTCTTGGGTGAGTTTTTGATGATATTCCACCTTTGTATGAATGCATGTATTAGTTCTCTTGATTTCTGTTTGCACGCCAGTAACTCCTCGATAGATGTGGGTCGCTTGAATGTGGACTTGAATTTTTGGATGAATTTCTCCTCCAGGTCACCCCAACTACTTATTGATTCTTCGGGTAACTGCCGGAGCCAGCATCGTGCTGTGCTGGTTAAGTGCAACTGTAGGATTTGCATGGCGGTGGCCTTTGACCCACCTAGGAGTTTCACGGGTTTGCATATAATCGGCTAGCCATGCCTCTAGCTCTTGGAGGCCATCATACTTTTGACGATCATGAGGAGCTTGAAATCTCTGGGGTACATGTTGTTTTGCGAACCCAATGGGTAAAGAAACTTGCACCACATGGCTCTAGGTTATCCTCGCTTTCATTGTCTGAGTACCTTCTACGCCTCTCCCGAGATTTTTCGATTGTGCTTTGTGTAAAGTTGTCCCTAGCATCATGTGTGCGCGAGGAGTGCGTGAAGCACGCGTGGTGCGGTGATCTGAATCTTTGGGTTCCTTCCACCTGCCAAGGGCTGCTGCGACGGTGTAGTGATCTGTTAGATTTTGGGATAATCTCTTGGTTCCGTTTTGAAAGTGTTGCTCCAATCAGGCCGAGGCCTGTAACATCCTAATTTCAGCAACCCTGATTAGTTGTCCAGAGTGCAAAAATCAGGGGGAACAAAAGCTTTTCTTGTTTAATGATGAAGTGTTTTCCTGTTGTTTGACAATGTTTATGCTTATGAACATGTATTAGAAGATATACTCCTTACCTCAACATCAGTTGTCAGAAAGTTATTTAACAAAACTATCCTGGCTCATTTTATATATTCTCAAATGTTATGGGATTTCAAAATATGAGCCAAGATTCTTATGCAACCAAAACTATTTTAGTAGCTTCTATTGACAAAACTATGGAGAGATAAATAATATAATCTCCTTATGTTTTCAAGACAGAACCCTCAACCCTCTTATCTCTAGGTTTACCCAAAAACCCCTTTCAAAACTTTTCGAATTCTACTCTTGGTAGAGATACCAAGGACTATCATCTTACTCAAACTCCAACCTTTTCAAAATAACCATCCTTACCTCGATCTAGGCTTGATGGTAACCCTAATAGTAGGTTTGCTTGGTTTGTAAGATGAGTTTCCTTGATCTATGTTTGATGAGTTACCTTGACCTGATGTTTGACTTGATTGCTTAGAAGTAGTATGAGATACCCTAGGAGATCATCCACTAGGATCAAGGTACTTTAAAATCCCCAAAACCTAAGCAATAATACAAGATGGATCTGATCTCTAGCCACTAGGTGATCATGTAACACCCTTAACCAGATCAATTCTGAAGATATTCCTTCTAGAAGTTTCCAAGTCAATGAAGGCCAATATCAAGAAAGGATCATTTCTACTCAATATACACTTTAACATCATCCACTTGATGATTCTTGGGTACCTTGCAACCCCTCAAGAACATCCCCTCTCATGCTCTAGTCAAAAACCTCAAATCTGCCAAATTTGGCTAAGTCTGAAATCTGTTTCAACATCACCTTTTTGGAAGTATACCTTTCTCAACCCTTGTGCAGTTTTGGTAATGCACTTCACCCATATTGTTAACCATCCTAAGGGCTACCAAATACCACTTTTTCCCTTGGTTAGATCATCCTCCGACCCACGTGTTTTTGATGGTTTTGTAGGCAAGAAAGTAACATTTCCTGCAAATCTAGTCATCGTGCCTACTTTGACAGAAGCTCACACCATCATCCAACCCTCCATGGACCAACTCTTTGCATGGTTGTGTTATACTCATATAGGTCTATAAAAATCTACCTCACATGTTCCAAGTGGATCTCTGTGCTTCTTAAAACCACTTGGTTTATAAGGCATCGTGACTCATCTGGTATGGCAGCCTTAATTTCAACAAAGTTTGCCATCACTCCCAGACCATCTCAAATGTCACCACTCAAAACTCCTTCTTCCATGATCATCTATATGACTTGGTCCAACTAATCATCTACCCCTTGCCTCAAGGTGAGATCTGAGCTTCAAGATCCAACAAGGCTTAGGTGGTATAAAAATAACATCACCCTAGATCCCCACTGCCTTGTTCTTCCATCTAATTCAAGTTAGAATTCCAATTACCAAGGTTGAAAATGCTTTCTACACCTTGTCTACATCATCTACCTTGATCATCAACATTTACCAAATATTATCCATAATTATTATGGCTTCAAATCTAATTAATTCCTTTAATTGACAAAATCTTAAAACCCCTTTCCCAATGGAAAGTTTGGTTTTTGTCAAAACACTTCCCCAAATTTTGGCTCATGTGAGTTCCATATATCCTACCCTATCTTCCCATCTCAAAAATAAATATTTTGAGAAGCTTTATTAATTATTTTTGTCTATTATCTCAAATGGCAGAAATGGAATAATAATAGTTTTAAATATTGGTAATCCCCATTAAATCATGGGAAAATTCTCCAAAGTGTGACATCATATATGGGAATTATCACATCAGAAACCAACATGGTCCAATGTAAAAATATAAAATGAACTTCTAGAAACTACTTATGCACTTTTTGAATAAATGGTCTTAAGTGGACTTTAAATCCTTAGAAAAATCTCAAATAATCCCTAGAGAGGTACCTTGACCTCATATATCTACCAGTACACTTGTCTAAACTCATCCTTACCAAATTAATTGATTCTCTTCATGAGCATCCCCATGATCAAAGTTGACATTAATCAAATCCATGAGCTAAATCAAATGAAAACCTCATCAAAATATCTCCAGCAACTTCCACCAGCACCAGCACACCCCTCTGGTCGAGCTACACTATAGGCTTACTGTATCATTGCACCCTTTTTGTCCTTTAGCTATTGGAGCAAGTGAGAGAGAGAGAAAATCAATCCCATATAAAATCTTCATAGCAGCTGCAGCACGCCCCCTCTCCCTCTCTGGTCAACACAAGACCCCACTCCTCTCCCCTCTGCACCACTGAGAGCCACCTAGCTCTCCCTAGCCCTCTTCCCCCTCTCCTCCCTTTTCTTTCAACTTAGGTTAAAAGGGTGGACCACCCAAGGCTCCTAGGGCATAGACACCGCCCCTTACCACCCTCTCCACCGTCCATATTGACCAACCAACGCCCAACACCCTCCTCCCATCGCTCTTTGAGATCGGTTCACCATAGACCGAAACCCCTCGGTTAAATAAGACAGACGCCACCCCAGGGCCTCTCATGCCCTCATTTGCATCCTTGTCAACATCCGTTTCAAGGATCTCGAAGAGCTAGTCGACTCTGCCATTCAGATGGAAGGGAAGATTAACCAGGCAAACGACAACCGCAAGCGTCGTATGATGCACCAAGTTGGATCCAACAGTCACTCGAAGTACCGTCCCAACCCTTCTGCGGGATATGCACCAAGGAACTACCGACCCCCAATGTCTCGCCGAAGCTACCCCAACCGTAGTGGAGGCAATGTGAAGTACGGAGGAAACAACAACCACCCCGGCAACGCCAGCAATTTCAACCGTGCACCTCCCAAGAGAAACAACAACAACACTACACCGCAAACTGGAAGCAACGCTGTGCTCGTGGTAGCAAAAGACAAGTCTCCGATCACTTGTTTCGAGTGTGGAGTGAAGGGTCACTATTCCAATGAGTGTCCCAAGAAGATTGCCACCACTGCCAATGTGAATGCCCCAGCTCAACAACAGCGCCGTGTTCAACCAGGAAGAAGATTCGCCCCAGGGAACCCTCACAACTGCAACGGCTGTCTCTTCCACATGAACGCCGAAGAAGCCTAAGAAGCGCCAGATGTAGTGCTGGGTATGTTTTCTGCCAACTCAGTTTTAGCAAGTGTGTTGTTTGATTCTAGAGCATCGCACTCATTTGTCACCGAAGAATTTGCATGCACTAGTAAGATTCACCCAACCAATTTGAAGCATGTCATGATAGTTCAAATCCCCGGTTCAACTACAAAATCTAGAAAAAATTGCAAAGTTGTGCCTATCAGAATACATGGGATAGATTTTTATGCCAATCTAATAGTACTTGGAACCAAATGTTTGGAAGTAGTACTAGGAATGGATTGGAGGTCCAAGCATAAAGGATTGTTTGACTGTGCTAAGAAAGCCATCACCATGACCAATAGCTCTGGAGTCTCAGTAGAGCATATATCTGAAACCTTACCCCGTCAATTTAAGTGCAATAAGAGTCTAGCCCTACCCACCATAGACCAAGTCAGAGTAGTCTGTGAATACCCCGACGTATTCCCAGATGAATTGCCAGGTATGCCCCCGGATAGGGATATTGAGTTCATTATTGAACTAATCCCCGGAACCGGACTCATAGCCCAGAGAACCTATAGCATGAACCCCTCAGAGTTAGTGGAATTGAAGAAGCAGTTGGAAGATATGTTGGCAACAGGCTTGATTCAACCAAGCACATCGCCATGGAGATCGCCAGTGTTATTCGTCGACAATAAAGATGGAGGCAACCGCTTGTGCACAGATTACAGGAAGTTGAATGCCGTCACAATCAATAACAAGTACCCTAAACCAAAGATAGAGGATCTATTTGATCAGTTGACTGGAACAAATGTGTTCTCTAAGATCGATCTTAGGACTGGTTCTCACCAACTTAAGATTCGTGCAACGGATATTCCGAAGACCGCCTTTACTACTCGTTATGGTTTATACGAGTACACGGTCATGTCTTTTGGATTAACCAATGCCCCTGCTTATTTCATGAATCTCATGAATACGATCTTTATGAATTTTCTAGACAAGTTTGTCGTTGTGTTTATCGATGATATCCATATCTACTCCAAGTCAGAAGAAGAGCATGAGCAACATCTGAGAATCATCCTTGAAACTCTGAGAGAGCATCAGTTGTATGCCAAGTTCAGCAAATGTGAATTTTGGCTGAAAGAAGTAGGATTCCTAGGACATATTGTGTCTGCCAGAGGAATACCTATTGATCCCACCAAGATCAGAGATGTCGAGGCATGGGAAGCCCCAACCACTCAAACCCAAGTCCGTGCATTTCTCAGATTAGCGGGATACTACCGCAAGTTCGTGGAAGGATTTTCGAGCATAACAAGACCCATGACCCAATTGTTGAAGAAGGACAAGAAGTTTGAATGGACTGACAAATGTGAAGCCAGTTTCCAGGAGCTGAAGAAGAGATTGATTTCAGCCCCAATATTGATCATGCCAGATATCAAGAATTCGTTTGATGTGTATTGTGATGCATCCAAGGTTGGTCTCGAATGTGTATTGATGCAAGAAGGCAAAGTCATCGCTTATCTGTCTCGACAATTGAAACAGCATGAGCATAAGTATCCGACCCATGATCTTGAGTTAGTAGCCGTAGTTTTGGCATTGAAGACATGGCCTCATTATCTTATGGGTAATCGTTGCAAGATTTACTCAAACCACAAAAGCTTGATGTATATTTTCACTCGGAAGGATCTGAATATGAGGCAAAGGAGATGGATAGAGTTAATCAAGGATTATGACCTTGTGTAACTACCTCGGTGAATTACGCTCTTAGTTAATGCCTGGATGAACGAAAGTGGTTAAAATAGTACGGTGGGGCCCAGGGCCACTCACGGTAGACCTTTCGGCCGTCCTAACCACTTTCAAACAACAGAACAAGAACGAGCGGCGTAATCGGCAGGCGAAGGGATCAACTACATACACAAATGAGTATGTATGCAAGCCACATAGAACAGTCCTCGGAGCCATTCCATCTAGAATAAATAGAAATATTACAACGCCATACGGCAAGATCCAAATGTTCTAGATAGATATAATAATTTAGGATAGCTCCTCATACATCACACATTAGAATATCAGGCGGAAGCGGAAACAAGATCCGAGTACGGATAAGAAGAAAATTGGCATAAGATGCCCCATAAATAAACACATCCCGCCCACAGATCACACGGATCCCCGTTCCCGGAATCTCTACACCGAATGATCGTTGCCAACATCATCTGTCTCTTCCACCTAGTATCCATCTTGCGGGTACACCTGTTCATCTGAATCAAAAATTTATCGTGTGAGACCCTAGGGGTACTCAGCAAGTCTTAATGCCGCTAAAGGGGACACAACCTGGGGTGACGCAATTGCAGCAAAAGATAATACCTAACAATTCTATAGAGACTCGCTAACCTTCCTCCTAACCAATGATAGACGGAAGTCCGTGAATTAAGAACAACAGTTATAACAGTATAATTAACAGATCCATCCTCCTCCTCGCTTACCAACGAGGAAGCGGACGAACAACCCCCATCATCCGTTGGCAGTTTTATTAACCATTCCATGAGTATTGCGCTATTTACTAGTCAAGTACTTAGTCAATTTAAAAGCGGTACTTTAGTTATACTTGTCTATGATCGAGAAACTGTGCTCCAAGTCGTCCATAACCGCGGACACGGCTTTCAGAAAGATTTACCCTGCAGGGGTGCACGAATAGCAACACACACTCGATCAACCTCGGAAAAACCAAATCAAAACCCAACGAGGCATTCACGACAAAGCAATCACAGGATTCAGAAATATTTTAGGGGGCCACCCCATTAAGCTACCCGCAACGAAGTTGGCCGACTTCGAGACGGACCCAAGGTTTGTGTGGATGGCGGTAAACGACTGGGAACCCGAAAATGTGACTGGGCTTGTCGATACAGCGAAAACGTGTCACGATCCAAAACGGTACAGGTGCTCCTCGCACAATCTTAAATAAAGCAGTAACATGGCATAAGTACAGGATAGTAATAAAGCCCCAAACTAATTGTGGCCCCAAGAAATAAGAATGAATCGAGCTCTGGCTCAAGGGGGTCCATAAGGCCTCCCGGATGTGGATAGTGCGAATAAACAAGGAACAGGAATCAAGTACTCGGGGTCCTATGGGACACAAGTGAGCATGAAAAACCAAATAGCAGATATTGCTCACCGGTGCCTCTTTCATTAGTTATCCCATTACTACTCAGGTTATGTTGTTTAGGTACCTCATTATCCATCAGACACTCGCATACCCTACTCATGCTTTTCTACGACTCGCATGGCTCAAACAACTCCTGTAGTAATGGCTCATGGGACCGGAACAAGCTTAGTGTGGTTTAAAAGTAAAGGCTATGCAGTACTTGGGATTCAATTTAATGCAATCGCGACTCAATGATGCAAGAATAAGATAGAGGCAATAGGTACTGTATGTATGCAAGCATGTGGTAGTGCTTGCCTGGCAGCTCAGTTGAAGCGAGAGATGGATGTGGGTAATACTCCTATGATTCCTGGTAATTCTCCTGCTGGGCGTCTATTCGAAGAAGAACCAAACAAACAAGGGCCAACATAAATAAAGTGCACGAGCATATGAATTGAAATGCGACAAGCAAACAAGCATGCCATGATGAAGGATGCACAATTTGCATGGCATTTAAGTAGCATGGCAAAGTTGAGGGGTGGGTACAAGAAATAAAGCACTTTATTATTTATTTGCCCAAGTTTTATTGTCATAAACGGTTCAGATTTTAAATGACAACATGATGCATGCTTCAATTCAGAACAAGGATTGCATAAATAGAACGGGCTCGTCGCGCTGATCGATTTAGACATATTATTTGTCAAATTTGAAGTTATAAAACAAAAGTTATTAATTAAATAAGGAAAAGGGCATTTTTATTGTAATTTTAATCATCTCGAAATTTAAAGTGTTCAAACATTATTTTGAAGGGCATATTTGAATTCCTCACATTTTTATGATTCCAAAACATATATTATTTGTATTATTTGGATTTGTATTTTAGAAATTATCTGAATCTAAAAAGAATTTGAATTTAAATTAATTTGAAAAAGATTTGAATAAAAACAGACTCAGGGAATTACTTTTCTCACTCAGGCAAAAACAACCCCAGACGCTGACAGGTGGGCCTTTGCTGACTAGGCCACGCGCGCGGGAAAAATGTTTTGTCACCGCGGGCTCGCCTAGCCACTGTGACTGCGGGGTGGGCCAACTGGCGCAGGCCCACATGACAGTGGCGAGGGAGACATGGGCTGACAGGTGGGGCTGGGGCTGGAGCGCGGGTTGCGGCTGAGAAAGGCTGAGGGGTTTTCTGCAAGATGGCCAGGGCGACTGACAGGTGGGGACACTAGGAGCGCGGGTTGCAGGAATCAAAAAGGTGGGGGGCTTTTTGAAAATTACCACGGGCCCGGTTTACTGTTTTTCTTCCTCTCGCATCTGGCGAGGGAAATCGGCGCGCGGCGCGAGCGGGGTTCGATCCTGGGACGCGGGGAAGCGCGCTGAGGGTGCTAGCCGGTGCGGCGGGCTAGGGGAGCTGACAGGGAGGTGGACGCGAGCTAGATAAGGGGCTGTGCGGCGCGGGATATCTGCAGATGCCGGCGAGCTCTGGCGCGCGGTGGGTGTTCGACGAAACGCACGGCGGCGTTAGGGCGGTACGGCGAGGCGGACCATGTCAGGGAGGAAGGGAGGCTCACCGCGGGTCGCCTGGTGCGGTTGGATTGGACGAGGGCGCGGCGGATCGTCGACGACGCAGACGCTCCGGCGGGCTAGGGTTTCGGAGGTCGGCGATGATCTGGCGTGGACAGGGCGTCGCTGGCGTGGACAGGGCGTCGCAGGGGAACGTCCACGAGCTCCCAAGCCACCTCCAGGTCGAGCTGCACGGCAGGATCGTCGGGGGCGAGATGGACCTGGCGGCGACCAGCATCGGCTGCTGGTGGTCGGAGAGGAAGATGGGGAAGGAGGGGGCGACTCGGGCCAAATCTAGGCGAGGCCAGAGAGACGTGGGGAGGGAGGAAAAGAAGGGAGAGAGAGAGGAGGGCAGCTGGGGCACGGCGGATAAAGGTGGCCTCGGTGCCACCTTTCCTGCCTCCTTTCTCCACGAGCACGTGCTCGGCCAGCTGGGGCTGGACCTGGGGCTGCAGGTGGGGCTAGGAGAGAGGGACGGCAGGGGGGCTCGGCTGGAGGGGGACCCTCGGGTCAGGGAGAAGACAAGAGAGGAAGGGGGTAGCTAGGCTAGGTTAGACGGGGCATGGTTCGGGTTAGGGTTAGCTAGAGTTAGGGAGAGGGTTAGGGTTAGCTAGGTGTTGCTCAGCAGGTTAGAGAGAGAGGGAGGGCAAGTGAGAGAGATGGGAGAAGGTTAGGGTTAGGGTTTAGTGGGAATAGGTTTATGAGGAGGATTAAGAGAGTGGCTAGGTTAGATTATTTTAGGTTTTTAATTTGTTAAAACTTGTACCAAGGCCAATTCAAGTGGAACATGAGGAGTGTTTGAATTAACATGAGATGAAGTGAAGGAGAATCTCAAGAAAAGAAAAAGAAAGGAAATGAGGAACTAGGCCTCATATGGTTCATGTGTGTAGATTAAAATTAAGAAGAAAGATATATATGAGCCTATGAGGATGGTGGAGTGGTAGGAGATGTTTGCTTAAAGATAGAATCCTTTAAAACCAAAGAAAAACCAAAGGAGAGGAAGGTGGTGAAGAATTGTGCATGGCCCATGCAAAATAATAATGCCATGATATATTTTGTGAAAACAATATTAGTATTATGGCATTAATCTATGCTTATCCAAAAAGTGGAGATTAAACCAAGCAAAGGAATTTAATGGACTAGATCCACCCTATTGCACATGAGCTAGAGAAATCCAAAATAAAGACAAACAAGCTCATGGTTAATGGGATGGTGGAATTATAGGGTGGTCGGAGAGAAAGGTGGTGTAATGGAATTAAAAGATATGCCCCCAACTCAACTTGGGCATAGAACAATATATCAATAGCCAAATACAATATCAAGAGGCAAATACAATTCATAATGCATGTGAGAGAAGAGCCAAAGGAAAAAGGGTTTTATATGATACTCAAATGCAAGGTGGCATGATGACATGAGCATGATATAATTATGATGCAATAATAATATATATGAGGTAGCCAATATCTTACTAGGACAAGTAGCATTACAATTGTTAGACAATTGGGATGCTACAACTCTCCCCCACTAAACAGGAATCTCGTCCCGAGATTCTAGGAAGAAGAAGACTCAAAGAGGGTAGGATACTTGGCACGGAGCTCATCTTTATGTTCCCAGGTGGCTTCATCAACGGAATGGTGCGACCACTGCACCTTGCAGAACTTGATGGACTTGTTGCGAGTCCTTCTTTATGCGACTTCAAGAATTTTTGTGGGGTGTTCTTGATAAGACAGATCTTCTTGGAGATTGATGAGTTCATGGTCCACGGTCCTGCCGGGATCCTTGAAGCACTTCTTGAGTTGAGAGATGTGAAAAACATCATGGACTTTGAGTTGTTCAGGGAGCTCAAGAGCATAAGCAACTTCTCCTCTTCTTCCACGAATTTTGAAAGGACCGATGTATCTAGGAGCCAGCTTCCCTTTGATACCAAAACGATGCGTGCCTCTCATGGGAGTGACACGAAGGTAAACGAGATCACCAGGGACATACTCCATGTCCGTGTGCTTTCTATCATAATTGCTCTTCTGGCGACTTTGAGCAATCTTCAGATTTTCAAGAATGATGTGAACTTTCTCCTCCGCTTGAGTTACAATGTTGGGACCAAACAATAATCTTTCACCTGGGCCCGACCAACCAATCGGAGTTCTGCACTTGCGACCATAGAGAGCCTCAAATGGTGCCATCTTTAGACTTTTCTGGAAACTGTTGTTGTAAGAGAATCCAGCATAAGGAAGACATTCTTCCCACTTCATGCCGAAAGAGATAACGCAAGCACGGAGCATATCTTCTAGAATATGATTGATCCTTTCAACTTGTCCTTGCGACTGAGGGTGGTAAGCTGTGCTGAAGTTTAGTTTTGTTCCCAAAGCATTTTGGAAACTTCCCCAGAACTTGGAAGTGAAGATGCTTCCACGGTCTGAACTGATTTCAAGAGGAACTCCATACAGAGAGACAATTCTGTTGATATAGAGTTCCGCCAACTGAATTGCAGAAATTGTTTCCTTGACTGGAAAGAAGTGAGCTACTTTGGAAAGCCTGTCAATGACAACAAAGATTGCATTGTTGCCTTTCTGCGACCTTGGAAAACCAGTGATGAAGTCCATCTCTACTTTCTCCCATTTCCATTCCGGAGGCTTCAATGGTTGTGGAAGACCGGAAGGTTTCTGATGAACAGCTTTAACTCTGCGACAAACATCGCACTCTGAGACATACTTGGCACAATATCGTTTCAAACCAGGCCACCAATATTGTGTTTTCAAGTCCATGTACATCTTAGTGCTTCCATGGTGGATAGAAAGAACAGAATCATGCGCCTCCTTGAGAACTTGCTCTCTTAAACCCGGGTAGTTCGGAACAAACATCCGGTGTTCAAAGAAAAGAGTGCCTTGGTCATCCACGTGGAAAGACTCATACTTCGGAAGTTGAATGTTGGAGATGATCTTTTTAGTGTAAGGATCCCCAAGCTGAATGGAACGGACCTTTTCTTCCAATAGAGGTGTTGCTAGAAGGTTCAGAAGATAACCTTGATCCACAATTTCAAGGGTGAGCTTGCGGAATTCCTCGCACAAGAGAGGCTGTTGTTCTTCCACCATGAGGTTGTTGACATAAGCTTTTCGGCTGACAGCATCTGCCATGACATTGGCTTTGCCCGGGGTGTAGTTGATGGTCAAATCGAAATCATTGATTGTTTCAATCCACCTCCTCTGACGAAGGTTGAGATCAGGCTGTGTGAAGATATACTTCAGACTCTTGTGATCAGAAAAGATCTCACAACGGTTGCCCATCAAGTAATTCCTCCATACTTTCAAAGCAAAGACAACTTCTGCGAGTTTGAGGTCATGTGTAGGATAGTTGATCTCATGCGTCTTCAACTGACGAGAGGCATAAGCAACAACTTGTTTTTCTTGCATAAGGACCGCACCCAATCCTTTCAATGAAGCATCACAGAAAATCTAGAAAGGCTTTGATGTATCTGGAGGAACCAAGACTGGTGTGGAAGTGAGCTTCTCTTTGAGTGTTTCAAAGCTTGCTTGACATGCAGGAGTCCAAAGATATTTCTTGCCTTTCTTGAGGAGATCGGTAAGAGGCTTCGCAATCTTCGAGAAGTTTTGAACGAAGCGACGACAGTAACTGGCCAAACCAAGGAAACTCCGGACTTCTTTGACATTTATGGGTGGAAGCCAGTCCATAATTGTCTTAATAGTTTCTGGGTTGACGGCAATGCCCTTGGCAGAGATGACATGACCCAGGTAGGTGACTTGAGGCAGCCAAAACTCACACTTGGAGAACTTTGCATACAGGCGGTTCTCACGAAGCTTGTTTAGGACACACCGAAGGTGTTCTTCATATTCTTCCTTAGACTTAGAATAGACTAGAATGTCATCCAGATAGACCACAACGAACTTATCAAGATACTCCATGAAAACCGAGTTCATAAGCCTCGAGAAGGTGGCAGGTGCATTGGTGAGACCGAAAGACATGACCGTGTACTCATACACGCCATAGCGGGTGGTGAAAGCTATTTTGGGAACATATTCCTTGCGGATCTTGATTTTATGATAACCACTTCTCAAATCAAGCTTAGAGAATACCACAGCTCCAGCTAGCTGACCGAAGAGATCATTAATCGGCGGAAGAGGATATTTATTCTTGATGGTTTTAGCATTGAGTGCCCGATAGTCAACACAAAGTCTATCAGTCTTGTCTCGCTTCTTCACAAAGATGGTTGGACTACCCCAAGAAGAAGTAGTGTGCTGAATGAAACCCAACTTCTCTTGTTCATCCAACAGACGTTTAAGTTCAGCCAACTCAGCAGGACCCATTTTATAAGGCCGCTTGGAGATAGGAGCGGTACTAGGTTCAAGTTCAATGACAAACTCAACCTCACGGTCCGGAGGCATACCTGGCAACTCTTCAGGAAAGACATCTGGAAACTCACAAACTACAGGAACACTCTGAATACCTTCCATAGCATCATCATTCAGAGCCGCCAAAGAATAAAGCTGAATTGCCGGAGTCAGACTTGGAGAATAGACTATATGGCCTTCAGGAATTTTCAGAGAAACCGAACGTTCAGCACAATCAATCACAGCTGCATTTGCTGTCAACCAATCCATGCCCAAGATAACATCAATATCAGAATTGCCCAGAATAATTAAGGAAGCCGGAAACGAAGAACCACCAATCTCAATTTGATTGCCATGGCTGATATGAGCAGCCCTCATGTTTGACCCAGGAGATTGTACCACAAGACGGTGTAATAAAGGAACCATAGCCAGATCTTGCTCATGAGCAAACTTGTGAGAAACAAAAGAATGCGAAGCACCAGAATCAAACAAAACTCGTGCAGGAACTGAGTTAACAGGAAGCATACCCATGACAACTCCAGGAGCATGCTCAGCTTGAGCGGCGTTGACACAGTTGGCACGAGCAACCGTAGATCCCGGCTTAGTGTTGATGTTGAGAGCCCGAGGTGGAGGTGCACGAATCATAGGAGCACTTGCCGCAGGTCTTGGAGGTGGTGGTGGAAGAGCTTTGTTGTTCAATGGACAATTCCACTGCTGATGCCCAGTGTTACCACAAGTATAGCAAGCACCAGGTGGACGTGGAGCAACGTAGCTAGGGACTCCGCCAGGCGCTCTAGGGTAGTTGTGGTTGTAGCCCCTGGGAGCCGCAGTGAAGGAGTTTGGTGGCCTTGGTGCGTAGCTTGAAGGTCTTGGTGGAGCAGGGAGCGACGGTGGGGTGTTAGGAACCCAAACACGACGCTTAGAAGGAGCTGTCATAGCAGAAGAGCTTGTTGTATCACGGCTGTGTTTCTTTGACTCCTCAAACACTTGCCTACTTGCTTCTTCCTGCAGAGCTGTGTGCTGAAGTTCCAGGAAAGATGCTGGCCTTGCATGAGTGATTGCATATTTGATGGAAGCATTGAGGCCTTGCCGAAACCTCTTTTGCTTCTTCTTGTCATCAGAGATCTCATCGCCACCATAACGAGACAGGTTCATGAAGTTTCTAATGTAGGTGTTGACATTGTCAGTGCCCTGCTTGAGGTTGAGAAACACTTCCTTCATCCTTTCCATGACAATTTCTGACAGATATTGCTCTTTGAAAGCAGCAGTGAACCGCTCCCAAGTAGGCTGAAAACCAGAAAGATCTGCCTTGAGATAATTTTCCCACCAGAGAGCTGCATCTCCCTTCAGAAGGTGAGTGGCACATTTGACCCATTCTTTCTCGGGAACATCCGCAGTCATCAGCAACCTTGACACTTCACGAAGCCAATCATCCGCATCAAGTGGCTGATCAGACACCTCAAATTGGCGTGGGTTGAACTTGAGAAAACTCTTGATGTCTCCTCGCTTGGGAGGTGGAGGTAGCGGAGCAAACTCATTCCTCCTCACGCTTTCCTCGAAGCGCTGCTGGTTTTGCTGCATAGTGCCCAAAGCATTTGCAATACTTACCAAAGCAGCCCCAAGTTCAGGTGGTATATCCTCCTCAGAACGGCGTGGTGGTGCCATCCTGTGATTGATATAAAACACAAGTCAGTACTATAATGGAGAATGATAATAATCCAAAATAGTACCAAAATGGAATTAATCAAGATTAAGGAATGCAATTCACTGAGATGATATTAAAATATCAACAAAGTTCAAGGCAACTAGAAGATATTAAGCATAACACACACGACTGAACAAGGAGTGTGGTACACAACTAACAATGAAAAAATTTCCGCAAATTTCGGCATTAAAATACCACTATATGCGCAAAACCACTTAACGACTCAAGATTAGTAACTCTACTAGTTCAATATACAAAAGCAAATGACAAAAGTAGTGGTATGGTCGTGAATCCATCCCGCACTCAAATCATTACTCCGCACATGAATCAGTAAAACACATATCCCAACAACTTCTTCTAAAATGAACCTAAAGATTGGTAACTACGAAAAAGAACACCCCAACAAGATAACGTCGGATAACAAAGAGTATCGCATCGGTGTACCACGAATCGGAATAGATCGTGTCGGTTTACAAAGGACTGTCGGTAGGGAATGTACCAACAGTTGATAACCAAAAGGCAGATAGTGATAACATTTGGATGCAACAGATAGACAAGGAATTCACACACACACACACAAACATAACCTATGGTACTACGGAACCCAGAACACGTGAATCCTAGTTTGAAGTTTAGAAGAGGATTGAAAACGTTACACTTCCTTACCAGAAAAAGGGTGGGTGGGTGGGTAAGAAGAAAAAATGGAAGCAGTCCTACTGTCACGTTTGTTTTTCCCTAGTATACATAACTACCAAAATATTTGCTAGACAGACAACGACCATTTTGGCTGAGACCCTAAAGTGCGGGATGGCTCTGATACCAATTGTAACTACCTCGGTGAATTACGCTCTTAGTTAATGCCTGGATGAACGAAAGTGGTTAAAATAGTACGGTGGGGCCCAGGGCCACTCACAGTAGACCTTTCGGCCGTCCTAACCACTTTCAAACAACAGGACAAGAACGAGCGGCGTAATCGGTAGGCGAAGGGATCAACTACATACACAAATGAGTATGTATGCAAGCCACATACAACAGTCCTCAGAGCCATTCCATCTAGAAGAAATAGAAATATTGCAACGCCATACGGCAAGATCCAAATGTTCTAGATAGATATAATAATTTAGGATAGCTCCTCATACATCACACCTCAGAGTATCAGGCGGAAGCGGAAAACAAGATCCGAGTACGGATAAGAAGCAAATTGGCATAAGATGCCCCATAAATAAACACATCCCGCCCACAGATCACACGGATCCCCGTTCCCGGAATCTCTACACCGAATGATCGTTGCCAACATCATCTGTCTCTTCCACCTAGTATCCATCTTGCGGGTACACCTGTTCATCTGAATCAAAAATTTATCGTGTGAGACCCTAGGGGTACTCAGCAAGTCTTAATGCCGCTAAAGGGGACACAACCTGGGGTGACGCAATTGCAGCAAAAGATAATACCTAACAATTCTATAGAGACTCGCTAACCTTCCTCCTAACCAATGATAGACGGAAGTCCGTGAATTAAGAACAACAGTTATAACAGTATAATTAACAGATCCATCCTCCTCCTCGCTTACCAACGAGGAAGCGGACGAACAACCCCCATCATCCGTTGGCAGTTTTATTAACCATTCCATGAGTATTGCGCTATTTACTAGTCAAGTACTTAGTCAATTTAAAAGCGGTACTTTAGTTATACTTGTCTATGATCGAGAAACTGTGCTCCAAGTCGTCCATAACCGCGGACACGGCTTTCAGAAAGATTTACCCTGCAGGGGTGCACGAATAGCAACACACACTCGATCAACCTCGGAAAAACCAAATCAAAACCCAACGAGGCATTCACGACAAAGCAATCACAGGATTCAGAAATATTTTAGGGGGCCACCCCATTAAGCTACCCGCAACGAAGTTGGCCGACTTCGAGACAGACCCAAGGTTTGTGTGGATGGCGGTAAACGACTGGGAACCCGAAAATGTGACTGGGCTTGTCGATACAGCGAAAACGTGTCACGATCCAAAACGGTACAGGTGCTCCTCGCACAATCTTAAATAAAGCAGTAACATGGCATAAGTACAGGATAGTAATAAAGCCCCAAACTAATTGTGGCCCCAAGAAATAAGAATGAATCGAGCTCTGGCTCAAGGGGGTCCATAAGGCCTCCCGGATGTGGATAGTGCGAATAAACAAGGAACAGGAATCAAGTACTCGGGGTCCTATGGGACACAAGTGAGCATGAAAAACCAAATAGCAGATATTGCTCACCGGTGCCTCTTTCATTAGTTATCCCATTACTACTCAGGTTATGTTGTTTAGGTACCTCATTATCCATCAGACACTCGCATACCCTACTCATGCTTTTCTACGACTCGCATGGCTCAAACAACTCCTGTAGTAATGGCTCATGGGACCGGAACAAGCTTAGTGTGGTTTAAAAGTAAAGGCTATGCAGTACTTGGGATTCAATTTAATGCAATCGCGACTCAATGATGCAAGAATAAGATAGAGGCAATAGGTATTGTATGTATGCAAGCATGTGGTAGTGCTTGCCTGGCAGCTCAGTTGAAGCGAGAGATGGATGTGGGTAATACTCCTGTGATTCCTGGTAATTCTCCTGCTGGGCGTCTATTCGAAGAAGAACCAAACAAACAAGGGCCAACATAAATAAAGTGCACGAGCATATGAATTGAAATGCGACAAGCAAACAAGCATGCCATGATGAAGGATGCACAATTTGCATGGCATTTAAGTAGCATGGCAAAGTTGAGGGGTGGGTACAAGAAATAAAGCACTTTATTATTTATTTGCCCAAGTTTTATTGTCATAAACGGTTCAGATTTTAAATGACAACATGATGCATGCTTCAATTCAGAACAAGGATTGCATAAATAGAACGGGCTCGTCGCACTGATCGATTTAGACATATTATTTGTCAAATTTGAAGTTATAAAACAAAAGTTATTAATTAAATAAGGAAAAGGGCATTTTTATTGTAATTTTAATCATCTCGAAATTTAAATTGTTCAAACATTATTTTGAAGGGCATATTTGAATTCCTCACATTTTTCTGATTCCAAAACATATATTATTTGTATTATTTGGATTAGTATTTTAGAAATTATCTGAATCTGAAAAGAATTTGAATTTAAATTAATTTGAAAAAGATTTGAATAAAAACAGACTCAGGGAAATACTTTTCTCACTCAGGCAAAAACAACCCCAGACGCTGACAGGTGGGCCTTTGCTGACTGGGCCACGCGTGCGGGAAATATGTTTTGTCACCGCGGGCTCGCCTAGCCACTGTGACTGCGGGGTGGGCCAACTAGCGCAGGCCCACGTGACAGCGGCGAGGGAGACAGGGGCTGACAGGTGGGGCTGGGGCTGGAGCGCGGGTTGCAGCTGAGAAAGGCTGAGGGGTTTTCTGCAAGATGGCCAGGGCGACTGACAGGTGGGGACACTAGGAGCGCGGGTTGCAGGAATCAAAAAGGTGGGGGGCTTTTTGAAAATTACCACGGGCCCGGTTTACTGTTTTTCTTCCTCTCGCGTCTGGCGAGGGAAATCGGCGTGCGGCGCGAGTGGGGTTCGATCCTGGGACGCGAGGAAGCGCGCTGAGGGTGCTAGCCGGTGCGGCGGGCTAGGAGAGCTGACAGGGAGGTGGACGCGAGCTAGATAAGGGGCTGTGCGGCGCGGGATATCTGAAGATGCCGGCGAGCTCTGGCGCGCGTTGGGTGTTCGACGAAACGCACGGCGGCGTTAGGGCGGTACGGCGAGGCCCATGTCAGGGAGGAAGGGAGGCTCACCGCGGGTCGCCCGGTGTGGTTGGATTGGATGGGGGCGCGGCGGATCATCGACGACGCAGACGCTCCAGCGGGCTAGGGTTTCGGAGCTCGACGATGATCTGACGGTGCTGGGGGCTTGCTCCTTCGCGCTGGCGTGGACAGGGCGTCGCAGGGGAACGTCCACGAGCTCCCAGGCCACCTCCAGGTCGAGCTGCACGGCAGGATCGTCGGGGGCGAGATGGACCTGGCGGCGACCGGCGTCGGCTGCTGGTGGTCGGAGAGGAAGATTGGGAAGGAGGGGACGACTCAGGCCAGATCTGGGCGAGGCCAGAGAGACGTGGGGAGGGAGGAAAAGAAGGGAGAGAGAGAGGAGGGCAGCTGGGGCACGGCAGATAAAGGTGGCCTCGGTGCCACCTTTCCTGCCTCCTTTCTCCATGAGCACGTGCTCGGCCAGCTGGGGCTGGACCTGGGGCTGCACGTGGGGCTGGGAGAGAGGGACGGCAGGGGGGCTCGGCTGGAGGGGGACCCTCGGGTCAGGGAGAAGCGAAGAGAGGAAGGGGCTAGCTAGGCTAGGTTAGATGGGGCATGGCTCGGGTTAGGGTTAGCTAGAGTTAGGGAGAGGGTTAGGGTTAGCTAGGTGTTGCTCAGCAGGTTAGAGAGAGAGGGAGGGCAAGTGAGAGAGATAGGAGAAGGTTAGGGTTAGGGTTTAGTGGGAATAGGTTTATGAGGAGGATTAAGAGAGTGGCTAGGTTAGATTATTTTAGGTTTTTAATTTGTTAAAACTTGTACCAAGGCCAATTCAAGTGGAACATGAGGAGTGTTTGAATTAACATGAGATGAAGTGAAGGAGAATCTCAAGAAAAGAAAAAGAAAGGAAATGAGGAACTAGGCCTCATATGGTTCATGTGTGTAGATTAAAATTAAGAAGAAAGATATATATGAGCCTATGAGGATGGTGGAGTGGTAGGAGATGTTTGCTTAAAGATAGAATCCTTTAAAAGCAAAGAAAAACCAAAGGAGAGGAAGGTGGTGAAGAATTGTGCATGGCCCATGCAAAATAATAATGCCATGATATATTTTGTGAAAACAATATTAGTATTATGGCATTAATCTATGCTTATCCAAAAAGTGGAGATTAAACCAAGCAAAGGAATTTAATGGACTAGATCCACCCTATTGCACATGAGCTAGAGAAATCCAAAATAAAGACAAACAAGCTCATGGTTAATGGGATGGTGGAATTATAGGGTGGTCGGAGAGAAAGGTGGTGTAATGGAATTAAAAGATATGCCCCCAACTCAACTTGGGCATAGAACAATATATCAATAGCCAAATACAATATCAAGAGGCAAATACAATTCATAATGCATGTGAGAGAAGAGCCAAAGGAAAAAGGGTTTTATATGATGCTCAAATGCAAGGTGGCATGATGACATGAGCATGATATAATAATGATGCAATAATAATATATATGAGGTAGCCAATGTCTTACTAGGACAAGTAGCATTACAATTGTTAGATAATTGGGATGCTACACCTTGACATTCACTATAACCCCGGCAAAGCCAATGTGGTAGCGGATGCTCTTAGCAGATTGCCGTGTCGGCTAAACACCATGATCAAGGAGAAGCAGCCAAGTTTGTATGAGGAGCAAGGATTTGGTTACCGGTCGGTAAATCCGGTTACCGACCGGTAACCGAGAATCTCGAGCACCCTCGGTAAACCGGAAAACCGACCAAAAAATCCCGGATTTATTTTAATTTTTTGAATTTGAATTCCCAGGGATGAATAAAAAGGATGTATTTCTATTTCAACTTGTAAAGATGTCATGGCATAGTGGTAGTGCACTATATGCCCGTTGTTGCACGGCCGTCCCTGGTTCGAGTCTCCATTCCCATGTTATTTATTTTGGTTTACCGGATTAATTTTGTTTCAGATCTAATATGCAAAAAAAAGTGACCGCAGTGTGGATCGAACTCGCGAGGTTGCATCAGGACAAGTGAACTAGAACCAAAGCCAATGAGCTACGGGGAGTATTTTGTTTTATTACAGCTTAAGCGCGAGTTAATTCCTTCTGTCCAAATTTGAATTCAAATTTTGATTTTTGAATTCGTCCGGCACCCGCTCGAGATTTCTCGGTTACCGCGGTAACCGGGAATCTCGAGCTCCCACGAGATTTTTTTCAATTCGGCAACCAAATTCTTGACGAGGAATTGGAGCAGTTTAGACCTGAACTAGTTAGCAGAGGATTTCTAGCTTGTATTGAACTTCAACCCACTTTGATCAGCCAAATCAAGGAAGCCTAGAAGGGAAATGAAAGTATCGACGGAATCAAACGTCGTATTTGTATAGGAAAGGTACCGGGATTCACCGAAGACGAAGAAGGAGTTCTGTGGTACAAAGGTCGTATCTATGTGCCAGCAGATTCGGAGCTGAAGCAAGTTATCATGCAAGAGCTCATGATACTCTTTATTCTATCCACCCCGGCAGAACGAAGATGTACCAGGATTTGAAAGAGCAATTTTGGTGGCACAAGATGAAGAGAGAAATCGGAAGCTACATCGCCAAGTGAGATGTCTTCCAGAGAGTCAAAGCGAAACATCAGAGACCCGCAGGACTGTTGCAACCACTGTAGATTCCGGAATGGAAATGGGATTCCGTCGGAATGGACTTTATCACAGGTTTGCCTACTTTTAGTAGGGGTAATGACTCAATCTGGGCCATCGTGGATAGACTGTCCAAGGTAGCTCATTTTATATCTGTCAAGACAACTTACCAAAGTTCGAAGCTAGCAGAGTTGTACATTGCTAGAATTGTTAGTCTGCATGGAACCCCCAAGACCATAGTATCAAATCGAGGAACCCAATTTACCTCGAGATTTTGGCAGAAAGTCCAAGAAGGATTAGGCACCAAGTTGAATTTTCGCACCGCTTATCACCCGCAGACCAATGGACAGACTGAAAGAGTCAACCAAATCCTAGAAGATATGTTGAGAGCTTGTGCGTTAAAGTATGGATCAAAATGGGAAGACTGCCTGCCTTTTGCAGAATTCTCATATAACAACAGCTATCAAGCCAGTTTGCAAATGGCACCATTTGAGTTCCGATACGGAAGAAAGTGTCGTACCCCTTTGAATTGGTCACAAGTAGGAGAGAGTCAGATCTTTGGACCCAACATTCTCTGAGAAGCTGAAGAGAAGGTTCACAAAGTCTGTGAGCACCTCCAGACAGCACAATCCAGACAGAAGAGTTATGCTAACAAGAGATGGAGAGACCTGACTTTCAATGTCGGAGATTTCGTGTATCTCAAGGTTTCGCCATTGAAGGAAACCCAACGTTTTAGTCTGAAAGGAAAGTTAGCCCCCAGATATATCGGGCCCTTCAAGATTATGAACCGCTGAGGACAAGTATCTTATCAAATAGAACTGCCTGAAGAGATGACAGCCATCCACAATGTGTTCCATATCTCGTTACTTCGCAAATGCCTAGAAGTGCCAGAAAAGACCGAAGTGTTCAAAAACATCGAGCACCGAGCCGTTGATATCAACAAGGATATGATGTATCGTGAAGTGCCCACCTATATCTTAGAGGAAGCCTACATAACCACCAGGACCCGGAGTATCAAATTTCTCAAGATTCAATGGAGCAACCATACCGAACATGAAGACACTTGGGAGCGAGAAGATTACATTAGGACAAAGTTTCCAGATCACTTTAGTTCCTAGTTTTCTTTCTTAAATCTCGGGACGAGATTTTGTTTAAGGGGGAAGGTTTGTAACATCCCAAAACTTTAATCCAAGTGATCAAGATTAAATCTACCCAATTTAGGGTTAATAAAAACTTTTCCATTTAAAAATCTTTAAGCATTCATATGTGTGTGCATTTAAAATAGGAGTTGTTTTGAATTGCCATGTTTGAGTGATCTATTGGTTGTAAAATCATTCTGAGTTGAATTACACATCATCTAGATCATCCCCAAGCAAATTCCAAAGAAAAAGAAATCAAAAAGAATTAAATAAGGAAATGGTCACTTTTGCTATTTTAATCAACTAGCCCACTTTGGGTGTTCCGAGCACTCAATTCCCAACAGAGACAATTGTGGTTCTTTGCACCTCTTGCTACTACAAGTAGTGATGTCCCAGGGCCCACTTTGTGATCGCCTAAAAACATTCAAACTATAATTTTAAATGACAATTGAAAATTGAATCTAGTGTATGTATCTAGATCCCACCTTTTCAAAAACCACTCCAATGAACTCCATTTGAAAATCCCAAGCAAACCTAGATGCTTAAGCATAAGTTACACCACTCCACCAAAAATCATCCAAAAAATTCAAAAAAAAATTCATGCGGCCATTTGATCAAACACCTTGTGAGCAGAATCATTATGGCCTAACTAACACTGTTTTGGAGCAAATCTTGTTGAGCCATTTGATGCACATTGATCACCTTGGTCTCCCCCAAGCCCAACCAGACCAAAACCAACCCCTGCGTAGCCCCTGGCGCCAGTACCATGCCGCCCCGAAGCCATGGTCGTCGGCCGATCGTGCCTGAGCCACAGCAGACCGCCAGCCCCTCTCGGCCCCTCTAGGGAGTGAGGCGTGACCTCACCGCCACCCACGGTCCACCCCACGGCCACAGATAGCCACTGGACCACCCCAGAACTGCGCCACCCTTTCTCTCTGCGTGCAGTCAGAGCGCGCTAGAGCATCCTCGCCGCCAGCATGCCATAGATCGTGCCTTGACACCAAACCGCGCACGCCGCTCCGCCTCGACCCCCTCAACTCGCCAGACACGGTCATGCACCACCGCGCGACCTACAGTAGCCAGGAGCACCGTCGAGCACCGCCTCTGTCTACTAGAGCACGTGAAGCCCCTGACCGTTAGCCACCGCCCCTAGCCAAGCCATTGTGCCATAGCTGACCGCTAGCAAACCGCCCACCATCCGCCTACCTCGCCCACGTCGATAGCTGCCTGTATCGCCATCACCGATGAGCTCCGCCCACACCCGTCGGTCCTCTTGTCGAGCCTATATAAGGAGGAGACCCCCAGCCTCAATCGACACACCACCCATCTCCCCTCTCTCCACTAATCGTTTCCCCTCTCTCGCCGAAGCTGCTCGAGCAGCCCATCGCCGGAATTCCGCCAGAGGTAGCCGCTGTAGAGGAGGAGACGTGGTCGTCGATTTCGTCCACCTCAGCCCCTGCCGCGACCTCGCCTGAGTCCGCCGTCGTCATCCAGTTTGTTTTCCCGCCTCGCCGCACTAGCTGGAGACCTGGTACGTCCCCCGTAGACCCCCACCGACCTCTTAGGGTTCAGTCTCGTCGGCGACGAGTCCGTCGTCGACGACGACCGTGGACCGTTAGATCGTGTTCTAATCATGTGTTCTTGATCGCCCCGTACCGCTTCGAGTTTTAAGTGCCATTGACATGTGGACCCCCCTTGTCAATTGCCCGCTACGCCGCTGAGTGTCACTGGGCTGGCCCATTTAGTTTCCCGCGTTGACCCAGTAATTCAAATTAGGTTTTTCCGATTTAGACTTAAAATCAAATATATCCCTTAGATTAAAAATCAATTCGGAGAGTTTTACAAATCCAAATTGAGTGATTCCAATTTTGTTGGAAAGATAATTTAAATCTCTATCCAAGCCCATTGGATTTAAATCATTTGGACTTATAGATCTCTCCTAGTAAAAATTACAAGACAAAAGCTTTTGCATATTCAAACATTTTTATAAAATCAACCATGATAGCTTTTGGGTTGATTCCAACTCTCAAAAATCACATTTAACCATACCTATCGGAATATGTAATAATATTAAGGTTTGCTTGCAGTGGATTTGGACTAGTACCAAAATAATGCTATATAGGCATTTCTAGTCACTTTAAATCATTAAATATTAAACTTAAACTTATTAAAATATTATCCAACCCTTAAATCACATTCCCATATGTTAGAATATGTGGTGATGACATGTGTCCACATGATCCCATATTTTAATTGGATAATATTAAATCTTTGGTATTTTTCAATGAGTAGAAATTACTTTTCTCAAATAAAAAGAATGAAGCTAGTTAATTGAACCTTATGATGCTTGTGATGATAATAGATCATCAAATGTGTGCCTTAGTATGATAAGTAGACTAGTTAAGTATTGTTTGGTGATTGTGTATCCCGTGTGTATTTATAGACGATAGTACCGACCAAGCTTTCGAGGAGTAGGAGTTCTACCAAGAGGAGGGAGAAAACTTCAACCACTGCACTACCCAAGGCAAGCCTAGCACTTAAAGTAAACTGAGCAAGCTATTGTTAGCAAGCTAGAATTAAGCTAGATAAACTAAGCAAGATACATTAGGCATGCTTTGGTTATACCACTTTGACTATTACCTACCCCAAGTTTTATTTACAAGCTTTACCTTCTTTACTTTACCAAAGTCCTTTACTTGTTTAAAGGTAGCATAAAAAGTATAAAACTTGACCTTTGTATTTAGATTTAGATGTCATTCTATGGAATGAGATTGAGATTAGCATCCCATATTAGTGAACACTCTTAACTTAGTATTTTGGAGCTAAACCAAACTTGATTCACTTTAGATGGGAATACTTGGTGAAAATGAATTGTGAAAACCTTGGAATGATGAGTCATTCTATTGAGATGTTTTGACATGTGTTGGGAAACACAAATGGTTTATGATGATGAAAATGTTGAGGCATGAGCCTTAGCCCTTTTACAAACTGATGGTTGGGTTCGGATGCGATACCATTCCAACTTTACCATACAACCACAATATCTGAATTGGGTAAGGCTTAGCCGGAAGTTTATATGCATTAGTATTAGTTCCCTCGTGGGAGAGGTTTGAGCGGAGGCTACCTCTCAATGTTGTCCACCTATGCAGTGCCCAAGATGACAGATAGTCATGGTTGGGAGGACATGCTCATAGGAGAGGTGCTTATACTAGAGTGTGTAAAGGAAAGGTTATGTTTGATTATCTACATACTAAGTATGATGATTCAGGGTTATCCCTGACAGATGTATCGAATCTTGTGGTGAAAGTGTACCAACTCTGCAGAGTGTCAAACTATTCGAATAGCCGCATCCACGTTTATTGGCAGTTGGAGTGGCCATACTGTTTCGCTGTCAGATGTTTTCAAAACAACTTATGAAATGAACTGTGACATGACTTGACCACAACAGAGTTGTGACTATGACAATTAAGTTCCCACTTAGGTGTTTTCAAACTTTATTTTATCTTTCTTTGTTTCTGAACTCAGCTTAGGTTTCAAACTTAACTTTACAAATAAACTTAGAGTTAGCAATCCTACTAGAACTACCTTACTTGATAGTGATAGTTTGCGAGTACTTAAAGAGTACTCATGGCTTTTGCCCCTGGCTATTCCCGTGGCCATACTATGAAGGAGACTACCAAGATGAAGGACAGCAGGACGACTATGATAACTAGGACTATCTTCCATCGTCAGCATTGCCCGTGACTCTGAAGATGGACCCCAACGCTACGCTTATTACTTATTCCGCTGTTTGTTGTATTAAGAATGGATCATGAGATCCTTTATTTGTGTAAGACCATATATGGTTTGTAATGGATGATGTACTGTGATATCCAATCTGTTATGTCTCGCAAAAATGGTAATCCTGGGATTGCGATGTATGGCATAACAGGCATCTGGGATTAAAAATCCGGGTGTTGACAGTGGTGTTGTGATGTAATCTGAGAATGGCGGCTCTCTGTCGGGCGGCTGGAGCCTCAAAATATATAGGCATCTTCACAAAAGTCGTAGGGTTTGATGAGATGAAGCCAACGCCACCTGGTATAGGCGGATGGTACGGGCATGCCCTGCCCGTACCAGTGGTTGTTAAGCTTGCTGACGCTCTAGAACGGCTTCCCAATTACTTGGCCTTGTGGACTTCGTCAAAAACCATCATTATGACTCCTGGTTTTGCATTAAAACGTGATTTCCTGCACAACACGATTCAAAGAGAGGTTTTGCATATCTTTGCAATTATTAGTCATTAGTGGCAAGAATTTAGAGTTTCTTATCAATTTCTTGACCAAAAGCAATGTTTAAACGTGAGAGAAGATGGCTAATTCTAGAGCCATCAACTTCCCCAAAGCTCAAACCTTGATCACCCTCGAGGAAGAAGAACCAAAAGAACTATAAGGAATTTAGTGTTTAAACTTGAAACAACGAGAATAAGAATTCACTTACGGTTGGTAGTCATATGCGCTCAACACTTCATTCATTTGCAAGGCTTATCAAAGTTAGAGAGATGACAAGAATACTATACAAGCTTAGGTAAGTCAAGACAATCAAAGTAAAGTTTAATATAAGTATAAGCAATTAGAAGTGTAACAATCAATCCAATTCTTCTAATTAACTCTCAGCTTTCCAAGGAACACTAGAATGTTTAAATAGCATAATTAAGCAACAGAGTTTCATGTCCTAAGTAGTATAACAATGAAGTGTCTTATTTACACCCACATCAATAAATCAAGTCTATCAAAAACACTTCTAATCCAATCATTGTTTTTCAAGAGAAACTCGTAAAGTAGTAATGAGACCATGCCAAGGACTTGTTATGTGGATCCTCATAGATATCTTTTTTTATTCTTTCAAGGATCGCTAGATGTTTCTTTTACAAGTGTTTGCATAACCTTTGAGAGTAGCAATATTTTTGCCTATATATTGACATGTATGCCACTCATGTCATCAACTCATAGCCGAAATCCCGGGTTATACCATAGATCGTTAAAAAGCTAGCGGAGTTGTTGGAATCCCAAAGGTGTGCATTAGAGACATATAACAAAGTTGTCTCGCTTCTTTATCTTTTTTTGAGCTAGTACCACAGTCTGATCCACAAGATTAGCTTTGGCATGCATCACAATTACCACTAGACTTTATTTCAATCAAACAAATCCTTTCATGAGTGTCATCAAGACTATCAAAATATGTATGGGGTTAAGTATCTTTAAGGGTGCACTCCCAAGACAATCATTCATCAAACAAGTCGTAAATTTCAGACTTTTTCTTAACTAGTTAGGCAATATTATTTCCAAGGCAAGACTCAGTTAACTAAAATAACTAGAGCAAGAGCTTCAATAATTAATCATCATACTAATAAAAAATCCTTACTCTAACCATATTAAATTATTTCCCACTAGCATGGCATCTTAGCAAATCAACCAACTAAGATAAACAACTCAAACTTCATAAGTGGGAGACATAGGACATACCTCTCATAAGTGACTTCATGATCCTCTTCCTTATAGGGATGTGTTCCTTCGAAACTCAAACACGATTACTCTCATAATAACAATAAAGCAAAGAGGCAAAGTGCAAATCCACATTTACAAAATAGGAAGAACAGGAAATCTTTTTGTATTTTCGAGGATAGGGATTTAAAGAATAGAAAAGACCTTGCGACTAAGCAAGGGTTTTAAGAAAATAAAAACAAATGAAAATAAAAAACAAACTAAAAAGCAAAGCAAACTAAAAAGCAAAGGAAAAAACAAAGTGTTGGAACAAGCCAACATGAGTGTTTCAAAGCTCCCGAGGAGCTGGAGTACAACCTCGTTATTACACAAATAAATTTGCCATGGGAACACATCCCCAAGATCAGGCTTTTGCAAGCCCTTTTGTTGCCCATTGTGGTGGCGGTGAATAGTATCCCACGTTCCATGGAGAGGTTGTTCATATTTTGGATATTTCCTCTGAGTGCGTAGATGTCTTCATAGGTGGTGTAGTGGTTTGGTGGCTTCTCATCTTCTTCGGGTCCTCCTTGTTCTACTTCTTCATCTTCTCCTCCTCCCATGTGTATTTCTTGTTGGGGTAGGTTAGCTTCAACCTGCATGTCGAAACGCAAACGCCCATCCTCTATAGAGAATAAATCGTTAGGCAAAGGAGCCGGGATCAAGTCATCTGCTCCAGGTATATTGAAGAAGTATCTACCATGAGTTTTAGAAACCATACCACGTGCTCTTTGATTGAATGCAAGTGCATAGACCAATTGTATCTAGTTTAGAAGTAAAGATATCGAACCCACGGAGAGCTATTGGTAAAGGTATTTATGCTCCTTGTTACTCTCTACCAAAGTATACTTGTAAGCTGTCTTTGATCTCAAGTAAAGTGTGTTTGAAAGGTTTGTCGTTGTTTGTAGAAAAGTAATTAAAACAAGTAAAAGAAAACAAGTAACAAGATTGTATGAAAGCATGGTTGAACTCAATAGGGCTAAAACGTTCTCAGGGATGTAGGATACACCACTAGCATAGTGTTATTGTTATATGTAATCGAGATAACATACTTCTTGTGTCATGATATGTGTGGAGAGAGCCACATAATAAGATGTTCACTACAAGTCTCGTAGGAAGCCACTTTGTTGAGCCAAGTGTGAGGTCACCTCTAAATAACCATTGCGATGTCTGAGAGCAGTCACCCATACAACCATCACAATTAAGGGTTTCCCCGTGGATATCGTGATTAGTTTATGGAGTCCCCATTTAATCATCCTTTGACCGTGTAGGTTATGAGCCGACACCAATCTGTCACGGGGTATTCCGGGTACGCTTCCAAGACATGTCCAAAGGATTTCTCCCTCTCTTTAGTCCCGAGGGAAAATGATATGCGGCCGACTACGCATACCATCTAAAGAGAGAGATCAAACACAAATCATAATTATATCATAGACAAGAAAGTCATGTAGACACAAGAATAGATCATCTTTATTACAACTTCATCATCTTTATTACAAGTTCATAATTGTGCTAGGGTTTATCCATCTCCCCATGAACAAAGGAACTACTCACTCATGGAAGCAATCAATAACATCATCATAATAAAATGAATGGATAAAAGTACGAAGGTAGATCTAATGCAAACCACAATTGGATCTGGAATTACAAAGAGATCTAATAGATGAAAGATGGGAGTAATGGTGGTAATGGAGATGCATCGGTTGATGATGAAGGGGATGATGTGTTGTCCTCTAATGATCCGTGAAGCAGTTGGGATTTTGCCCCAGCCAAGTTCCTCCTTCAGATCCCTTCCGAATATGGTTTTTCGTGGTTTCTACTGGCTGTGAATGTCGGATCTCTCTCTCATCTTTGCCAGGGAGAAGTATTTGACGAGTCGGCCATGATAGCGTCTGATACGGGCGGGTCCGCTCGTACTAGTGGTTGTTAACCATACTAATGCCTCCTCCTTGATTGGTATTCTTCCGGCTGCGAAGGAAAATTCATAAAATAACTTTTATCACTTAGAAATATCATATAATTATATAATATGACAGCTCTAATTGTTATGTTCATATATGACTCCATGATTTGGGATCCTGTTGAAACAAAAACAAAATAGCGTGTGTAGACGCGGTGAAATACGAAATTCCCTACTCTATTTATGCAAAAACAAAAGGTAAATATGCTTCAATTTTTGACGCATCACTCTTAGAGTAGATAGACTGAGACAGTGACTTCCTTCCAACGGTTGGATGTTACCTAAGTTGATGCAAAGTGCACGTGCAAGAACAGTCACAACTCCTCCTCCGCATATGGGTCCTCGAGATTGAAGAGCCTGATGTTTAAGGTAAAACACGAGAAGAGCACCCAAATTTGGCATTAAGTTACAATCAATAATAATAGCTTTTATGATGATCAACATGTCCTCCTCATTAGCTCTAGTAAACTCACCACATGCCTGCAAAGTGTTATCAATCACATAGAATAAATATCGAATAACAGGGTGATCAATTGGGTTTCCCTTGGGTGTGTTTCCACAAATCTTCATTAAATTAAAGTATTGTATAGGGGAAGGATCTAGAACAAAAGTAGTTGCGCGTACATCGGTGATGTTGTTGGAAAACCCAAAGAATTGAGCCCATTGGCCGAGTGTGAGGGTATACTCACAGTTCATAAGGCGGAATTTGATGCGATCAACTCCGGGTCTTTGTTCCTCGGTACAACCGTAAGGATCCATTGTGTATCAAGGTTTTGAAGAACTCAAGCATCAAGCGGTGATACATGGCAACATCCTGAAAGATAAAATCATACAAACCAACATTATTATAAAGTAAATCGAAATCAGCATGAATGCCAAGTTGGTTTAGGATATAAGGACACGCCCACTTGGTGGACTTGATTTCTCGGAGCTTGAGACGATTCAAATGGTTCAGCTGAAACTCCTTGGTGAACTCGATACCAAATGACTTGGGGGTCAACGTATCAATGGGTGGTGCAGAGGATTCCGCAACCATAGCACGTGTACGGCTCCTCATGTTCATGTAAAAATAAAAATAAGATAAAGTAAATAAAATTGCTAATAATTTTTTGGTTCCAATATAAACATAGCATAAGTGATTCTCTACACTAACTACAAAAGAAACTCCTCTAAAACAATACTAAGCATGCTCAATATCAAGATTGAATCAAGAAGAAGACCTAATTCTAGATTGACAATGATGAAAGATTGAGTGAAACTTTTCCACAAATAAGTTGGGGATCAGAGGAGAATCATACCTTAGATCAAATGAGTGCGAGGAAATGAATAAAGATTAAGTAAATTTGAAGATCCAATGGAGGTGGTTTTGAGTTTGGAGGAAGAAGAAAGAGAAAGATTTGTCTTGGGGAATTTTAGGTTACCTCCTCGGGATGAATATGGTGGCCGCGTACGTTGTATGGGCGGGCGGTACGGCCAAATCCCACCCATACCGGATGACATACCTTGGGGGAACGGCTTCTCCTAGGAGGTACACTCGGTAAGGGCACGTAGTACGGTCGCGCGCGGCCGTACTGCTGGTCTTTATCGGCTCTGAGTCTTTGCTTGAAATCTGATGTTTGCTCAAGGGTATGGTACGGGCACGCGGTACGGGCACGTCTGGCCATACTAGGGATCGTTAAGAGCACTGATCCCTGCGACAAAAATTAGAATTTCTATCTTCCTTCAGCTCGATGTGGTACAGGTGCATGGTACGGTCCCTTCCATCTGTACCAGTGATCATTAAGAGCACTATGAGCTGCAAAACTTAAAATTTTGATTAGAAGCTCCGTATGCCTTTTTACATCTTATCAAAGGACAAAATAACAGCAAATATACTATGTAAAGAACCAACAATACGTCTTAGGCCATGTGTTAGTAAAATGAAATATAGAGGATTACCTTATTTCTTCCCCTCTCTCCAAAGGTCTTCTTGAACACTCTTTATTAAAAACAAAAACAAAACAAATCTAACACATATAAAAATTTATTCACATGGGTTGCCTCCCATGAAGCGCTTCTAGTTAAGGTCAATTATCTTGAACCTGATGTCAGTCACTTAGGTTAAAGAAGTGGAATACCCACTCCAAAGTAGTTGGCTTTTGAAGTAATTACACCATCATCATCATTAGGCTTGGCCTTCTTTTTCCTAGGAAAGTGGACTATAAAAGGATCTCTAGATGGTCGCCCTATTCTCATATTTCCCTCATGTAAATTAATCAAAGCTTTAGTAGTTCTTAGGAATGGCCTACCTAGAATTATAGGTGCAATGGGATCTTCAGGCATGTCCAAAATAACAAGATAAATAAGAGCCAGACTACCTTTAATTTTAACAACTATATTTTCTTTAATCTCAACAACTTGTTTATAAGTTGAATCAGCTAGATGGAGTCTCAATTCAGTAGTAACAAATGGCCCCAAGTTTAATTTGTCGAATAAGCTTTAGGAAATTGTTGAGACGCTCGTACCAGGATCACAAAGTGCGTATATCTAATTGACTCCTAACTTATTTTTAATAGTGGGCTCAAATATATCATCTAGCTTAGCTGGAAGCTTATCAGCTAGTCTTTTATACGCCATCTCTAAATCATGAACCTTAGATGCTACTTGTTGTATAAATTGTTGGTAATATCATCATTACCTTGTTCTATATCTGGATTCTTCACACTGATCATGTCTAGTAGATCTTCCACGGCATATTCCGGTGTTGGCGCGTTGCTATAATCCAGCTCTTTAGGTTTCTCTTCATTGGTTACCACACTCATCATTTTGAGGTCCTCTACTGGATTTGGCTCAGGTTTTCCAGCAAACTTTGCTACTATGAGAGCTTGACTCCTAGCTACCTTACCCAGTTGAGCATCCATGGTCTTTGTCCTTTCATGTGGAGCCTGCACATCATTTCTAATTGCAACAGCCTGGTTAGATAGTTTTACTATACTAGTTTCATGGTTATCTGTGATGTTAATAAGCATATTATTTTGCTCCGTTTGAGCTTGTATAAATGTTCTAATAGTTTGCTCAAATGGGAGATTGCCATGATTTTCCCCATTAGTGTTATCATAATTATTATAAGGAGCTTGATACGGATCAGCCCGATGATCCTATAGTTTTGTCCCGATCTTTCACAGCGAGTCCACCCGGATGGTAATCTCCCAATCGTGCGATGAACGCAACCTGAAGAAGAGGAATCAATCCAGCAAGTAACATGATGAAGATCACCATGCATCAAACCTGAGCATGACAATCCTTGATGAACACAAGAACCTCCGCAGCAATAATCTGATAAACGGTATCCCCGTCCCCGGAGGGATGATACACGGTGGAGAACAATATAGTTTTTAGACTAAACAATTGAACTCCCCTAAACTCTAGGCAGATGGCTCCTTTATATAGGAGGCATGCAACTAGTCGGTTGCATAGACCCAAACCGAACACACAACAGACTCGAACCTAACCTGGACTCGGACTCAATAACATAGCAACAATATTTGACACAACCTTAGACTTATCATTACATATCGTAGGTCGTCCTGGCGTGCCAATCATTAATGGGATGCGCCCGCATCACCTAGCTTGGTGGAGTCCTAAAACTAGGCTTCACCTCCTCCTTCATGCCCATATTATCACCCCCCCTTCAAGAAGCGTTGTCCCCAATGGTTGCGGGTCGGGGCGGAAAGGTGGCGTGATATGAACAATCGCTTCACGCGTCTTCTCCATCTTCAAGTCTTGCTTTCCTTCCACTCCGCATCCTCCCTCTCAGCTTGCTTGACTTGGAACATCCCTTGGCGCCTGCACCTCCTTGCGTCTCCATACGAGCTTGGACCTAGGCGCCACTGTCTTCTTCTTCTCAACTCTTGTTCGAACCCGTGGTTGTTGAACATGGACCTTCTTTGCACGACCTGGCATAAGATGAGTAATGTCTGGACCACGCAACTGACGAACATGTCCATCCTTGCCTCTATTCATCCGCACAACTGTCCCAACAAAACGCCTCACAGGTGTGCTAACAAAACTGCTCTTGTTATCCCGCTGCACCACATGCACTGGAGCATCAGGAGCACAACTATCATCCGTCTGAACACCTGTGTAAACACAAACAACCTTCTAAACACATGCTGCAACATCCTTCCTCTCAGCAATAAGAGGATGCACTTCAACTAGCTTGTCACTAACAAGTTCCACTAGCTTGTCATCTACAGGCATAGTTTAAGTAATATCAATATTGTCGCAATGTGCATCATGCTCTCCATCCTGCACCTTAGCTAGCCCAGATTTTGGCTAAGCCTTGCGCACCTTCTCCTTATGTACCACCAGCTCTAAATTAGACTGTATGTGATTATCCTGCACATGCTTCAAAGTTTGCTGTTTGCCACCATCCACAAAAGAATATGTATTTTCTCTTCTAGAATGTGTAACATTGCGATCATACTGCCATGGACGATCAAGTAATAGCCCACATACCTCCAATGGAAACACATCGCACTCAATATGATCAACATAATTACCAACTATAAATGGCACACGCACCTTATGAGTTACCTTAACCATACTGCAGCTATTTAACCACTATAGATACTTAGGTTTAGGAATACGCCATGTGGACAACCCCAACGCTGCCACCATTGCCTTGCTAATGCCATTAGTACAACTTCCTCCATCAACAATCAACTTGCATGCTTTGCCTTTGATCATACACTGCGCCTGAAATAAATTCCAACGCTGGCCCTAGTCAACTGTCATGCAAGCATCGCCTTGTACCTTGTTGAGTTGCAAATTCATCCCACTCAATGGTACAACATCCTCCATGACATCCTTAACATCAGCCTTAACAACATCAACCGCTAACTCTTCAGAAATTGTGGTTGCCACCATGGTAACTATCGGCAATGGAACAACTGTTAACTTCTCATGAGTAGTCATAGCTGTCGCGACCTTCGGTATAAGTGCTATACTCTTGCCAACATCGACTATCCCACTTACAACCTTGGGCGGCTGCTCGTTCTCCTCCATATACGGTAATACGAAACCATTACGGAGAAAACTTTTGTAGTCCACCCAAGTTTGAGAAAAAACTTGTATATCAACCGCCTCATACCACCAACTGTCTAACTCCTTGTCCACACGCCGGTGAGCAACAACATACCCATCATACCCACTAAACTTGCCATTGTATTTGCGACATCGATGGAAACCCCGTTCCATGTGCCTTCCCAGTCTTGGTACTCCTCAGCTGTCGCAAGTCTATGTAGGCACCAACTAAGCTCGGATGCATCACGTGGCACTTCATTCAGGAGATCGAGATAGTCATTGAAAATAGCACTAGAGTTTTTGCCACGTGTACACCTCAAGCCCAAAATATCTCCTGGAAAAGAAACCATCTTGTTACTATTTTGTTCCAGCCTTCACTGATCTGAAATATCTTGTGTTGCTCCTAGTTATCTGTCACACAAAAATCTACCCAAAGATCCTGTCCAACCTAAAGAAAAACACGCAGCAGCAAAATTTGTGCACTCCCAAGGGAAACAATGCCTGGCCAGGGTTCCTCGCTTGACCATAGAGGATGTATGGCCTTAGGTGACCTGCGTGAGCCAGCCAACACCGATCCGGAGCACTGCGATGCAGATGGACCGTCCCACTAGGGAAAACAAGCTGCCCGGGCGAGAACGTGAGGTAGGCCCACCCTGGCGAGCGGCCAGAGCGCCAAGCACGGGCCGCTTCGATCGCTAGGCACGCGGCCGACTCGATCGTGAGGCGTGGTGCGATCTCCCATTGGACTAGGTCGCTAGGCGTACGGGCGGGTGGCCTCCCTCCCTCGTCTTTTTTAAGGTTCCCACGATCGGATCTGGAAAATCTGCTCACGATCAGATCTTGAACAGAAAACTGATCCAGCCTCAGCTTGTGATGGAAACAGATCAGAAAAGCAGCGATCGATCCCTCAGTGATTCTGATCCACGTGACGACAAGATCGATTGTGTAGCTCTTGTCTTCCGGGCGGCGGCAACATGCACACTCGCCAATCTTCACATGCACCTGTAGACTAAAACGATCTCTTTCTTTTCTTCCTTCCAATCTCTCCTCCACTAACGATCTATAAACTGCTTGTAGAAAAATAGTACACAGATGATCCAAAAACATGCTGTGATCAACAAGAGCTCTGATCACCTGATACGGATCACGTCGATGATCCTATAGTTTTGGCCCGATCTTTCACAGTGAGTCCACCCGGATGGTAATCTCCCAATCGCGCGATGAACGCAACCTGAAGAAGAGGAATCAATCCAGCAAGTAACATGATGAAGATCACCATACCTCAAACCTGAGCACGACAATCCTTGATGAACACAAGAACCTCCGCAGCAATAATCTGATAAACGGTATCGCTGTCCCCGGAAGGATGATACACGGTGGAGCACAATATAGTTTTTAGACTAAACAACTGAACTCCCCTAAACCCTAGGCAGCTAGCTCATTTATATAGGAAGCATGCAACTAGTCGGTTGGATAGTCCCAAACCGAACACACAACGGACTCGAACCTAACCTGGACTCGGACTCAATAACATAGCAACAATATTTGACACAACCTTAGAATTATCATTAAATATTGTAGGTCATCCTGGCGTGCCAATCATCAATGGGATGCGCCTGCATCACCTAGCTTGGTGGAGTCCTAAAATTAGGCTTCACCTCCTCCTTCATGCCCATATCATCCTTGATACGGATCATGCCGATGATCCTATAGTTTTGTCCCGATCTTTCACAATGAGTCAACCCAGATGGTAATCTCCCAATCACGCGATGAACGCAACCTGAAGAAGAGGAATCAATCCAGCAAGTAACGTGATGAAGATCACCACGCCTCAAACCTGAGAACGACAATCCTTGATGAACACAAGAACCTTCGTAGAAATAATCTGATAAACGGCATCGCCGAGGAGGTGAAGCCTAATTTTACGACTCCATCAAGCTAGGTGATGCGGGCGCATCCCATTTATGATTGACACGCCAGGCCGACCTACGATATGTAATGATAAGTCTAAGGTTATGTCAAATATTGTTGCCATGTTATTGAGTCTGAGTCCAGGTTAGGTTCGAGTCTGTTGTGTGTTCGGTTTGGGTCTATCCAACTGACTAGTTGCATGCCTCCTACATAAAGGAGCCATCGGCCTAGGGTTTAGGGGAGTTCAATTGTTTATTCTAAAAGCTATATTATGCTCTGATGACCCACAAGTATAGGGGGTGTATCGCAGTATTTTCGATAAGTAAGAGTATCAAACCCAACGAGGAGCAGAAGGTGCTGGCGAATGGCTAGGAGCAGGAATTCTCTATAAATACTTAGCAAATGGATTTTTAGGGGTTTTTTGATAATGCAGGTAAATAAAGTACGAGTAAATAAAAGACAATAAGAATAAATGCAGCAAGTGGCCCAATCCTTCTTTAGCAAAGGACAAGCCGGTTGTATTACTTAGGATGACCAAACGTTCTGGAGGACACATGGGAATATCGTCAAGTGATTTTGCTTCATATAGTTGATTAATCTTCTTTAGTTTGCTAAGTGTTGCGTCGGTGAACCTGTGCTAATGTACCGACCTTCCTAGGACTAATACATACTTGTGATTATACCCCTTGCAAGCATCCGCAAGTACAAGAGAGTAATTAAGGTAGAAACCTAACCACAGCTTTAAACTCTAAGACACTGACGTCCCTTGTGCAAAGGTTTCCTAACTGGGGTTCAGGTTTCTATCACTCCGGCAACCCCTACAATTAGTAGCCAAATACACAATGCATTCCCCTAGGCCCATATAGGTGAAGTGTCATGTAGTCGACATTCACATGACACCACTAAAAGAAATACACCACAACTTAAATATCAAACCATTGAATCTTTCTCAACACGATTCTAGTGCTAACAACATGACATCTCCCATGTCCTCAAGAACAAAACGAACTACTCACAAGACATCATAAGGATCATGATCAGAGATGATATAATGATATGTAACAATATGAACATAAACAATAATTCAATGGTTCACTCAATAGCATCAACTACAAGGAGTAATCAACACCTGGAAAGTTTCCCCTAAGAACTATGCAAGATTCAACCCAATAGTTACAGCGGTATGAGGTGGTGATGATGGTGCTGGTGGAGATGATGGTGGTGGTGATGATGATGATGATCCCGATGAAGTCCAGCTTGATGGTGGTGTTGATGGCGACGATCTCCCCTCTCCGGGAAGGAATTCCCTCAGCAGAATTCGGTCTGCCGAAGAGATCTTTCTCTCTCGGTGTTTTCTACCCCGCAGAGGTTTAGGGTTTTGGTTTCTACCCCAAAATTTTTCAGTGGTTGCTCCCCGAGTCTTAGGGTTTTGGGAGGATAATATATGCCAGAGGGGACAGGCTGGAGTGGACCAGGGCGGCCACACCACCTGGTGGCACGGCCTGGGGTGGCCCGCGCCAGGGGTGGTGTGGGCCCCCTGTGGCCCATCTCCACTTCCCCTTCTGGCATTCTTCGTCTTCTGAAAAAATAGGGTTTTCCATGTATTTTCCTGGATTTTCTGATCTTCGCGAATTTTGCCTCCAAACAACACCTTTTCCATCAGAATCCTGACTGCAGCGGTCCATGCTCCAAAAGTCATCAACCATGCAAAAACAGATGAACTAACATCAGTATCACCTCTTAATATGAAATATATCAATGAATAACAGTAAATTATGATATAGAATAGTGATGCAAAATGGACGTATCAACTCCCCCAAGCTTAGACTTTGCTTGTCCCCAAGCGAAAACTGAGCTCAATAAACATGACCTCAGGTTTATGGAGTGAAGAGTCGATAAAAGAATATAGACAAGAAGCATCATATGCATCAATACATAAGTCATAATGGAAGACAACTCACTATTATATAACTTAACTTGAAATAAGTAAAGGAAACACAATAAAGATGCATAAAGTAAATCATAATTGGCAATGGCAAACTTAGTTCTTGGTCGAAGAATAGTTGACAATTTGCTAGAGTTCACAAATAACTGATTTTCAATGATAGCTTTCAAACTAGTAGACACCAAGATAAGAGCAATGTGCAAAACAAGGAACATAAGAGACATGATTGAATAAGTCATCATATTAATGAATGAAACAAAACAACTCAAAATACTTGCTGAGATAGAAGGGAATAGGTTTACTGACTCAACTAAAAAGTAAAAGAAAGGCCCTTCGCGGAGGGAAGCAGGGATTTCAAGTTTCATAAAGAGCTTCCAAAATTATGGTACTTACTAGCTTTCAGCTCTCATTGCCCCTATCATAGACATCTTTAGGTGGTTAAGGTTAAAGTGACACAACTAATATGATATGCTTGACAAGTTATAAGTTGAAATCTCATGCCCCTTACTTACGAGTCCTGAACCTCATGCTACTCAACTTCAGTCACAAGTAAGCTCTTGTCATTGTAAATACATATGTATCCTAGAGAACCACCAACGGGGTACCCCTTGCACATGATACATGAGCTATCCCATAATTAAAATGACAAGGCAAGCAGACAATGAGCATCTCAGCGACCTTTTTATTTGCTATTTGCATAGGTTTTTATTGAGGATGCTTCATAGAGTGCTCATTATGGTTATTCTGCAAGTTTCCACCATGATTAGGCATGGCTTAGGCTAGTGGCCCAGGCGTTTCTCTAACACACATACAAACTCCATGATCTTACAAGTTCCCCTTTTATTTCACACCACCGGGATCCATAAGCAAAAGAATCATGATAGCAACGGAATATATGTGCAATGTTGAAAGAGTTCCCCGTGATACATGGTTCTGCTAACTTCAACTTATAAAGCGCAAGCATATACGCAACAAAGATGGAGACAATGGTTCAAGTTTATTAAATGCGAGAAAGTAAAGTGTGCCATCAAGTTCGTGAGAGCTTTAATCACTAATTTTCTCATAACAAGTTTAATTTGGAAGGTAGATAAAAATATGAATTTACTTGGAATAGCAATAGTGCTAGTAGGTAGGTATGGTGGACACAAATGGCATAGGTTTTGGTTTAAGGATTGGATGCACGAGGAGCATTCCCTTTTAGTACAGGTTTTTGGCTAGCAAGGCTAGGTAACAAGCATAAGAATTGAAGGAAACAAACAAACATACAAGTGATAAAACAAACATGCAACCTTCCTAGGAAGCACAAAAGATCTTAACTAAAGAATACTAAACTTATGAGAAAATCAAGAAAGAAAGAAAGATGATGAAATTATATTTCTTTAAGAGTACTTTTATCTTTTTCATTCAATTCTCAAAATAGTGTTGCTATTGAGCGAGCCAGGTTTGCCAAAACCAACTAAATTAACTCAATGATCCCAAAGTGATACCAATACTAACGACAAGATCAATCATATAACCATGAATTGAAAACTAATATAAGATATGAAAAAGAGTAAATGATAGAACTTCTCATTAATATTCCATAACGGAACTCACGCCAAGGGATACATAGATATCTAATGAGACTGGGGAACACTTCCATAATGCAAACCATCCTACATGATAACTTCTCTATTCATGATATGACTCTACTAAAAAGGTAAAAAGATAGAAGATAGTGATGTGATACTGCAGCACTCCCCCAAGCCTGGAACAAACCAAGGGGATGCCAAAACCTCATGACGAATTACTCCTTTTGTGGTGGTGGTATTCTCTCAATGAGCTTTTTGATTAATTTCCCCAAATCCTCAATCTCGAAGGTGAGAGTACGAATCAACTCCGAGTTTTGCTCAATATGGCGCATGATCATGTCGGGTTGCGAATTCCATCTCTTGCGATTCTTTCCCCACTCTTCCTCCTTGAAGTCTTCTTTTCCTGCATGGCTAGAACAAGGAAAATCCCAATTGGAGGGTAGTTTCTCCTTGGGCATATTCTGGTATCGATGCTCATGGATAAGGGTATGGAAAGGATTATTGGTGCATGGAGGAAGTGACCATGGAGCCAAACTGTGACGCGGAGGTTTCCCTCCAGTTAACATCCGTGCAGTCCTTTTGATCCTGGCAGGTTTTGCCAACACTCCAATGCTTGCAATGGTAGTGCCGGTGTGTAGATGTTGGCTTTGCGTTGCCTCCTCTTCATCTTTTGTAGCATCCCATCTGTCTAACATTTGTAATGCTACATGGTCTAATAATAAAAATGATGCTTCCTACATATATTTGTTGTAGCATCCCACCTGTCTAACATCTGTAATGCTACATGGTCAAATTATAAAAATGCTGCTTCCTACATATATTTGTTGCATCATAATGATATCATGCTCATGTCATCATGCCACCTTGCATTTGAGCATCATATAAAACCCTTTTTCTTTCGGATCTTGTCTCATATGCATTTATCAATTGTATTTGGTTCTTAATAAATTGTATTTGGTTCTTGATAAATGCTTGGTGCCCAAGTTGAGTTGGGGGCATATCTTTTATTTAACTCCACCACCTTTTCTTGTCACCACGCCATAATTCCACCATTCAACTATATGTGAGCCTTGCATTTTATTGGGCTTACCTCTAGATCATGTGGGTTGGGATGGATCCACTTCTAGTTACACATGCTTCCCTTTATGCCTCTTGTTGTTCTCACATTGTTGATATGTGGAGAGCCACATGGCCACCTTTGCATGCATGTGGATAGTTTCACTTGCTCTATCTTCCATAAGGTTTGTTTTGGGAATAATTGAGCATTGTTTAAATATAATTGTGGCCAAATGATCTTCTAGTGGGACATACACACTAGCATGGCCTATTATATTCATTTATGCTTAAATCCACCCTTACCATATTTTATCAAGCTTGTAGCTTATGTGGTGGTCTTTATTCAAGTATGGATGTGCATGGGGGTAATAGATGCCCATAGGTATATATAGTTGTTTTCACAACTAATGAATGTGGCAATTATTCTTCATGCATGGCCCATGCAAGGCCCTCACTTGTTCTTCTATTTTGGTTTCTTTCGAAATATTTGGGTGAAGTTTGTTTGAACTCAGTTGAAACAAATACACCAAATAAATGCTTATTCTTTCTCTTGTCCTCCACCTTGCAACTCTTTGAGTGGTTTTCTCTTTGTCAAGCATACATGAGATGGATATTTTGTTTTCACAAAATGACATCATGTGCATGCCACATGCAAGATCATCTCTTCTTCCACCTCTCTCTCCTTTGGTCCTTTTGTTTTCTCTCTTTGTCTTAATTCAAACTCTTTTGGTGTTTTTATTCTCTTCAAACCCTAGCTCCTCCATCTATCGCTCCCACCTTGTCCACCATCTACACATGCATGTGTGCATACATGTGCCATTGTTCCTTTTCCTCTCCTCTCACTTTTGTAGCTAAACCAAGATCTCTCTCTCTACACCTAGCTAAAAACCCTAACCCTAACCTCTCTTCCTAGCTTCGGCTAAACCCTCACCTCACCACCCTTTCTACCTAGGCGCCACCACCCCTTGTGTTTTGACTCGAACCAACCCCCCCCCCCCCAAACCTAGCTACCCTGCTCAACACCACCCTAGCTACCCTCATGCCGAGCCTCCCCTCTCCCTACCCTAGCCGATCCCTCACCTCCTCTCTCTATTATTCTCTCTCGCCACCAAGCCCGGCCGCCCCCGAGCCACCTTGCGTCCACCTCTCTGGCCCCAGCTGCAGCCCCTCCCGAGCCCCGCTGAACACGTGAGGAGGAGAAGAAGAAAAAGGTGATCGCCACATTTTTACACCGAGCCACCCCATGTGCCCCCTCATCCCTCGTTCTTATCTACCCTCCCTTGCCTGGTTGCATATCAGATCCACAGGGCCCTGCCGCCTCCTTCCCCATCTGCCACTGCCCTTCTTCCCTCTCCCATCTACACCCCCACCGTCGGCATCGCTCCACCACCACCATAGCTGAAGGCGGCCGAGGTGTTTGGGCGTTGGGGAAGACCGAGGAGAGCCCCAGGAAGCTACTAGTACACGGCGACGAGGAGGAGAAGGACCGGAGCCGGAGACCACCGCCGTGTCCGAAGCCAAAACTCTAGCCTCGGGTCGCCTGCAACGCCGCCGATCCGCTGCGCTCTTGCTCGATCCACCACCACCAACCTCCCCGCGGTGAGCCGACGCACCCTCCTGACATCCTCTCCTTGTGCTGCGCTTCCTGTACGCGTTAATCATTCCGTCAAGCGCCCTCTGTGCACGGTGCACACAGTTACTTCTCCGTCGTCGCAGCGCAGTAGGGTCTTCTAGTCACGTAGCTGGTACCCAACATCAACCCCGCTAGCCCAGCGGTAGCCGCCGCCGCGCGCGTGAGCCGCGTCGCGAGATCGATCCCCGCCGCGCCGCGCTCTGTCCGTCAGTTTCTTCAAAAAACTGATGAGAAGAAAAATAGTACCCGCGGGCCTTTTTTCGAATACCCCCCCTGGCTTTTTTTTTCACTCCACCGCGCTCCACCTGGCCCCACCTGTCTGCCTCTGTGTAACATTACAGAAAAGCACCCCGTTCTTTTAACCCTCAACCCACACTCCAGACCAGGCCCACATGTCATATGCTGTGGCCGTTTTACAATCAGGCACCCGATAAACCTTGTCCTCAACCCGCGTTCCCCGGCTCCCCCACATGGCAGGCCCCGCTGGCGCGCCCGTGTGTGGCCCTGTGACAGCCGTGGCCCCACCCGTCAGTCTCTGTGGCTGGATGAACGCGCGGTAAGAAAAGTCTGCCGCGCGCCGTTTTCGTCAGCTCAGCGCGACCCCACCTGTCTGTGACTCGGGCTAGATTCCTCTGAGTATAAAAAAGTGTCTGTTCTTTTCCTGTTTAATCAAAACAATTTCTGAAATGCTTGATACAATTTTAAATCCAGAATTAATAACTTTTATTTAATAATTCCAAATAATACAAATGATATATGTTTTAGAATCAGAAAAATGTGAGGAATTCAAATCTGCCATCCAAAATAATGTTTGGCCAGTTTAAATTTTCGAAATTTTTAATTGCAATAAAAATGTCTTTTCTTAATTAATTAGTAACTTTAAATCTATAACTCCAAATTCGACAAATAATATGTCTAAATCGATCAGCGCGATTTGCCCATTCTAACTATGCACTCCATGATATGAATTGAAGCATGCATCATGTCATTATTAAAAATCAGAACTATTTATGGCAATAAAACTTGACCAAATAATTAATAAAATGATTTATTCTTGTCCCCACACCTCACCCTTGCCATGCTACATTATAGCCATGTAATTTGTGCATCATTCATCATGGCATGCTTGTTTGCTTGTCTCATTTATTTATATGTGTGTGCACTTTATTTATGTTGGCCCTTATTTGTTTGGTTCTTCTTTCGAATAGACGCTGAGCAGGGGAAATATCAGGAATCCCAGGAGTACTACCCAGATCCACCTCTCGCTTCAACTGAGCTGCCAGGCAAGCACTACCACATGCTTGCATACATATATTACCTATTGCCTCTATCTTATTCTTGCATCCTTGAGTCGCGATTGCATTAAATTCAATCCCAAGTACTGCATAGCCTTTACTTTGAAACCACACCGAAGGTTGTTCCTCCAGCCTATGAGCCATTACTACATGAGTTGTTTGAGCCATGCGACTCGTAGAACAACATGTGTATGGTATGTGAGTGTCTGATGGATAATGAGGTACTTAAACAACTTAACCTGAGTAGTAATGGGATAACTAATGAAAGAGGCACCGGTAAGCAATATCTGTTATTTGGTTTTCCTTGCTCACTTGTGTTCCGTAGGACCCCGAGTACTTGATTCCTATTCCTTGACTATTTGCACTATCCATATCCAGGAGGCCTTACGAACCCCCCTGAGCCGGAGCTTGATTCATTTCTATTTCTTAGGGCCACAAAGTAGTTTGGGGCTTTATTACTACCCTGTACTTATGCCATGCTTTACTGTTTTATTTAAGATTGTGCGTGGAGCACCTGTACTGTTTTGGATGCGGACTGTTTTTGCGGTATCGACAAGACCAGTCACATTTTCGGGTTCCCAGTCGTTTACAGCCATTGACGCAAACCTTGGGTCCGTCTCGAAGTCGGCTAACTTCGTTGCGGGTAGCTTAATGGGGTGGCCCCCTGAAATATTTTATGAATCCTGTGATCGCTTTTTCGTGACTGCCTCGTTGGGTTTTGAGTTGGATTTTCCGAGGTTGATCGAGTGTGTGTTGCTATTTGTGCACCCCTGCAGGGTAAATCTTTCTAAAAGCCGTGTCCACGGTTATGGACGACTTGGAGCACAGTTTCTTGATCATAGAAAAGTATAACTAAAGTACCGTCTTTATTTGACTAAATACCTGACTAGTAAATAGTGCAATACTCATGGAATGGTTAATAAAACTGCCAACAGAGGGGTTGTTCGTCCGCTTTCTCATTGGTAAGCGAGAAGTAGGATGGATCTGTTATTTTTACTGTTATAACTATTGTTCCTAATAACGGACATCCGTCTATCATTGGTTAGGCGGATGGTTAGCGAGTACTTATAGGCTTGTTAGTCATTATCTTTTGCTGTAATTGCGTCACCCCAGGTATATGTCCCCTTTAGAGGCATAAAGACTTGCTGAGTACCCCTAGGGTCTCACACGATAAATTGTTTGATTCAGATGAACAGGTGTATTCGCAAGATGGATACTGGGTGGAGGAGACAGATGATGTTGGCAACGATCACTCGGTGTAGAGATTCCGGGGATGGGGATCTGCGAGATCTATGGGCGGGATGTGCTTAGTTATGTGGCATCTTATGCCGATTTGCTTCTTGTCCGTACTCGGATCTTGTTTCCTGCTTCCGCTTGATACTCTGTTGATTGATGTATGAGGAGCTATCCTACACTATTATCTATATCTAGGATATTTGGATCTTGTCGTATGGCGTTGCAATATTTCTATTTCTTTTAGATGGTATGGCTCTGAGAACTATTGTAAGGTAGCTTTCATACATGCTCACTTGTGTATGTATTTGATCTCTTCGCTTGTTGCCTACGCCGCTCGCTCTTGTCCCGATGTTCTTGGAAGTGGTTAGGATGGCCGACGGGTCTACACGTGGGTGGCCCCTGGGCCCCCGCTGTACTATTTTAACCACTTTTGGTTCATCCAGGCTTGAACTTAGAGCATAGGGTCCGAGGTAGTTACAATTGGTATTAGAACCATCCCGCCCTTTAGGGTCTCAGCCAAATGGTCGTTGTCAGTCTAGCAAATATTTTGGTAGTTATGTATACTAGGGAAAAACAAAAACGTGAGAGTAGGACTGCTTCCACTTTTCTTCTTATCCACCCACCCACCCTTTTCTGGTAAGGAAGTGTAACGTTTCAATCCTCTTCTAAAATTCAAACTAGGATTCACGTGTTCGGGGTTCCGTAGTACCATAGGTTGTGTGTGTGTAATTCCTTGTCTATATGTTGCATCCAACTTGTTGTCGCTATCTGCCTTTTAGTTATCAACTGTTGGTACATTCCATACCGACAGGATTTTGTAAACCGACGCGATCTGTCTTACTCTTTGTTATCCGACGCTATCTTGTTAGGGGTGTTTGTTTCCGTAGTTGCTAATCTTTAGGTTCATCTTAAGAAGGAAGAAAGTTGGGATATGTGTTTTACCTATTCATGTGCGGAGTAATGATTTGAGTGCGGGATGGAGTCGCGACTATACCACTACTTTTATCATTCGCTCTTGTATATTGAATTGGTAGAGTTACTAATCTTGATTCGTTAAGTGGTTTGCGCATATAGTGGTATTTTAATGCCGAAAGTTGCGGAATTTTTTTTCTTTGATAGCTTTGTGTACCACACTCCTTGTTAAATCGTGTGTGTTATGCTTAATATCTTATAGCTGCTTTGAACTTTGTTGATATTTTAATATCATCCTAGTGAATTGTATCCTTTAATCTGGGTTAATTCCATTTTGGTACTATTTTGGATTATTATTATTCTCCATTATAGTACTGACTTGAGTTTTATATCAATCACAGGATGGCACCACCACGCCGTTCTGAGGAGGACATACCACCTGAAATGGGGGCTACGTTGGCAAGTATTGCTAATGCCTTGGGAAAAATGCAACAGAACCAGCAACGCTTTGAAGAAAGTGTCAGGAGGAATGAGTTTGTTCCGCTACCTCCACCTCCCAAGCGAGGAGACATCAAGGGCTTTTTGAAGTTTAACCCACGCCACTTTGAGGTGTCTGATCAGCCACTGGACGCTGATGATTGGCTGCGTGAGATGTCAAGGTTGCTGATGACTGCTGACGTTCCTGAGCAAGAATGGGTAAAATGTGCCACTCACCTTCTGAAGGGAGACACAGCTCTGTGGTGGGAGAATTACCTGAAGGCAAACCACTCTGGTTTTCAGCCTACTTGGGAGCAGTTCACTGGGGCTTTCAAAGAGCAATATCTGTCAGAAATTTTCATGGAAAGGATGAAGGAAGTGTTTCTCAACCCCAAGCAGGGCAATGACAATGTCAATACCTATATCAGAAACTTCATGAATCTTTCTCGATATGGTGGCAATGAGAACTCTGATGACAAGAAGAAGCAAAAGAGGTTCAGGCAAGGGCTCAATGCATCTATCAAATATGCAATCACTCATGCAAGGCCGGGGTCTTTTCTGGAACTCCAACATACAGCTCTACAGGAAGAAGCAAGCAGGCAAGTGTTCGAGGAGTCCAAGAAACACAGTCGTGACGCAGCAAGCTCTTCAGCTATGACAGCTCCTTCTAAGCGCCGTGTGTGGGTTCCTAATACCGCACCGCCACTCCCGGCTCCACCAAGAACTCCAAGCTACACAGCAAGGCCACCAAACTCCTTCACCGCGGCTCATAGGGGCTACAACCACAACTACTCTGGAGCGCCTAGCGGAGTCCCTGGCTACGCTGCTCCACGTCCACCTGGTGCTTGCTACACTTGTGGGAACACTGGGCATCAACACTAGAGTTGCCCCATGAACAACATAGCTCTTCCTCCACCACCTCCAAGACCTGCAGCAAGTTCTTCTATGGTTCGTGCACCTCCACCTCGGGCTCTCAACATCAACACCAAGCCCAGGTCCACTATTGCTCGTGCCAACTATGTCAACGTCGCTCAAGCTGAGCATGCACCTGGAGTTGTGATGGGTACGCTTTCCCTTAACTCAGTTCTTGCACGAGTTTTTTTCGATTCTGGTGCATCGCATTCTTTTGTTTCTCACAAGTTTGCAAATGAGAATGAGTTAGCAATGGATGTGCTTCCTAAGCGCTTGATGGTCCTTTCTCCTGGGGCAACAATGGCATCTTCCAAAATCAGCTGGCAATCAAATTGAGATTGGTGACTCTTCATTCCCGGCTTCCTTAATTATTCTAGGCAACTCTGACATTGATGTTATCTTGGGCATGGATTGGTTAACAGCAAATGCAGATGTGATTGATTATGCTGAACGCTCGGTTTCTCTGAAAAGTCCCGAAGGCCATATAGTCTATTCTCCAAGTCTGACTCCTGCAATTCGGCTTTTCTCGTTGGCGGCTTTGAATGATGATGCTATGGATGCTATTCAGAGTGTTCCGGTGGTTCGTGAGTTCCCCGATGTTTTTCCTGAAGAGTTACCAGGTATGCCTCCTGACCGAGAGGTCGAGTTTGTGATTGAGCTTGAACCTGGAACCGCTTCTATCTCCAAGCGGCCTTATAAAATGGGTCCTCCTGAGTTGGCTAAACTCAAACATCAGCTTGATGAACAAGAGAAAATGGGTTTCATTCAGCACAGTACTTCTTCTTGGGGTAGCCCAACCATCTTTGTGAAGAAGCGAGACCGCACTGATCGACTTTGTGTTGATTACCGAGCTCTCAATGCAAAAACCATCAAGAATAAATATCCCCTTCCGCGGATTAATGATCTCTTCGATCAGCTAGCTGGATCTGTGGTATTCTCTAAGCTTGACTTGAGAAGTGGATATCATCAAATCAAGATTCGCAAGGAAGATGTTCCCAAAACAGCTTTCACCACCCGCTATGGCCTGTATGAGTACACGGTCATGTCTTTCGGTCTCACCAATGTACCTGCCACCTTCTCGAGGCTTATGAACTCGGTTTTCATGGAGTATCTTGATAAGTTCGTCGTGGTCTATCTGGATGACATTCTAGTATATTCTAAGTCAAAGGAAGAACATGAACAACACCTTCGGTGTGTCCTAAACAAGCTTCGTGAGAACCTCCTGTATGCAAAGTTCTCCAAGTGTGAGTTCTAGCTGCCTGAAGTCACCTATCTTGGTCACGGTATCTCTGCCAAGGGCTCCGTCAACCCAGAAACTGTTCAGACAATTGTTGAGTGGCTTCCACCCAAAAATGTCAAAGAAGTCCGGAGTTTCCTTGGTTTGGCTAGTTACTGCCGTCGCTTCGTTCAGAACTTCTCGAAGATTGGGAAGCCTCTTACCGATCTCCACAAGAAAGGCAAGAAATACCTTTGGTCTCCTACATGTCAAGCAAGCTTTGAAACCCTCAAAGAGAAGCTCACTTCCACTCCAGTCTTGATTTCTCCAGATACATCAAAGCCTTTCCAGATATTCTGTGACGCCTCCTTGCAAGGATTGGGTGCGGTCCTCGTGCAAGAAAAGCAAGTCCTTGCTTATGCTTCCCGTCAGTTGAAAACTCATGATCTCAACTATCCAACACATGACCTCGAACTCGCAGCAGTTGTCTTTTCTTTGAAAGTATGGAGGCACTACTTGCTTGGCAACCGTTGTGAGATCTTTTCTGATCACAAGAGTCTGAAGTATATCTTCACACAACCTGATCTCAACCTTCGTTAGAGGAGGTGGATTGAAGCAATTAATGATTTCGATCTGACAATCAACTACACTCCTGGCAAAGATAATGTCATGGCCGATGCTCTTAGACGAAAAGCTTATGTCAAGAACCTCATGGTGGAATAACAACAGCCTCTCTTGTGCTAGGAATTCCACCAGCTCAACCTTGAAATTGTGGATCAAGGGTATCTTCTGAACCTTTTGGCAACACCTCTCTTGGAAGAAAAAGTTTGCTCTATTCAACTTGGTGATCCTTACACCAAAAAGATCATCTCCAACATTCAGCTGCCGAAGTATGAGTCCTTCCATGTCGACAACCAAGGCGCTCTATTCTTTAAGCACCGGATGTTCGTTCTGAAGTATCCGGGTTTGAGAGAGCAAGTTCTTAAAGAAGCTCATGATTATGTTCTTTCTATCCATCCTGGCGGCACTAAGATGTATATGGACTTGAAAACACAATATTGGTGGCCTGGATTGAAACGATATTGTGCCAAGTATGTCTCGGAGTGTGATGTCTACCGAAGAGTTAAAGCTGTCCATCAGAAACCTTCTGGTCTTCTACAGCCATTGAAGCCTCCGGAATGGAAATGGGAGAATGTAGAGATGGACTTCAAAACTGGTTTTCCAAGGTCGCAGAAGGGCAACAATGCAATCTTTGCTATCATTGACAGGCTTTCTAAAGTGGCTCACTACTTTCCCGTCAAGGAAACAATTTCTGCAATTCAGTTGGCTGAGCTCTATATCAACAGAATTGTCTCTCTGTATGGGGTTCCTCTTGAGATCAGTTCAGACCGGGGAAGCATCTTCACTTCCAAGTTTTGGGGAAGTTTCCAAAATGCTTTGGGAACAAAGTTGAACTTCAGCACTGCCTATCACCCTCAGTCACAAGGACAAGTTGAAAGGATCAATCAAATTCTGGAAGATATGCTCTGTGCTTGCATCATCTCTTTCGGCATGAAGTGGGAAGAATGCCTTCCTTATGCTGAATTCTCTTACAAAAACAGCTTCCGGAAGAGTCTAAAGATGGCACCATTTGAGGTTCTCTATGGACGCAAATGCAGAACTCCGATTGGGTGGTCAGGCGCAGGTGAAAGAACATTGTTTGGCCCCGACATTGTAACTCAAGCGGAGGAGAAGGTTCACATCATTCTCGAAAACCTGAAGGTTGCTCAAAGTCGCCAGAAGAGCAACTATGACAGAAAGCACACGGACATGGAGTATGTCCCTGGTGATCTCGTTTACCTTCGTGTCACTCCCATGAGAGGCACGCACCGGTTTGGTATTAAAGGAAAGCTGGATCCTAGATACATCGGTCCTTTCAAAATTCGTGGAAGAAGAGAAGTTGCTTATGCTCTTGAGCTCCTTGAAAAACTCAAGGTCCATGATGTTTTCCATATCTCTGAACTCAAGAAGTGCTTCAATTATCCCGGCAGGACCGTGGACCATGAGCTCATCAATCTGCAAGAAGATCTGTTTTATCAAGAACACCCCACAAAAATCCTAGAAGTCGCAGAAAGAAAGACTCGCAACAAGTCTATAAAGTTCTGCAAGGTGCAGTGGTCGCACCATTCCGTTGATGAAGCCACTTGGGAATGCGAGGATGAGCTCCGCCCCAAGTATCCTACCCTCTTCGTGTCTTCTTCTTCTTCCTAGAATCTCGGGGGGAGATTCCTGTTTAGTGGGGGAGAGCTATAGCATCCCATCTGTCTAACATCTGTAATGCTACATGGTCTAATAATAAAAATGCTGCTTCCTACATATATTTGTTGCATCATAATGATACCATGCTCATGGCATCATGCCACCTTGCATTTGAGCATCATATAAATCCATTTTTCTTTCGGATCTTGTCTCATATGAATTTATCAATTGTATTTGGTTCTTAATAAATTGTATTTGGTTCTTGATAAATGCTTGGTGCCCAAGTTGAGTTGGGGGCATATCTTTTCTTTAACTCCACCACCTTTTCTTGTCACCACCCCATAATTCCACCATTCAACTATATGTGAGCCTTGCATTTTATTGGGTTTACCTCTAGCTCATGTGGGTTGGGATGGATCCACTTCTAGTTACACATGCTTCCCTTTATGCCTCATGTTGTTCTCACATTTTTGATATGTGGAGAGCCACATGGCCTATAACACCCTCGAATCGGTCCTATGCAAGTTTTAGCCCTTTCCGCCAAACCCGCATAGAAACGATTCAAGGACGCCCACCAGGCACTTTCTTGCGGGTGGAAAACGAAGTAATACCATTACACAACAGTCCTCGATGGGACCCGCAGAACATATATATATACAGCACGACTCCAAGAGTCAAGAATACAGATATACACTACAAACATCCAAATCACTTTGAAAACGATACAGCGTCCGGGTACGGACAAGATGCAAATGGGGCCAAGAGCCCTGAAGAATAACCAATGGCGCCCATAACCCTGCCTAGGACAAGCCGGAAGGGTAACCCTTCTAACGACGTCAAACTCGACCTGCTAAAACAAAAGGGGTGCCGGCAAAGGGCAAAGGAAAAGAGGAGCGTCAGTATTGAGGCCAATAGATGGCGAGGCTAGAATTCAGCGGCTCTTGCCTACATAGGTATGGTGGGCTGAAGCGGCAGCGCAGCGGCACTAAACAACCTATAGAGAGTTGGTACAACTATCGGCTATTAGAGAGGGATAAGAAAGACCTATTCGGATCCAACCTGATACTAACACCAATCATACCCATCCTAGTATTCCCCCTCGGGACCAAACGAGGAAGTCCAACCAAGGAACTCACACAGTTGGCAGTTTTCTTCATTCGATTATAGTTGAAGCACTTACTAGTCAGATATAGATAGCATGAGTCGTCCTGAAGCATAAGTAGTGGGCCTTTTTAAATACCATTCCGTTGTAATTCGAACATTTACTAGTCAGATATAAATGTCCAGAGGAATCCCAAAACCCAACAGTTGTTGGCACTTTTATCACATTCCATTAGAGTTGCAATACTTATTAGGCAGATATAACAAGACACAAGGAACCCCAGCTCCACCAGTTGTTGGCATTTTTAATATCCATTCCGTTGTATTTGAATCTGATTACTAGTCACATATTAAGTCAAATTTATAGCACTACTTTAGTTATGCTTGTCTATGATCGAGATATTGTGCTCCAAGTCGTCCATAACCACGGACACAGCTTTCAGAAAGTTTTACCCTGCAGGGGTGCACAAATAGCAACACACACTCGATCAACCTCGAAAAAACCAACTCAAAACCCAACGAGGATTTCACGACAAAGAAATCACAGGATTCATAAATATTTCAGGGGGCCACGCACTAAGCTACCCGCGATGAAGTTGGTCGGCTTCGAGACGGACCCAGGGTTTGTGTGGACGGTTGTAAACGACTAGGAACCCGAAAGTGTGACTGGGCTTGTCGATACAGCGAAAACATGTCACGATCCTAAACAGTACAAGTGCTCCACGCACAATCGTAAATAAAGCAGTAAAGCATGGCATAAGTACAGGATAGTAATAAAACCCCAAACTAGTTTGTGGCCCCAAGAAATAGAAATGAATCAAGCTCTGGCTCAGGGGGGTCCATAAGGCCTCCCGGATGTGGATAGTGCGAATAGTCAAGGAACATGTATCAAGTACTCGGGGCCTACGGGACACAAGTGGGCATAAAAACCAAATAGCATATATTATCCACCGGTGCCTCTTTCATTAGTTATCACAGCAATTTAATAGTTGTAATTAAAGACATGATCATCTCCACCATTAAACATCTCCACCATAAACATCTGCCAGCATTCCAACAACTGTGGTACTCGACAGCACGAGATCGCACCTGAGCAAGCAACTACGACTCGCAAGGCCAGCTATCTACCAAACACAGGTGATAGGAGGTGTCCAAGGCAATATAGAGGCTGCACGGGATATAACTGGTGTGCGGAAACTAAAGCATCACGACACAGATAGCAATAGATCAACAGGAGGAAGTAAAGACTATAAATGCAAAATAGGTAGAAGGGGGAGAGATGCTCGCCTGGGAAACACTGCCAAAGGTTCATATCCAGAGAACTTGTCGATACTCGCATCAACTCATCGGCCTAATCTGCGAAGAAGCAAAGCACTAAAAGAAACACCAGATGCAATATTTAATGCTACGGCAGAAGATCCAGCATGCTTATGATATGATGCATGGCATGGCACACATGCGGTGCAATTAGGCAATATTAAGCAGAACTGGGGTCCCGATAATTAATTACACGGTTCAAGTTATTTAGAACCCCCGCAAATTAAATGTTGTCTTAACAAGGAAAAGCATGGCATCGGTTCGCTACACAATTCAAATGGAGGCCGGAATAAGACTAGAATAGCCCGCATATGGCTCCATATTTAATTATTAGGTGAATCGGCATAATGCCCCCCAACCCACATGATATGCATGCGAGATGAACAATTAATATGCAACAAGTTTTATATATAGCATTTATAAAATAGGGACTTGGGAAAAGGTTCACACATGTAGGGTCGAAGATCTTGGGGTTCCGAGGGTTCGACGGGGTTCAGGCTCGGCGGGATCGGTCTTCAGATCCATGAAGTAGATCTTGGCGGTCTTCGGGTTGAGGCCTTGGCGTCCGAGAGGAAGTACTTGGTGGTTCCGAGAAGGAGGTCTTGTCGCATCCGATGGATCGGTCCTCGGGGTCAAAGAACTTGGCGCGCCGGGGTCTCGGCGATCTTGGCATCCGGGTTCTCGGGCACCGCCTCCAGGAAGGAGGTCTTGTCGTACCGGGGTCTTGGCGTACAAACCTCAGAAGAATTAGTGGTATCTTAGGAACGGAACATTGGAACGGTGTGAGGAGACCGTGTTCCAATTGTAACTACCTCGGACCCTACGCTCTAAGTTCAAGCCTGGATGAACCAAAAGTGGTTAAAATAGTATAGCGGGGGCCGAGGGGCCACCCACGTGTAGGCCCGTCGGCCGTCCTAACCACTTCCAAGAACATCGGGACAAGAGCGAGCGGAGTAGGGAACAGGAGAAGAGATCAAATACATACACAAGTAAGCATGTATGCAAGCTACCTTACAACAGTTCTCAGAGCCATACCATCTAAAATAAATAGAAATATGGCAACGCCATACGACAAGATCCAAATATCCTAGATATAGATAAAAGTGTAGGATAGCTCCTCATACATCAATCAACAGAGTATCAAGCGGAAGCGGGAAACAAGATCCGAGTACGGACAAGAAGCAAATCGGCATAGGATGCCACATAACTAAGCACATCCCGCCCACAGATCTCGCGGATCCCCATACCTGGAATCTCTACACCGAGTGATCTTTGCCAACATCATCTGTCTCTTCCACCAAGTATCCATCTTGCGAATACACATGTTCATCTAAATCAAACAATCTATCATGTGAGACACTAGGGGTACTCAGCAAGTCTTTATGCCTCTAAAGGGGACATAACCTGGGGTGACGCAATTGCAGCAAAAGATAATAACTAACAAGTCTATAGATACTCGCTAACCATCCGCCTAACCAATGATAGACGGATGTCCGTTAATTAGGAACAACAGTTATAATAGTATAAGTAATAGATCCATCCTCCTTCTCGCTTACCAATGAGAAAGCGGATGAACAACCCATCCGTTGGCAGTTTTATTAACCATTCCATGAGTATTGCACTAATTACTAGCCAGATATTTAGTCAAATTAAAAGCGGTACTTTAGTTATACTTGTCTATGATCGAGAAACTGTGCTACAAGTCGTCCATAACCGCGGACACGGCTTTCAGAAAGATTTGCCCTGCAGGGGTGCACAAATAGCAACACACACTCGATCAACCTCGGAAAAACCAACTCAAAACCCAGCGAGGCATTCACGACAAAGCGATCACAGGATTCATTAAATATTTCAGGGGGCCACCCCACTAAGCTACCCACAACGAAGTTGGCTGGCTCCGGAACGGACCCAGGGTTTGTGTGGACGGCGGTAAACGACTGGGAACCCGAAAGTGTGACTGGGCTTGTCGATACAGTGAAAACGTTTCACGATACAAAACAGTACAGGTGCTCCACGCACAATCTTACATAAAACTGTAAAGCATGGCATAAGTACAGGATAGTAATAAAGCCCCAAACTACTTTGTGGCCCCAAGAAAAAGAAATGAATCAAGCTCTGGCTTAGGGGGGTTCATAAGGCCTCCCAGATGTGGATAGTGCGAATAGTCAAGGAACAGGAATCAAGTACTCGGGGTCCTACGGGACACAAGTGAGCATGGAAAACCAAATAACATATATTGCTCACCGGTGCCTCTTTCATTAGTTATCCCATTACTACCCAAGTTAAGTTGTTTAAGTACCTCGTTATCCATCAGACACTTTCATATCCTACACATGTTGTTCTACAACTCGTATGGCTCAAACAACTCCTGTAATAATGGCTCATAGCATGGAGGAACAAGCTTCGGTGGGGTTTAAAAGTAAAGGCTATGCAGTACTTGGGATTCAATTTAATGCAATCGCGACTCAATGATGCAAGAATAAGATAGAGGCAATAGGTACTATATGTATGCAAGCATGTGGTAGTGCTTGCCTAGCAGCTCAGTTGAAGCGAGAGGTGGATCTGGGTAGTACTCCTAGGATTCCTGATCTTTCCCCTGCTCGACGTCTATTCGAAAGAAGAACCAAACAAACAAGGGCCAACATAAATAAAGTGCACAAGCATATAAATAAATGCGACAAGCACACAAGCATGCCATGATGAATGATGCACAAATTACATGGCAATAATGTAGCATGGCAAGGGTGAGGTGTGGGGACAAGAATAAATCATTTTATTAATTATTTGGTCAAGTTTTATTGCCATAAACAGTTCTGATTTGTAATAATGACATGATGCATGCTTCAATTCATATCATGGAGTGCATAGTTAGAACGGGCTCGTCGCGCTGATCGATTTAGACATATTATTTGTCGAATTTGGAGTTATAGATTTAAAGTTATTAATTAATTAAGAAAAGGCATTTTTATTGCAATTAAAACAATTTCGAAAATTTAAACTAGCCAAACATTATTTTGGATGGCAGATTTGAATTCCTCACATTTTTCTGATTCTAAAACATATATCATTTGTATTATTTGGAATTATTAAATAAAAGTGATTAATTCTGGATTTAAAATTGTATCAAGCATTTCAGAAATTGTTTTTATTAAAGAGGAAAAGAACAGACACTTTTTTTATACTCAGAGGAATCTAGCCCGAGTCATAGATAGGTGGGGTCGCGCTGAGCTGGCGAAAACGGCGCGTGGCAGACTTTTCTCACCGCGCGTTCATCCAGCCGCAGAGACTGACAGGTGGGGCCACAACTGTCACAGGGCCACACGCGGGCACGCCAGCGGGGCCTGCCACGTGGGGGAGCCGGGGAGCGCGGGTTGAGGACAAGGTTTACCGGGTGCCTGATTGTTAAACAGCCACAACATATGACATGTGGGCCTGGTCTGGAGTGCTGGTTGAGGGTTAAAAGAACAGGGTGCTTTTCTGTAATGTTACACAGAGGAGGACAGGTGGGGCCAGGTGGAGCGCGGTGGAGTGAAACAAAAAGCCAGGGGGTATTCGCAAAAAGGCCCACGAGTACTGTTTTTGTTCTCGTCAGTTTTCTGACGAAACTGACGGATAGAGCGCGGCGCGGCGGGGGATCGAACTCGCGACGCGGCTCGCGCGCACGGCGGCGGCTACCGCTGGGCTAGCGGGGGTTGATTTTGGGTACCAGCTACACGACTAGAAGACCCTACTGCGCTGCGACGGCGGAGAAGTAACGGCGTGCACCGTGCACAAAGGGCGCTCGATGGAATCATTGACGCGTACAAGAAGCGCAGCGCGAGGAGAGGATGTCAGGGGGGTGCGTCGGCTCACCGCGAGGAGGTTGGTGGTGGTGGATCGGGCAGGAGTGCAGTGGATCGGCGACGTTGCAGGCAACCCGAGGCTAGGGTTTTGGCTTTGGACGCGGCGGTGGTCTTTGGCTCCGGTCCTTCTCCTCCTCGTCGCCGTGTACTGGCAGCTTCCTAGGGCTCTCCTCGATCTTCCCCAACGCCCAAACACCTCGCCCGCCTTCAGCTATGGTGGTGGTGGAGCGATGCCGACGGTGGGGGTGTAGATGGGAGAGGGAAGAAGGGCAGCGGCATATGGGGAAGGAGGGCGGCAGGGCCCTGTGGATCTGGTGTGTAACCAGGCAAGGGAGGGTAGATAAGAACGAGGTATGAGGGGGCACATGGGGTGGCTCGGTGTAAAAAGGTGGAGATCACCTTTTTCTTCTTCTCCTCCTCACATGTTCAGCGAGGCTCGGGAGGGGCTGTAGCTGGGGCCAGAGAGGTGGACGCAAGGTGGGTCAGGTGGGGCCGGGCTTGGTGGTGAGAGAGAAGAACAGAGAGAGGAGGTGAGGGATCGGCTAGGGTAGGGAGAGGAGAGGCTCTGCATGAGGGTAGCTAGGGTGGTGTTGAGCAGGGTAGCAAGGTTTGTGGGGGTTGGTTTGAGTCAAAACACAAGGGGTGGTGGCGCCTAGGTAGAAAGGGTGGTGAGGTGAGGGTTTAGCCGAAGCTAGGAAGAGGGGTTAGGGTTAGGGTTTTTAGCTAGGTGTAGAGAGAGAGAGAGAGCTTGGTTTAGCTAGAAAAGAGAGATGGGAGGAAAAGGAACAATGGCACATGTATGCACACATGCATGTGTAGATGGTGGACAAGGTGGGAGGGATAGATGGAGGAGCTAGGGTTTGAAGAGAATAAAAACACCAGAAGAGTTTGAATTAAGACAAAGAGAGAAAACAAAAGGACCAAAGGAGAGAGAGGTGGAAGAAGAGATAATCTTGCATGTGGCATGCACATGATGTCATTTTGTGAAAACAAAATATCCATCCCATGTATGCTTGACAAAGAGAAAACCACTCAAAGAGTTGCAAGGTGGAGGACAAGACAAACAATAAGCATTTATTTGGTGTATTTGTTTCAATTGAGTTCAAACAAACTCCACCCAAATATTTCCAAAGAAACCAAAATAGAAGAACAAGTGAGGGCCTTGCATGGGCCATGCATGAAGAATAATTGCCACATTCACTAGTTGTGAAAACAACTATATATACCTATGGGCATCTATTACCCCCATGCACATCCATACTTGAATAAAGACCACCACATAAGCTACAAGCTTGATAAAATATGGTAAGGGTGGATTTAAGCATAAATGAATATAATAGGCCATGCTAGTGTGTATGTCCCACTAGAAGATCATTTGGCCACAATTATATTGAAACAATGCTCAATTATTCCCAAAACAAACCATATGGAAGATAGAGCAAGTGAAACTATCCACATGCATGCAAAGGTGGCCATGTGGCTCTCCACATATCAACAATGTGAGAACAACATGAGGCATAAAGGGAAGCATGTGTAACTAGAAGTAGATCCATCCTAACCCACATGAGCTAGAGGTAAACCCAATAAAATGCAAGTCTCACATATAGTTGAATGGTGGAATTATGGGGTGGTGACAAGAAAAGGTGGTGGAGTTAAATAAAAGATATGCCCCCAACTCAACTTGGGCACCAAGCATTTATCAAGAACCAAATACAATTTATTAAGAACCAAATACAATTGATAAATGCATATGAGACAAGATCTGAAAGAAAAAGGGTTTTATATGATGCTCAAATGCAAGGTGGCATGATGACATGAGCATGATATCATTATGACGCAACAAATATATGTAGGAAGCAGCATTTTTATTATTAGACCATGTAGCATTACAGATGTTAGACAGATGGGATGCTACAACTCTCCCCCACTAAATAGGAATCTCGCCCCGAGATTCTAGGAAGAAGAAGAAGACACGAAGAGGGTAGGATACTTGGCACGGAGCTCATCCTCGCGTTCCCAAGTGGCTTCATCAACGGAATGGTGCGACCACTGCACCTTGCAGAACTTTATAGACTTGTTGCGAGTCTTTCTTTCTGCAACTTCAAGGATTTTTGTGGGGTGTTCTTGCCAAGACAGATCTTCTTGGAGATTGATGAGCTCATGGTCCACGGTCCTGCCGGGATCATTGAAGCACTTCTTGAGTTGAGAGATATGGAAAACATCATGGACCTTGAGTTTTTCAGAGAGCTCAAGAGCATAAGCAACTTCTCCTCTTCTTCCACGAATTTTGAAAGGACCGATGTATCTAGGAGCCAGCTTTCCTTTGATACCAAACCGGTGCGTGCCTCTCATGGGAGTGACACGAAGGTAAACGAGATCACCAGGGACATACTCCATGTCCGTGTGCTTTCTGTCATAATTGCTCTTCTGGCGACTTTGAGCAATCTTCAGATTTTCGAGAATGATGTGAACTTTCTCCTCCGCTTGAGTTACAATGTCGGGGCCAAATAATATTCTTTCACCTGCGCCCGACCAACCAATCGGAGTTCTGCACTTGCGACCATAGAGCCTCAAATGGTACCATCTTTAGACTCTTCTGGAAGCTGTTGTTGTAAGAGAATTCAGCATAAGGAAGGCATTCTTCCCACTTCATGCCGAAAGAGATGACGCAAGCATGGAGCATATCTTCCAGAATCTGATTGATCCTTTCAACCTGCCCTTGCGACTGAGGGTGGTAAGCTGTGCTGATGTTCAACTTTGTTCCCAAAGCATTTTGGAAACTTCCCTAGAACTTGGAAGTGAATATGCTTCCACGGTCTGAGCTGATCTCAAGAGAAACCCCATACAGAGAGACAATTCTGTTGATATAGAGCTTAGCCAACTGAATTGCAGAAATTGTTTCCTTGACGGGAAAGAAGTGAGCCACTTTAGATAGCCTGTCGATGACAACAAAGATTGCATTGTTTCCTTTCTGCGACCTTGGAAACCCAGTAATGAAGTCCATCTCTACTTTCTCCCATTTCCATTCCGGAGGCTTCAATGGCTGTAGAAGACCGGAAGGTTTCTGATGGACAGCTTTAACTCTGCGACAGACATCACACTCCGAGACATACTTGGCACAATATCGTTTCAACCCAAGCCACCAATACTGTGTTTTCAAGTCCATGTACATCTTCGTGCTGCCAGGGTGGATAGAAAGAACAGAATCATGAGCTTCTTTGAGAACTTGCTCTCTCAAACCCGGATACCTCTCTTTCCGTTTCTGTTAATTCACCAACGTTATCGACCCAAATCAAATAGATTTCAGCAATAAGACCTTTATTTTATAGCAATTCATTATAGAAATGAGCAAAAAAAATCCTACTGTAGATCCATTTGTGATACATGAATGAGAAAATACGAATGAAGGCCCTTTTAGTTCCGCGAAAAGGGGCAAAAATTCTATGAACCTTTCCTATTTTCGTTAGGTTCAAGTCTAACGAGAATAATATTCTACGACTAAGAACTCATTTATTTTCAAACCGATCCATTTACTTCTCTTGGGGAAGACACGGTCGGTACATAAGAAACAAAGGCGGCTAAAAACGACTTTGAATTGGAACCCTACTACTCTATATCAGTCTAATCTAATTCGGATTGCTCTACCGGGTCAAAAAAAAAGATCGCCTACTATAAGTATGAAACTGCGAAAGCTACATCTTAATTGATTTGTATCTTTGTACCTTTCAATGAGCGACCTTTATCAATAGCTAACTCGGGTGTTTCAACTGAATCAGACCTCTTGGTCAGTACAGCAGGGCCGGGGGAACCACACTGACTCGGACATGGCATTGATCCTAAATAGAGAGTTTTCGGGGAGAAGATTAAAGATTGAGACGAAACCCATAACTATAGCCACTTCTAGCTCAGTGGCTTAGCAGAGACCTAAACTAATACCTTATCGAAAATGGGGAACGAAATCCGATCATCTCGCCAAAAAATGGGAAGTCTCGGTTGGTATCTTCATTCGAGTTGGATTCTTCTATACGAAATTCAAGTATCAATAGTTCGCAGGCGCATCCCAATATACACAATTCTATAGTGCCAACAGTGATCGATTCCTTTTCTCCTACCCCGAGGCCATATGGGTCTGATGTTTGAACTTCTGGTGCCCCTTTTCAATGAGAACGATTCCATTCTAAACATAGGTATCCTTTCCGGTTGCTAGAGTTTGCTATACCCCACCCCTAGCCAAGGTGACTAATTGAAGGAAAACGCCTGCTTCTGACTAATTAATTGCTCGACCTGGGGCGAACCAACTAGTATCTTAGAGAGAAACTCGGTTAATGAATATGCCCAGCGCCAAATAAAAAGAATTGTCCGGCAGACCCTATCGAGTGAGCTATTATGGCCACGAGCCACACCAGGTAAAGCCCAAGCCCTTCCCCTTTTCCATGGGTTCCAGCTGAGAATTCTCTTTCTAACTTGAGGCGCCAGGTCAGTCCAATTTCCCAAAGATACTCGATTTTCACCTGCATTCCCTTCAAGTATCAATACATTTCTTCTTTGCACGGAAGCCCCAAAAGCTTTGGATCGTGACCACCTGGCAACAGAATGGCAGGCAAATTACTTCCATTCTTCCGAGCTTATCAATTATCCAAGGATTTCGTATCCCATTCCGGATCAGAGATCCTTGCTCCTCGCGAGAATTCTGTTATTTGAAATAATAAATATGTTAGTTTGGTTTCCTTGGTACTTCTAAAAGCGTAGGCGCCAAAGTCCACTGTCTTCAACCAGAACTACTGGCATCTTCTAAAAACCCTAGAGAGGAAGTCATTCGATCAATCAGGGGAAGGTTCTATATAACTAAAGAGTCGGGTGGAACGAGTGATAGCAGCACAACTATCCGAAGATAGCGATATGGAATACTTGTACATCCTCCCTATTAGAGAATAGTATGTGCATAGTACTTAATTTGAGATGACTGGAGTAGTCATAAGACTAGGATCTCATGGCTTTGCTAAAAAAATGTAGCTACACTTTCATGCGGCTGACCGTGTTCTAGTCTAGCACTACGCAGGGTTGGCTGCCTGCCAGTCCCACCACATTAGCCTTATATTTACCAAATGAAAGGAAGATTAAAATGGGTTCTGATTCTTGATTTCCTCTCTCCTCTAAGCATGGATGGATCGAAACTAAACTAAAGGGAAGTAAAGAGCATTTAGTCAGTCTAAAGCTGCAACTGGTGGATTCACTTTTTCATAGCTCGCTATTACTGCTCACATCTGCCTGTCTTTAAGGGGAGCCGGTGGAGGATTTGGTTTTCTCAATGCCTTAGGCAAGTCATTTCCCTACTTTACTTTTTATCCCACTCTTCTTTTTACATCCACTTTCTTATTCACACTAGGCTTGTGCTGTGGATTCTTCTCTGATTTGACTATAGCTGTGTGGTCAATAACCTGCTTTGCTTCCAGTTCTTGGCCTGCTTGCGCCATTGCCGAGACTTCCAATCGGAAAATCTTCTGTTGGCAAGCTCACATCCTCGTAATGGCTTCCCCCTCGAATGGTAGAAACAGTGAGAAATAAGCTCTCTTCGATAAAGATAGAATGCCACAAAGCCCGTGGTTACAGTAAAGTACACATGTGGATATTCTCTTGCGACACCTGCACTGTCTTCACTCACTATCTTATTGCGGTCATATCGATACTGCTAGCTGTTTCTTAGTCTCGGTATAATCACTCGTTGTGTAACTGGCTTTGTTCACTTGGCTCTCGTAGAGGAACAATCGATATTACTATTACGCAAGAGAAGGATCTCCGACATGTATCTGATGAATGGCTAAGCTACCGTCTGACGGAACTTTCTTCCCCAAGGAAATGCAGATGCAATCTACTTGGAATAAAGGGTCTTGGCATGTAGTTGACTTCATAATGAAGAGCCAGAAGTTTAATGTCACTAGCTTCATTCTTACATAAATTGATCAAGCTAGAAAGAAGGGATTTCCACAAGAATCTTCTCTTTGCACCACACCTCATGAGAATGATATTGAACAAGAGTTAGCTCACCCTGCCTCTTCCTTTGCTCCCCATTTTTAGACTTCTACAAGTCGATCTTCTTATGATGGAAATCATGAAAAAGATCATTTGCTCTTACCTCGTCTGGAGCAGACGAAATGTCTTTTGTTTGGCCTTTGGCCTTTTCATTTCAGTACCGAAGCCGAGTAGATCAATCATATGACCATGGGTATGGGTCTCTTGTTTCACCTTCAGGTGTCCCATTTCTGCATCTGTTCTTGTAAGCGATAGCGATCCGTTGACAAGAAATCACTTAGATTAATAAGGTTTTGTGACTACGAGTTGCAGAAAATGGTGCAGCCAATGGCCTGGGCTTTGAGTGGTATGAATTGAATAAAATATCATAATAAGCACGGTCTATCAACATTGGGGTCAGCATTAAGAAAGAGAAACCATGGGATATGGCCACGATAGACTTTTTTGAGGGCCCGGCGCTAGGGAACTATACTCGCTAGCCCAAGCTACTGGTTTGATTTTGAGAGTCAAAGCTGAGCATGTGACTGTGACTAAATAGCAGTGTGCCTTTGGCTCGCAGTATTGGCAAAAAGATAATAAGCACGGTAGTCGATCGAAGAATAGGTTCCCATCTTGGCACTCTCGCTCAGAGATTCTTTCCTTTTTTTCGCGTCCTCAGATCGTCGATAGTACAGCACCTTCGTAAAGGCACTGCACCATCTCCTTATTAACTACGAACAAGGAACAAAAAGACTAATTCTTCCTGATTCGCGGGTTATTCTTATCGGGTCTAGTGATTGCTTCCCTCGGTCACAATGCACTATCCCCTTATTAACAATGAAAAAGGAACAAAGAGATTAAATAGAATCATTAGTCGTCCCAAGCTAAACCCGTTCATTGGAAGAATAGCGCAGTCCGAGGTGGATCACTTTAGCAGACATATGTAGGAGACATTACTCCTAAGTGCCTTTAAAGATAAAGAAGGGTTTACCTGGTAGTAGTAGGTATCGTATCCATCTTTTCCCCCTCTTTGGTCTCACAAGCAAGTCAGTCAAATCAAGTAGAATTGTGTATGTAGATGAAAATGAGGATGCCAGGCCGATACTAACTATCCACGGCACGAGAACCACATCGTTGGGAGAATGTAGTATTATAAGTACTTTCTAGAATGGAACGAGCATAGTTATCTGCATCTGTCCCTCACTGTTCAAGGTTGTCAGCGGGCAAAGAAGAGCATTGATGGTCATATGCACATGTAAAAATGGAGTTATCTGACTCAGTTGGTTTGGGTCGAGTCAAAAAGCGTCTCTGATACGGTGGATACCTAGGCTCCGTAGAAAGGACATCGACACTGTTTTTCTAAGACGTACGAGAAGATCAAACAGGATCTGAGCTTGTTCCACTTTTCTAAAATCATATCCCTAGAATCTGATTACTTCATGGCTAAACAGCCACTAGCCGTTTCACAAGCTGCTATGCTCTTTGAGCCCTTTTTCTTGCTTATCTTTCCCTCCTTTCGGCAGTCAGGTTAGGCTCTAGCTCTTATGCGTTTCATTATTGCTCTGACCCGGCAAAACCGGAACTACCTCGTGCGCGCTTTTCTTCTAAAGAAAATGCAATGTTGGTGAGAGATGAACTTGGCTTCCCTAATGGGCTTGGCTGTTAAGTCAGAGGGGAGGAGTGAAACGACGATTTCCGTAGCCCAAATGAGATCAATCTTGATTTCTCTTTTGGTGCGATCAGGCTTAGAGCGCTGACAAATATCACATTCCTGCACGAATTTACGCACCTGAGTCTTCATGCCCTTCCAATAAAAGAGTTGCTTAAGCCTTCTCAAGGTCACTGGAATACCATAAAGCCCTCCAACAACAGGACTGGCAAGGGCCTGATCGACAAAGTGAAGGCCTATGACCGGATTGAGTGGTCGTATCTCCATGGCTATCTCAGTAAACCGGGCTTTGAATCCCTTTCGGCCCTCGAGTACTTTACGACTGAATAACTTCATTAGTTGTACCATGCAAACAAAGAAAAAAGGATCGATAAAAAGAGCCCGTCTGACCCCGTTACGACTCTAAGCTTCTTCCTATGGACTGACATAGTGACTAGTGCTTAGATCACGTGGGAGCGACTTCCCAACCCAACCAGTAAGTCATTAAGTCTTATCCTCATCTCTACTAACTACCCGCTGCTGCACTATGCTGTGTCTTACCATAGACAAGAGGCATATACACCTTCTTCACCAACGTTAGTTAAGGTGACAGCTAACGGCTTCCTTGACACTTGCTTCTAGAGATTATGATGGAATCTCCTCTTTGAAGTCCTCTAATAGTGAGGAATATAGGTCATATACTTTATCCTCACCATCAACCCGTCAAAAGTTAGTACGCACTGCTAGATCCTAGAAATAGCTCATTATCTGGTAAGCAGACGAGGATGCATCACATATATATGTGACATCCGCAACCTCAGATTTTGGTTTAGCATTTACCTGTTTCCTTCCATCCAACCTGGGAATGGATCCATCCATGTGCTCTCTATGACACTTGGCCTGATTGTTACCACTGGTATCTCTCCTCGCATGCAGTTGATGACCATCTCGCCCATGGCCTTTGTGAACACATAAGTGTCTTGCCAACCATAGAGTTTGGCCCTATGAATAAATTGCACAAATCAAATACTTCATGTGTGTATTCGTATCTACAGACATGAGAAAGTAACAGGGAAATACTAGAATACCTCGACTACCTAACTCTTTCATTTCTTGAGTAACAGAAGCAGAAGCAGAAGGAGTGAAAAGCCAACTTTATCTCAGCCTCGATATCCAACACGGTATTCTGATGTGCCGAAAAATCTGAGGAACCTATCCCCTTTTTTATGGTATCCCCTAAGCAAAATGGCTTCTCTAGTATCAAACCTTGCCTCTGCCCATTCACATATGCTGTTTGGCCAAAAACATGACATGCAAACATAGGGCTAAAGCTTGTTTGTAAGCTTTTGAGATTAATAGAAACAGGTTACCATTTGATTTCGACCACAAGAAACTCTTATTTGGCATTCGGACCTGTTGATACTTGCAAGAAGAGCTTCAGTCTTCGAAACCGCTGCGCGAAACTCATTATCCGGAATGGCCCCACGGTGTTGTTGTCTAGTGCTACATCATACCTGCAAGTTGCAATACTTTTATTGCTATGGAATGTGAACTTACACATTTAGTAATGGAAGCAATCGGTGCAAGACTAGTATAGCTTCACGAACCTCTCATCAAAAGTGTTATTTGCTGCAGAGTTTACGATAACATCCACTTCTTCCGCGATCTCTTTGGCTAACTCAGGAGCAATGCCAACGTTGGCTTCCCTGAAATTACCAACAACTGGAACCTGCTTGCTTAATACAAAGCTGTGGTAGTTTTTCCCATGGATTTCCTGTAAACATCTGAACAACTCAGTATCTTCTACCTGTATTGCAGACGGAAAATATGGTCATTTGCATGAAGAACAGAAAGTAGTCTGAAGTAATCATCATACCTCGTTCTTCAATCTTTTCATGGCTGCTTCATTGTCCTTGGCCTTGATCAACACATATATTTACATTAGGATTTGTCCTTAAAATGGAATCTGACAAAGTAGAATGGAAGAACAAAGGAAGGAAGTCAGGTAGCTTAGAGCAAGACAAAGGCAGAATAACAGCCTCAAAGTGGGGGGCCAAACAGAAACTGTCTAACTCAAACTGGCATTTTCAAATGCTACCCCCTTCCCCTATTTATGCATTTCATTCTTCTATTCCTTCTGCTTGCTTTGATAGTTAAGCTGCTCATAAACTATATCCATAAAACTCACTCAGCTACTGTCTTCTTTCTATAATTGGTCTCTAAGTCCAAGTAATTGATAAAGTCTAATCCTCTTCCCAGCTCCGCCACCTCCTTTCTACCGAGTATGCTCTACTTGAAAGAACATATTTATCAATAAATAAGTGCATTACTATATTCACAGCTACAAACTAAGCCTAATTTCCAATATGTCATATGTATCACTTTGATGTTGTGGGATCACTGGCTTCTTGCTCAACGGATTTCGCTTCTGCACTTGACTTGAGAAGGGCCAAGCCTTCATGACCGGTACCGGTATCTGTTCAAGAAGTCAGTACTTATGCGGCACTAAACAAAGGGTGAGATCGATGAAATGCAATACATGTTTGAATATTTCCTATCTGCTTCCAGCCATAAAACTTGTTCAATTCGTTTTCTTGAGATCTGTGGAATAGTGATATCATACTTGAATCCACATTCCCAGTATTTGAGGAAGAAGTAGAATCTTAGTAAAGTCTAATTTCTAAGTTGGGAATTTTATATCGACTAAATCAAGAAACTCGATTTCACTATGATATGACCACTGAACCCTTCGATGCAACATTTCTTGTTTCCAGAAGATCTCGGATGGTTTCTGAAGCTTCCATGATGTTGTAAAAGAAAGAAACCCTTTCTATAAGTCATGAAGACGTGGACCAAAAGACTAAGAAACTGCAAAATCTATTGATTGACTGAAAAACTCAAGCCGAGTAACTTGCTGGAATGATCGCTCCGGCTCTGGGCCGTCTGATCTTCGGGATGCAGAATAGGGAACGCTTGCCAACCGTTAGTTAGGACTAGTGAAAACCCACGCTTGGTGAAGGCGAAGTTCAGTTTGGAGATCTAACAATTCCTTATGTTGTGTATCCTCGATTGATGCAGCCTCAGATGCTTCAATTGTAGATTTGAGTAGTATTGAGCGAAAGGTTACACCACCTATAGGTTCTGTATTACAGGCCAATCCTACTCCATTAGTACCAATAGGCGGCATAGGGGAAAAACACAACACCTAGGAATAGGAATCAACAACACAAAAACTTGATTCGAAATTACCCAGCAAGAAAACGTATGCGCGTGGGCGCAACGGATGTCGCTCCCGTGCGCTCATCCCTTGCTTGTTCTTTCGGACTAGCACTCTTTCCCTCTCTTTGAAGTAGATTTCTCAGTTCCACGAGTCAAACGAAATAAGGCGAAAGGCCCACTACTTCTTCATTCATGCCTTATTGATTTGATTGATCCCCCTTTCGTATTCATTCGACCTTAGGTGAGGTTGGAACAAGAGTTTTCATAAAAAGAATGGTTCTTTTATGCAATTATTAACGGAAAGGCCTCTTGTGGATTCCTCCAACTCTATGAATGAAGGGGGAGTATGAGGAAGGCCGATTTTCTTTCTATATGAAGATGAAAAAAGGATTAGGGTCAAACATTTCTTACTTTTGTTGAGTATGACTGAATGAGGAAGAGCTCCTTATGTGGTATCACTTTACCACCATCTGAAATGCGCAAAACTCCGATTGGTGGAAGCCAGTCCATGAAGATTCTCCCTTCTCTTACGTGAAATTCCCCTCTTTCGGTAAGCATCCAGTATCTCAGCAAATGAACATTTCTCTAAGCTTATCCTGTAGCTTATACATCGTTTGAAAGCAGCTCCAAGGATCCAACGAATAGCTAAGGTTTGTTGACGATCCCTGGCTACAAACCTAGGAACATCATAAATAGTACATGTGAGTCCTACTTTGACCACTTCGCATATTGGCTTTATATTATCTATGGGGTCAACCATAAGTTTTATTACATCGCGTTCAGTTCGAGCTAGGCGGTGAAAAGTTTTATAAACAATAGCACGAACTCTCCTTCTTTTACCATCGATCATGCAAAAGTTTACCAATTTCTTGATCAATTCTTTTTGCTCACCATCAAAGTCCCCCATATAGGTGAGAATTTCCGAGCAATTGGAAGCCGCTTTCGATGACGAGGCCGATAAATTGATATTACGCGATCGTTACTGTCCATCTTTTTCAGCTCTGCTCCCGAAAAGAAAAGGAGACTGAGATAGGGGTCGGCGTTGGTTTTTCCAATGAAAGCCTGATTTTGAGAACGTAAACATGAACGGAAGGACACCCACACTCGATGAAATGGATCGATAAGAACAAAACGAACCTACACAGACAGAGAGATATTTACCTTTTTCAGATCTGTAACTACACTAACATTGATTTCATAAAAGAAATTGATTGGATTCCCCCTAGGAAAAATTGATAAGTGCTTGAGGCTTGGCGGCCCCGGTCATCAGAATATTAGCTAAACAAATGGAAAATTTGGCAGCGTCCAACATTGAGTCAGTCCATGGTTGATCTGTCACGAATGACTCCATGTTCAGTGCTTTTGTTAATAGAGGATCTTGAATGTAGCATCCCAATTGCCTAACAATTGTAATGCTACTTGGTCCAGTAAGATAATGGCTACTTCATACATATATTTGTTGCATCATAACTATATCATGCTCATGTCATCATGCCACCTTGCATTTGAGCATCATATAAAACCCTTTTCTTTTGGTTCTTCTCTCATATGCATTATTAATTGTAGTTGCCTCTTGATACTGTATTTGGTTATTCATATATTGTCAAATGCCCAAGTTGAGTTGGGGGCATATCTTTTTATTCACCTCCATTATCTTTTCTTTGTCACCACTTTATAATTCCACCATCCTATTAGTCTATGAGCTTGTTTGTCTTTCTTTTGATTTTATCTAGCTCATGGGAAATAGGGTGGATCCAGTTCTTTAAATCCTCTTGCTTGGCCTTGGTTTCCACTTCTTGGAAATGCATGAGAATAATGCCATAATATTATTATTGTTTTCACTAAATAAAGCATGGCATTATTATTTTGCATGGGCCATGCAACCTTCTTCACCACCTTTTCTCTCATTGGTTTTTCCTTTGCTTTAGTGGACATTCTTCTAGGTGGTCCATCTCCATCCATTCCACCATCCCCATATTCCTATCCACATCATTTTCTTTTATTTCTATTTCTTCATGCATGATCAAATGAGGCTTATTCTTTCTCTCTCTTTTCCTTTCTCTTTTTCTTGTTTTCTTCTCCACCTTAGCTTATGCTAGATCAAACCTCATTTTTCCTCTTGGTTTGGTCTATTAATCAAAATCCAAAATCTAAACCCTAATCAAACTTAACCTAGCTTTTCTCTCTCTATTTCTCCTAGCCCTAATTATACTAAACCCTAACTCCACCATACCCCCCTCTCTATCTCTCTCCCTACCTTGATGACCACCTGGCCACCCTCTCCCTGGCCCACACCCCAGCCACCCCTCTCTCTAACCCTCCACAAAACCCTAACCCTAGCCCATGTCTACCCTAGCCCGAGCTACTCCCTCTCCTCTCTTTCTTTCTCCACCGGCCGAGCCAGCCCCACCTACCTTATCTCTTCCTCGGCCCCACCTGCAGACTCCCCTCTGTTGCTGCCTTGCCCCAGGACGAGCCCTAGCCCGACCTGCATGTGCTCGAGGAGAAAAGAGAGAAGGGGCCGAGCCACCTTTATCTCCTCTGCCATGGCTTCTTCTCCTCCCTCTCCCTCCTTTTTCCTCCTCCCACACGGCTCTCCTGCATCGCCAGATCCGCTCGAGCCGGCCCTCTTCTTCCCCTTCTTCCTCCCCGACGCCCAGCTCCTGCCACCGGTCGCCGCCAGCACCCTCTGCTCCTCTTCGTTCTAGCCCGCGTGCTCTTCGTGGAGGTGGCCTGGGAGACCGAGAGGACCGCCCTACTGCTCCCTGTACTCGCCGACGTGGACGAGAAGCCCAGCACCTCCGGATCCTGCGCCTCGCCGTCCGAAACCCTAACGCCGGGGAGCGTCTGCGTCTTCGCCACTCCGGTGCCTCCCCGCCTGATTCGACCACACCAGCCAACCCGCGGTGAGCCCCTCTCTCTCCCTGACATGCTCCGCCTCGCCGTCTCTGTCTAGCGCCGCCGCTCGTTGCGTCGAATGTTGTCAGTGCACCGCCGCTCGCTGTTGCCTGCGACCTCCCCGCGCCGCAACGAGCCATAACTAGGCCCCCGCCGTCCTCCTAACAACTACCCGAGCCAGCCGCACTGGCTACCACCCGCAGCGCGCGTGCCCGCGTCGCCGGATCGAGCCCCCACCTCGCTGCACTGCGCGTTGTTTCCGTCAGAGAATTCAGACGAGAATAGGAACAGTGGGCCTGTTGCCAATTTACACTAAGCCCCCCTTTTTTAATTCCCTAAACCCGCGATCCCTCTAGGACCACTAGTCAGCCTCCTAGTGTTTTTGCAGTTAAGCCCCCCAGTTTCAGCCCCTCAACCCGCGCTCCAGCTCGCATCCTACCTGTCAGTCGCTGTCATCCCCACCACTGTCGCGTGGGCCTGAAGCCGACGGCCCCATCTGTCACCCCCTGTGGCTAGGCAGAGCCGCGGTGTAAAAGGTTTTCGTGCGCGGGTCTCGCCCAGTCAGCAGCTGGCCCACCGTCGGCGGCTGTGGCTAGATTCGCCTGGGTGACAAAAGTATTTTCCTGTGTCTGTTTTTAATTAAACCTTTTTCAAATTGATTTAAATTCAAATTCAATTCAGATTCAAATAACTTTTCAAATATAAATCCAAATAATACAAGTAATATATGTTCTGGAATCAGAAAAAAAATGTGAGGAATTCAAATATGACATTCAAAATATTGTTTGAACACTTTAAAATTTCGAGATGATTAAAATTACAATAAAATGCCCTTTTCCTTAATTAATTAATTAATAACTTTAATTCTATAACTCCAAATTGGGCAAATAATATGTCTAAATCGATCAGCGTGACGAGCCCGTTCAATCTATGCAGTCCTTGTTCTGAAGAAAAGCATGCATCATGTTGTTATTAAAAATCTGAACTGTTTATGACAATAAAACTTGGGTAAATAAATGCCAAAATGCTTTATTTCTTGTATTCACCCCTCACCTTTGCCATGCTACTTTAATGCCATGTAAATTGTGCATCATTCATCATGGCATGCTTGTTTGCTTGTCGCATTTTAATTCATATGCTTGCGCACTTTATTTATGTTGGCCCTTGTTTGTTTGGTTCTTCTTCGAATAGACGCCTAGTAGGAGAATTATCAGGAATCACAGGAGTACTACCCAGATCCATCTCTCGCTTCAACTGAACTGCCAGGCAAGCACTACCACATGATTGCATACATACAGTACCTATTTCCTCTATCTTATTCTTGCATCATTGAGTCGCGATTGCATTAAATTGAATCCCAAGTACTGCATAGCCTTTACTTTTAAACCCCACCGAAGCTTGTTCCTCCATCCCATGAGCCATTACCACAGGAGTTGTTTGGGCCATGCGAGTCGTAGAAAAGCAGGTATAGGGTATGTGAGTGTCTGACGAATAACGAGGTACCTAAACAACTTAACCTGAGTAGTAATGGGATAACTAATGAAAGAGGCACCGGTGAGCAAAATCTGCTATTTGGTTTTTCATGCTCACTTGTGTCCCGTAGGACCCCGAGTACTTGATTCATGTTCCTTGTTTATTCGCACTATCCACATACGGGAGGCCTTATGGACCCCCCTGAGCCAGAGCTTGATTCATTCTTATTTCTTGGGGCCACAATTAGTTTGGGGCTTTATTACTATACCGTACTTATGCCATGTTACTGCTTTGTTTAAGATTGTGCGAGGAGCACCTGTACTGTTTAAGAATTGCAGAGTGTTTTCGCGGTATCGACAAGCCCAGTCACATTTTTAGGTTCCCAGTCGTTTACAGCCATTGGCGCAAACCTTGGGTCCGTCTCGGAGCCGGCCAACTTCGTTGCGGGTAGCTTAATGGGGTGGCCCCCTGAAACATTTCTGAATCCTGTGATTGCTTTGTTGTGAATGCCTCGTTGGGTTTTGGTTTGGTTTTTCCGAGGTTGATCGAATGTGTGTTACTATTCGTGCACCCCTGCAGGGTAAATCTTTCTGAAAGCCGTGTCCACGGTTATGGACGACTTGGAGCACAGTTTCTCGATCATAGACAAGTATAACTAAAGTACCGCTTTTAAATTGACTAAGTACTTGACTAGTAAATAGTGCAATCCTCACGGAATGGTTAATAAAACTGCCAACGGATCATGGGGGTTGTTGGTCCGCTTCCTCTTTGGTAAGCGAGGAGGAGGATGGATCCGTTAATTATACTGTTATAACTGTTGTTCTTAATTCACGGACATCCGTCTATCATTGGTTAGGCGGATGGTTAGCGAGTATCTGTAGAATTGTTAGGTATTATCTTTTGCTGCAATTGCGTCACCCCAGGTTGTGTCCCCTTTAGCGGCATAAAGACTTGCTGAGTACCCCTAGGGCCTCACACGATAAATTGTTTGATTCAGATGAACAGGTGTACCCGCAAGATGGATACTGGGTGGAAGAGACAGATGATGTTGGCAACGATCATTCGGTGTAGAGATTCCGGGAACGGGGATCCGTGTGATCTGTGGGTGGGATGTGTTTATTTATGGGGCATCTTATGCCAATTTGCTTCTTATCCGTACTCGGATCTTGTTTTCCGCTTCCGCCTAATATTCTGATGTGTGATGTATGAGGAGCTATCCTAAATTATTATATCTATCTCGGACATTTGGATCTTGCCGTATGGCGTTGCAATATTTCTATTTCTTTTAGATGGAATGGCTCTGAGGACTATTGTATGTGGCTTGCATACATACTCATTTGTGTATGTAGTTGATCCCTTCGCTTGCCGATTACGCCGCTCGTTCTTGTCCCGTTGTCTGAAAGTGGTTAGGACGGCCGAAAGGTCTACCGTGAGTGGTCCTGGGCCCCACCGTACTATTTTAAGCGCTTTCATTCATCCAGGCATTAACTAAGAGCGTAATTCACCGAGGTAGTTACATTAAATCAGGATAAGATTTAGACTGGAAAGGATCTCACTATGATCAAATTGTGAGAACGTGAAATCTGCATCTAGCAGACACCCGCGCTTAAAAAATAGTGGATAGTTTCCAAATCACATGAAAAGTCGTTTCTCGAGTGTCATCCTTTAGAGGCCGCATCGCCCACCAAAATTGACATCCGGCACCTTCCGTAAATTTCATGATAATTCGGACTCGATTTTCAAATCCTTCTGCAAATATATCACAATAGACCTTCGGACGCAGGAGGAAATTGATGCTGTTCAATAGGATTTGCATTGGATTTGGACATGCAGAATCAACCAATGGTGGAGCCTTCGGACATTTTGTCTATGAAAAAAAACCAAACCTCCCACCAGGTTGTAGGCAGGGAACTGCTGCCACTTGATTCACCGGAGCCTAATCCAATGCAATTATTATCTTGATTCACGAAATGAATCACATAATGGAAACTCAAATCTGCGGGTAGTAAACCCATATATTTGAGCATTTCGCTACTTATCCATATTTCTCTATCTTTTTGAGCTTTCGCTAGAGATTTAAACAGACATTCAAACATAAAATCTTCCCCAGCCGAACTACTACTAAATGCTCGGCTAAGTTTTAGGCTTTGTCTCATTCTATCTCTCGCTATCAGTCGATCTTGACCAATATCCTTGTGGTTAGTAGAGAAGAGCCATTGAACCGAAATTGGATTTCCTTTCCGTGCCATATGCCAATGTCATACGAATTTACTTTTGCCCCTTTCTGCCCTTTTCTCTATTTGTTCGATAGGTTCCTCGTTCTATTAGAATTCAATACCCATTGTCGTCCAAAGTTTCCTTTCTTGCTCCGGAGGAAGGATGACCGGGAATCGGAGCCTCTAGCTATGCAGGGACGCGGCCCACGACTGATTCCCTAAAAGGGTCCTACTCTGTTTTGCAAACTGGAAATTTCTTCCTTCGCTTCTTTGTCTCCACGTGCGACTCATTCTTTCTATACGCAAATACTTGGCTGATGGGAATTGAGTGATTCGAATAGGTCTGGTGCTTCCGAGCTAGCAAGGGGACTAGTTTCAACAAGGCGAGCAACCCTTGCTATATGTATGTATCCAGGACTATGATGTATCCAGCTCAGTTGGAAAGCACTAGTTTACTTCCTCGCTACCGACCCAGGTACATTCTTCTTTGGACATGCCTGACCCGACTTCCTCCTTTTCCCGAACCAAAACGAGTAGGTGTATCGACCAGCACTAGTAGTTTTACTAGGTGTTCTAAGGGATAGAATGACTAGTAGTTACAGCCGTGGAAAGATATCTAATTCATTTCGGCCCGCCTAGAGAAGGTAATCTAGCACGAGACCATACAAACAGTTGAAACTCCATTTTCCGAGATACTATTACTCGACCAGGAATCACCAACCACTATAGTTAGATTTATTCGATTTCTTGGAGGTTTAAGGGACAGATTCCATTCTTCAAATGTTGAGCCGGGCCTAGGTGGTTATTGCGAGTCAACTTTACATTTCTTACCAGCTCGAGCTGATGCTAGTGATTCCCAAGAAAAAAAATGAAATAGTTTCATGAGAGGCAGGTAGTACTATTGGTTTGGTTGCTCAACCGCATTCCTGGACTTGTGAACTAGCGACATCTGATCCCACCCCAAAGCTATTCTCTCATTGTAGAGAATTCTCAGCTGGAACCTAACCTATAGAAGAGATGGATCTTCACCTTTACTATGCATTTTGAGAGCTTTCCCCAAGTTTAGGAAGAGAAATGAAAGAGGTTTCCAAGAGGGAAGAATAGTACCAAGGGTGGCTGGATTCTATCTTCTCTAGTTGATGTATTATGCCAGTAGCGAGTGACTACTGCATCTCTCAGCGAATCTATTCCCAATAATCAGATGACTCCTCGCACTAAAGCAAAGAATTGAAGGTACAACTCTATCGTATGCTATGCTATTTTCTGTCTCGGGACAGAGGCCGGATCAAGAGATGTGTTAATAATAGGATCGGAGAAAACCTGCCTCTTCTTTAATTGATTGGAAAGCTGGGCTTAGGACAACTAGATTTACCTATGAACTTAGACTCATGGCTTCTCCACCAACCATATCTCAAGTTGGATCTGCCAAAGACTAGAGATTTCACTTCGTTTATAGTATAGTCAATCCCCGGTGAATGACATCTCTTTATTATTCTCTGAATGGTGGGAGCTTAAGCCAATAGTAAGGGAGATATTTCCCGGGACTTCCTGGAGGCGACAGTCCCACGCGCAGCGTCAAAGACTCGGCGAGCAATCGTTTGCGCCTCATCTGCCGAAAACTGATGGGCCATGCGCCCACTTTGATAGGGAGGGTCGCCTAGGGCAATCGGTGTAGGGGGGACAAGCGAAGAATATTCGCTATCGGTAATTATGTTTGTCAGCGGTTGCTGAAACTAGTCCATTCATTTATAAAGAATGTTTTGGCCAGGCTTCCATACCTATTGCCATTGGTTGAGCAAACAGGGGTCACAGAAGTAAGAAATAGATGCAGCAGGCGGATACCTAACCTTCGGCAGAAGGACAATAGATAAGGGCACGGGCGGGCGGAGAAGAAGAGAATTGATGGTGCACACAGGAAAGAATGAGCTTTCCCCTTCGATTGGAATGGATTCACAATAATCATAGCATAGATGGACGGGGGCACCAACCCCAACTCTTGCTCGATACAATCCCCTTGTTTTGGGAGTGAAGCTAAAATACGTAGATTAAGTTGACACCAAATTGACACCGAACGGCAAGCCTGGGCCATAGATACATAGATACTGTAGTTGGTTCGACGGATCCGTTCTCGCATTCGTCATTTCTAGTTCTGGATGGGGCACGCTGAGCACTAAAGGATGAGTCTCTCCCTGTTTGTTATCTTTACGTGGCATAGGTAATACGTAAATCTATTCTATCCAGGGAGTCTTGTCATTTGAGCCACGTAGTTCCACTCTTAACCTGGCACCAAACCCGTATTCGTTTGAGTTTGGACATATAGAAATGAGGCACCAAAGGCTAGCTTTACGCGCTACTGTTTTCAACCAATCGAATTGGCTTCGCCATTTCTTGATCAGAGAGCCATGTGGAAAAGAAGCAGATGGAGCTTACTAACGTACCAACCCAAGAGATTCGATTCCTCCTCTTATCCGTTCTGGTGCATTGACCTAAAAAGTCCCCTCACGGGCAGGTACGCGACTCTCTCTCTTCCTAGGCGGATCCTTACTACTAGGTACGAAATAACAAACATGAAAGGACATTGACATGGTCTCCAAAGAAAGACTTTGACCCTCGATCGCCATCAGAACATTGAGTTCAATTTGTCACATCTAGACCGGACCCTGTGTACAACTCATATAAAGGTAGTCAACCAAACGAACCACCGATCCATTATGATGCTCGAATAAAATAGGACCAAAAGACAGAGGTTTCTGAACTTTTTGATGCTGTATGCCTAAGTTTCCAAACCCGTCTTGAAGGTTACTTTACCAGAGAAGTAGGTCCTATTGACCAAGAAGCGGAAAAAACATAGTCGGTACTTTTTAATGCGGTACGTAAGCTGGTTATCCTGACTAACAATCATGCCTTGCTTGGATTTAGGGATTAGGAATTCTTATTGGGAAAGAGACTGGATTGGCATTCAAGTAGGAGTAGATCCTATTGGTCCAAAGTAGGCATTCTTGTATCAATTAAATCTCTTCATGAAATATATATAAGATTCTAGTTCAAAGATAGGAGCATTAAGCTCTAAATCCAGTCAGTCCAGCTGGAAGTTTCACTAACTACTTAGGGAACTAGGGACCAGACCAGAGTTATGATCGGTGTAACCGTAATTGAGACTTGCCCTCGCTCGCGGGTGATTCCTTATAGCTTGATCCATGTGATGGTTGTTCTCTGCAATGAACGACAACATGTCCATGGACTTCACAGATAATTGAGTGAATGCACTAAAAACCAAAAAATGACATAGCGAGATAGTCTACTGAGCAGCTCGAAAAGCTCGGACTTCGTATACAGAAAGTAGAACTAAAAGCAGATGAGTAGAGATTGAATCGAGCATAGAAATAAGAGAGTTTTTCTTTGCTTAGCACTGTTCGGTTCGTCTTTCTTCGTCTTTCTTTACAAGTCAATCTATGCATAATTCTATTTCTTGCAGCGCTGAATCCGCTTTTTAAATACAGATCCGGGGGCGGTATTCTTATTCCTTGGCTCGCCACTTATGAAACAAAACTAGATATTTCTTATTATTTTCTTACGAGCTGAGCTCCGCATGCAGTTCAATTTAGATGCGACAAAACATTATCCATTAGTCTTAGCGATGCCAGGGATGGAGGGAGTTATCAGTCGCACAAGCTTATTTCTAAAGCCAAGATAGGACATAATAGCTTCTAAGTAATGCCATTGTACCCGCTTTCATCATGCCCAACTCAAAAACCATTTATCCCTTTTTTCTTCCGCCTGACCCTCAGCTGTTATATGTTAGTTTTCTTCACTTCATGGTACGATAGAGTCTACTGTACTCAAAAAGGTGGGCTAAGGTTACATAGATTGTCTGCTTTCTTCGGGAGCGGGATGGCATATTCGACCTCGGAAGAAGGTATTAATTAGTGGATGGGTCTCCCTCCGGGGAGCGCGTTCGGGAGCGGGATGGCATATTCGACCTCTGAAGAAGGTATTACTTAGTGGATGGGTCTCCCTCCGTGGAGCGCTTTGGCACGAGAAGTGATAGCTTTGTATGGCTTTTTGGCGCCAAGATCCAAGAAGTGAAATTGGGAGCTTAGTGCCGCATAAAATAGTGCTAGCCTCGTGTCCCATCCCTGTGCATTGAGCCGTCCCGTCCCCGTGCATTCAAGTTGGAAGTGGGAACTGGTTTCGAGTTCCGCATGCGATACTAAGAAGACTTCTTATTCAATCACATTCCTATCTATATCACTTATTAATATGGGGGTGTGCCTGCCAGTTGGACAGAATGTACAAAGGTAGTTCGCGTTCGTCTGGTTACTCGAAAGCAGAAGTTAGATCAGCGCTTGCTATTAAGTAACTATTTGCAAGATCTTAGTTATTGGGCAAAGGGGCAAGTAAGAAAGTAGCACTAGGTGGGAAGAACTTTTTCTTTCCAAGATCCCTTTTTTATTGGTGAAATAAGAAAGACTCATGTTGCTCCACAGAAAACGCGTATAGTGGCTTCGTCCATGGGACCTCCAGTGCACGAAGGCAACTGGCATTTTGTCATGGAAGTTAAATCAACTAACGATATTCTTTTTCGTTGGAAAAACCAACGCCGATGTCAAGATCAGTCTCCTTTCTCTTTTCGGGAGCAGAACTGAAAAAGCCTACTATACTATGAGTTCAATGGATATGAAGGAGAAAAATATGCTATTTGCAGCTAGTCCGAAGAAGATCTCAATCTATAATGAAGAAATGATAGTAGCTGGTTATTTTATAGGCTTTCTCATATTCAGTCGGAAGAGTTTAGGTAAGACTTTCAAAGAAACTCTCGACGGGAGAATCTAGTCTATTCAGGAAGAATTGCACCAATTCTTCAATCCTAACAAAGTAATTCCGGAGGAATCCAATGAACAACAACGATTACTTAGGATCAGCTTGCGAATTTGCAGCACCGTAGTAGAATCATTACCAACGGCACGCTGTGCGCCTAAGTGCGAAAAGACAGTGCAAGCTTTGTTATGCCGAAACCTAAATGTAAAGTCAGCAACACTTCTAAATGCCACTTCTTCCCGCCGCATCCGTCTTCAGGACGATAAAGTCACAGGGTTTCACTTTTTAGTGAGTGAAAGATTTGTATCCGGGTCTACGTTCAAAGCTTCTACCCTAGAACAAATTCAAGAGGCCTTCGTACCCATAGACCTAATTCGAGAAGGCTCGATAGTCCTAAGAAAGGTGAGGGTGGGGGGTTCTATTTGGGAAGAATAAGAAGAATCTCATTCATGTGTTCATGCTAACAGAAGAGCGGATCCAATACACATAAGACTTTTTCTCAGGAAGTTCCGAATAATGAATTTGGGATGTCATGCCCTCTACCTTGTTTGTATCAGTCCCCAATTTCAAAAATAATGTATTTCCTTTGGCTCACCCACAAAAAGTTTGTTCTGCCGGAACACTTCCTCTAGCAACTTGAGATGCTCCACCATGGTAGAACTGTACACTAGAATGTCATCGAAAAAGACCAATACCCCTTTCCAACATATCTCTTTAAAAACACTATTCATGAGTTGTTGAAAGGTTGTTGGGGCATCACCTTGAATTCAAAAAGTCGGTCCTTCAGATATCTACAAAACAGCCTGAATCCTTTCATTCTTATTTGGTGATAACCAGCCCTCAAATCTATCTTAGTTCACACCTCATCCAAAAGTGCCGGTCTTCTATGATAGGAATGGGGTATTTGGAAAACATGGTTGCTGCATTTCGTTTTCGATAGTAGAAACACATTCTCCAGGTTCCATCTTTCTTCAACACTAGAGCTGATTCATACCTGTTCCCATCTGTTTGTTTAAGAAAGGAAAGAAGGGATGGCATTCAATCAAGCCTTCGTCCTTAGAGAAACTTCCTTGAAAAGCCACTGCCCCTGGTATCTCCTCTGTAAACTGGATCTCTTCTCTTAGGTTAAACAACCTAATCTCCTAGCTCTCGATCAAACCCTTATCCCAATCGACATCCGGAAAGAAATCCACCGAACTGAGAGAAGACGATCGTCTCCTCTCTTCCTACTCGATCTTCGGCGAGGTCGAATGCTTTCCCGGTCGAGGTTCAGTACATCTGCCAGGCATAGGGTTCTCAGCTCGATTCTCTCTCTGTATCCACCTTTAGTCGGTATTCAGGGTTCCATCCTTTCTGTATTTGCGCTCTTAATCTTTTTACAGTTCTTACTTGGTGATTGCTATGATTGATATAGAAGGTGGTCCTCCGTGGATAGTGATTCTCATTCGGACAGGACTCATGGAATGGCCTTGGAGAAGTGGCTTGCTTGGTTGTGAAAACCTCGAATCCGGACATGCGCAGGGGCCTACTCCCCTGCGTGAAAAGTCTTTCAAAGCTCAAAAGGAAGGAATAGAGGCTAGTAATCATACATCGATGGTCGTCAACTATCGATTGAAGCATTATCGAGGGCCAATGCATGAACATCCATTGATTGCGTGTAATTGCTTATAAGTCAGTCTATTACGCGCTTTGGCGCTACTTACTAGAGTCGTTTTATGAGTGAGTGAGCCCGCCCTATCTAGCCCTTAGCTTTAGCACTGGGCTAGCCTATACCTTTTTAGTCTTTAGGATTGCGGAATAGGTTTTCAAACCATGGTGCACGTTTACAAGATACCTTTACCAGGCAGGCCAATTCAGTCTTTTGCGAGCGCATAGTCTCTGAGCCCGATGCTACACCGCTTGGACAGAAGTCACTCCCCCTCAGCCGGAAATATAGATTGCCATACCACTCATGGGCCAAGCCAGCTCTTTTTTTTTCTCAGTTCCCTTATCCTTAGTTAAAAGAAAATGAAAGAGACTTTGTATTTTATTTGTCAATCAATAAATAAGAATTTGAATAATAGAAAAAATATCATTTGCCCCTTATCTCTTCATCATCGTCGGTTCCGTCACTTGTGGTATTCGTTTACAGTATTGTTGACCCTACTCGCTTACTCCTCTTTTCCTTATTTCTTTTTAAACATAATGAATTCGAGCTTTCTAGAAAGAATGGGGTTCTCTCTAGGGGCGCACCCTCTCTTCCTTTTTGAGAAAGATGGGCTTGTTTTTTTTTCCATAAGTTCTATTGCTTTGACACATTTAGTATATAACATAATATATATAAGAAAAAAGTACTAAAGGCAAAGGGCATTCTATTGTTTGGTATAGTTACAAAGGTAACCAGTAGGTGACTGTTGAATCGACAGTAGTTACGAAAGGGGGAAATAGCTCAGTTGGTTAGAGTGTTGGTCTGTCACGCCAGAAGTCCCGGGTTCGAACCCCGTTTTCCCTGCCTGATCTTTCTTTCTTCCTGAGGTCATACCTCTGCCACTTTACCCTGAGTTTCACTAAGGCATATAACCCCATTCGGGTAAGAGGAGCAAGCAGTGGGGAACATCTATTTATATGCGTGTTAGCATCAACATCTTTTTGAAAGTCAATTACATCGATCCTTGGTGCTAGGTACTCAGGTAAGTCAATCGTTAGGATAGAACTACAGCAAGTAAGCTCATTGCACTATCAAGTCAGTCAGGAACTAGTCTGCCAAGCTTAAGAAGAAGTGAAAAGTAAGCAAGTTGTCATCTAGTGAGGGCTAAAAGACACAGAGAACACCCCCCCTCTATTTGCCAATAGCTTTCGCCTTCCTCTCTTTCATTTCATGTCGGTTCAGCCGAGCCAATAGATTCCATAGGCGGGTCAGTTATAGCTGTAGTAGCCTTTGACTAGGTCCTTTCGATAGACTTTCCGTAGCTCAGTACTGCTGATCGTTGATGCCCGCAACTATACTTACAGCTGTACTTGTGAAAAGAGATAGAGCCGTCTCGCTATGACTCAAAGATGGTAAAAAAGCTAATAGATGGGCCACAAAAGGTAGAGGAGAGGGGGTAAGAAGAGTAGACTTACTACTGGATACAAGATAGGGTATACAGCTAAAAGGGTGAGATAGAGGAATGAAATGAGCCAGTGAAACGGTCCACAACCACAAGTATAGAGCTATAACCATAAGACTTGGGGAGTGCCTCAATAAAATCCATTGAAATAGAAGCAGTGCTGCAGAAAAAGGTTGAAGAAGACCAGCAGGAAGGGTGTGCTCACTGTTGTTGAGTTGACACACATTACAATGAAGAACAAACTTGGAGGGAGAAAAAGAAACCAGAAGGGACCCATTGTTTCTGTGCAAGTCAAACAATGATGGAAAAGCATCCAGTATGTAGCCGACATATGCCAACATAATTAAGTTGAATAAGTTGAAACTCCTAAAAACAAAACGAATTTTTGGAAGGCGTAGAGCGTTGAAGAATATTGAAGCTCGATTAACACAACTAGGGGCAATATGGTTCATTTTCCTAGAACACCACAACAAATGTCCCTACCAGCTGTTGCCAGTGAAGCTGAAACCATGGCTACCCCTCAACAAGCCTCTAGCTCTTATCCTAGGCCTGAACCTCCAATTACCATACCATTGGTACTGAATATGACCACCGCTCACACCTATTCCAGACCTTTAAACCCCTGACCACCTAGACCTCTAGTAGTAACTAAAAGACCCAATCACCAAAATAACCCTCTCTATCCCCCTCCTTGGCATGAACACTTGTTTCCAGCCACCTATGGCCTTCCTCACAGCTCAAAACATGAGAATATTCGACCTAATCCTGCACCTCCACCACCACAACCAAGACCCAATTCAATAACAAATATCCCATTTTCCCAACCAATACTTTTTCCCTATGCTGGAAATTCCATGAAACCAGAAGTGCCAATATATACTTACCTTAACCAACCGCTTCCAACTCAACAACATGACCCGTACCAATACCTGCAAGAACAAAGGCCACAAAATCAATATCAATATGGGCAATAGATTAAACAACGAAGTAGAGTGGATTGCCTAAAGGAAGGGGCCAGGTCTTGGATACAAAAGTGTGAAGATTACATTTCGGTGTACCAAGTTACGGATTGGTACAAGGTAGAACTTTCGGCTATGCACCTTAGGGGGACAGCTGAAAGCTGGTACAACAGTTTCTTAGTGAATAGGGGACAAGTATCTTGGCAAGAGTGAATTCAAGAGATTATAGAGAGGTTTGAGGTAAGAAATGTGGCTGGTGTAGTTGATGAGTTTAATCACTTGAGGCAAGAGGAAGCCTAGAAGAGTACAAGTAACACACAATTGGCAGAAGACTGCCATGTTGAGGTGCAATCCCTATTACGATGACAACATTTTTCGACAAAGTTTTCTTGGGGGTAAGGGTATTGTAAATAGAGATAGATGTTTCGTCCGGCTCTGTGAAACAATTCGGCAACCCCGCTCTTCCCTTTGCCTCTTCCACATCTATTTTGGAAACTTGATTCGGTTGAGTTTAAAGCAAGGATCTAATCAGATAATGCTTTGTTCTCCAATGAATGGAGGTGGAATAATTTCTTGAGATAGAGAAAGCTACATCTCGACTTTATTTAAACGAAAGAAAAAGGTTAGTCCTGCTCCTAGACTTCCAATTCCAAGTAGTAGTAACGGAAAGGAACAGGCTTAGGAGAACTTTTTTTATGTATTTCTTCGCTGAAAGTCAGTCAATGCCCTGCCTTCAATGAATGAAGACCGATGGGCTACGAAGTGGAGATGATGTCATCGTGTCATTGCTCGTGATGTCTTCACCAGGATTTGACTTACCAATGTGAAAGGTACCGTGTCAGTGGTTCTATCATTTAGATAGAGAGTGAGCTTTCCTTCTTGTCGAAGAAAGATATGACGTTGGGAAGGGAAAGGTAGTAGAAACGTTTTCGTAGCCTTGGGGCAAAGGGCTGAGAGTTCCGTGATCCAGTTCTTTCAGCATACATAGGTTGAGGATTGAACTCATATAGCAATCGATGTGGAAAAAGGCAACAGCCTCATCAATCCATTGATTCAAGTCGCAACCAGTAGTTGGGTTAGCTTCTATTCTGCAGAATGAATCAGTGCTCACTGCTAAGCAAATGGTTCACATGATGCTCCCCTTGTCTCACAGTTGCCTAATGTCTCAGAGTTATTTTCTACTAGAAATATTCAGTCTTAGGTTCATGAACCACACAAGCAGGTGTTCACACCCAATACTGAGTTAGACAGCTTTGCTGACTTGAATGAGGATTCTCAATCCCAACCGGGCACATCCATCACATCACAATACCTCAGCTTATCTCAATACTTGTCATCTCTACTGCTATACTTCCTAAAGCTTATAAAACGGAAGATATCCCCGACACTATAGATCCGGCTTGCAGGCATAAGGGAAGAAGGGCTCCACTCCTTTAATCGCTCTCATTGACCGCTTATCTAAATACTTGTCATCCGGCTTGCTCTCGGCACCCACGGCTGGCTAATAAATACGCCTTTGCAGTCGTTATGAGCGATATCTTGGCGTACCATTAAAGGGAGTCAGTGGGCACCATAAGTAGTAATCGAGAACTTGATGAACATACCAACCAGTATGTGAATCCGTAAGTGGAGGAAGAGAGGCTATATCTAGCTTTCCCTGCCTGGTGAGCCTAGTCTTTCCATGCTTTCAGTGGAATATGACTATCTGAATGCCATATACCAATCTCAATCCTCCAGCTAATAACCTATCACACAGTGTGATATCTCCCTTTTCTCCATCTGCAGAAACTCCCTTCCCTATGTGACTTCAGCTTTCACCGAATGCGGAATTCTCGTTTTGTAAAGATCTCCTTGGCTTATTATTTATCATGTATCTATATGGGTATTCTTGTGTCTCTGCTCTGTTGAGCCTTGGTGCCATTTATTATTGTGGGCTATGTGCCCAGCCCACCCGATCCTATTGACCAGTCCTGTCTGACCTTCTTCCTTCAAAAGGGAAAGATAATAAGATTGGGGAGAATACCTTGTTATGGCCTTTTCCTTGGATACGAGCTGCTACTCAATAGATTTCCCACTGGCATTTTGTTGACCAGCTTTCCAATCAATTAAAGAAGAGGCGGGTTATTATGTAAGATAAGAATAGTGGAGTGGAGACAGTGAACTGAACATCGCACTAGAATAGCGAACTTAACTTAATTAAGCATAGTACTATATGTCAATTGGCAAGAATTCAGTAGGCAATAGATTGACTGATTGAGCCATACCTAGGTAGGCAGGGCGGAGGAAAACAACACATACGTCGAGCTAGATCTTTGCAGCCTAGTGCTCATATTGTTTATTTATCCAATCCAATCCCTGCTTTAGCCTTGCTGCTTATTCACTGGCAATCCAACCATACCATTCTTATCTATCAGGATCAGTCTTTCCCTCAAGTCACCTTAACATGCTTCTTTATTTCCTTCACTACGCAGATACAAAACTAGGTTGCGGACGCATAAGGCCACTGATACTATTGGTCAGAAGTACGATTTGACAAAAACTACTACTTGAGCAGCTATGCGAAATGGAAGTTTCCTTTTTCTTGGTCGTTTGCCATGGAGAACAGATTCTAAGGCCAGTTTATTTTTAAGATGCATTGGCGACGCTTCGCGATAGATGATACTAGAAAGAGCTAAAACGAAGAAAATAAGCCTAACATGAGTAAATGAATTCCACAATTTGTCATACTGAACTATTTGGATGTCTTAGCCAGATTGTTATAGCCAACCTGGTTGATCTAGTAACTATGATAATAGACACTTGCGAGGCAGGCAAGGGAGGATCGACTAGTGGAAAGCTTGATAAGGGTCAGTTACTTGTACATTTGATTACTATGAGCCACTAACTTCGTTTTTAAGGATAGGTGGGAGTAGGAAAGCCCAACCCTACAATAAAGAGCAGATAACCCACATGAATCAAGGGAATAACAATACGAGGCCTTTGACGAGTAAAGAAGAAATGCAAGATTTGGATCCACGATTTAGTTCAGTTCAATCATCATCTGACGTAACACCTTCTGGTGCCTTTCCATACCTGTCTTTAGTTAGGATCTTCCTTTCCAATCCCGCTCCCGGGCGAGGTAGAGTAGTTTCTCTTTTTCTGGGCACCTAGGAGGGCCCTCTCATCATTACCTTTTGTGCTTTCTCGTACCAGTGTGTATGTGCCAGAACTCATGGATGCTATTCCCACGCCAAGCACTGAGAGATGTGCTGCAAAAGCAAAGAAGTGGACAATCACATGAGATTCTTGTAGTGCCTTACATGTTGAGAGAAATCGAATACCCAATTTGATCTAGAAAAGAGGGAGGTCAAGTATCGGGTCTCTAACCAACTTTTGGTACCTCTTGAAGGGGATTTATCGTTGACATGATACAATGCGCCTTCCTCTTCAGATTTTGATACAACAACTAGGATTGATGGCAAGCCTGGAACCCTTTCTCCTCCACAATGGCAATTCCAGAAACATCCTATATTTTAGGAATGAATGAGAATTTCGTTAGATTTCGTTTGCAACGTAACGCCTCGTACCTCCGTTAAAGGCTCATTTTCTTTCTCAAATCTCTGAATTTCTGCGAAACGAATTGACATATAGAGAATAGGTTTCTGGCATGACCAAAATGAACTTCACAGATCTGATGCAGGAAAGGATAGATTCGAACCGCAATTGCAAAGGCTCTCTGGATATTGTAGCAACCTACACGCATGTCTAGCCAATGTAGTTCAGTCGTCAAGTTTCTCTGCTTGCTTCTTCTGATCTTTTTGATATTTCCATTTCATGTAAAGCACAGGAACACGGTGGATCGTAGCCCCCAGGAACCTAAAGATATGGAGCTCCCAATAGAAGGCAGTTACCGAAATTTAGCTCACAGAGCATAATAACATTGAAAGCAGGCGGACTATCTATAGCATAGCGATTCTTTATTTGGGCAAACCCAAGGTATCACTTCGGGAAGAAATGTTGTTTCAAACCAAAAGAATTGGAATGGTCAATTTTCTGAGTTTTCTGCTATGCTAGTAGTACACTCGCTAAGAAATCGTAGATCTTCTTGTGAGTTGTCTGTATTGTCTTGTTTCTAAGTCTCCAAACCTTTGATAAATATTTGGATCAATGATAGCACAGGCAGGCAAGAAAAGTTGCTCGAAGGGGACGGCAGGATGATCGAGTTCATGCTCGGGGAGGATGAAATTAGAACCCCTGCCTATCTGGCAGAAGTTGACTCAAACCTTTGTGAGTGTGGAATCTATTCTGCCTATTGGCAGATGGCTCTCCATTATCTTTATCTTATTTCAATTCAAGATCCCCATTAGATTAGATTAATAATATGAGTGTAAGGCTTGCTGTACTGAATCTCTTTATAGTCTACCTGTCAAGCCCAAAATAAGATCAGGGTTTATTATTCGACTATGGGTGGAGAAGAGGAATCAAAGACAAATAAATCCAGGAAAGAATAGCGAAGGAAAAGCACGACTAGCAAAGTCAAGTACTTACTTGAGATGTTAGAAGGAGCAAAATTAATAGGTGCCGGAGCTGCTACAATTGCTCTAGCCGGGGCTGCTGTCGGTATTGGAAACGTGTTCAGTTCTTTGATTCATTCTGTGGCCCGAAATCCATCATTAGCTAAACAATTATTTGGTTATGCCATTTTGGGCTTTGCTCTTACCGAAGCTATTGCATTGTTTGCACTAATGATGGCCTTTTTGATCTTATTCCTTTTCTGATCGCAGGAAACGAGATTAAAAAGGTTACCCCTTACTCGCAGATGTAGGAGGACTCACCAACTGAACTGCGTAAATAAAGCGATTCCTTTTAGGCGAAGAAAGGAGAATTTCGTTTGATCCGATCCGCCTATGTCAGTTCGAACCAGACGAGTCGTTTGTTCGTGTGGAGAATCTCTCTCCTTTATTCCTATGTACGATATTTTCCACTAACATCGAGAGAGAAACAGCCGGTGTATCAAGAATTTACCCAATCGAGGAATTTCTCCTTGGCTAATCCTATTCTAGTTTATGTAGATCGCTTGGTACAATGCACTTTTCAGAAAAGAAGGAGAGCAAGACTTTGTCGATGAAGGCTTTAAGTGTTGAGTTGGTTTAGCAGGAAGGTTACAAAAAATTAGCTATGCTTTATGGGTTCGAAGAAAGAGAGCAGAAACGGATGGCGCACAAAAGAGGTGGAAAAACACGTCCCCCTTCTACGCGATACCTTTGATTTCAAAACCAGATTGCGCTTTCAGGACCTACATCTACATTATAACTAATGCACGGGACAACCGTTTTTCTCGATCGAGAATGTCTCAACGAAACGAATCTTTGAGAAGTATCGTTATCTCGAGCCGCATGATCAGACCAAACAAAAACAGGGTATCGAAAAGAGAAAGTTTCATGCCAGCTATGTGCCCCTCGTACGATCTTTAGCTTCAATGGACTGGCTTCTTTATCCTTAGCTAGATCTGTCTGATTAAGTATTATGTGAGAATTCCATGGTTCCAGCTAAAGAAAATAAGAAGTATGTGCTTGCACCGAGCGATAAAAAACGGACTATGAAGTGTTTCCTGGCGGCTCAAAGCCATAGTCACTCCTCCTTTATTGGGAAAGCAGTGATCGTACATGGACGACCCAGGTGCTGTATGAGGTAACTTTGAAGCTCTAAACGGATCCATACCAGCTATGATACCAAGTCTAACTTCACAGGATCAGGATACAATGGAACATTATGAATGACGCGATCCGATCCCATATGATATTGACTTCATTGTTGTTACGTACGCCTATTTCAACCTGGAATTCCTAGCCATGCGAAGAAGTAAATAGAAACAAGGCTTTGGCCACGTTACGGAGGAAGCCGAGCAGGCACAAAGTTGTATCAAAATATCAAGAGGAAGGTCGATTGGATTGGATTTGCCGATGAAGAGTACTCGCGAGGGGCGCATGTTCTTTAGTAGAGTCGGATTGAGACAATCTGTCGATTCTTACCCTTTACAGGTAATGCTGGTCTCCTGGCAGGGAAAGCCCATTAGAAGCTCAATTATCTAAAGAAAAAGCGCGGTTTTATTTTTCCGTACCGTACCACAAGAGATAGGGAAAAGGTCGTTCTAAGCTCAAATTGTTAATTAAACGGGCCTTGTTAATGAAGTATTTCGTTACCTTCCTTTATTCTGATTTTGACCATTTAGTTGAACTGACTCTGTTAATTCGCTCTCACGGTAATTGGATTGCGATTTCCTCTGGATTGAATGACTGCTTCTTCTTCTGATTGTGACATACAGAATTTTACGATAGATGAAGCATGGATTTCATTCCAATAACAACCCCTGGCCGTTCACTTAGAGAGTAGCACATTGTTCGACCTAGGGATCTTGATGAAAATCACTATCAATTAGAGCTAGCTATTGTTATTCCAAGAAGCAAGCCAAGCGAGTTCAAAGGGCTTTGTTGGCCATTGACATTCCATAATTGAACTGGAAATGAATCATGCTTGCAATCAATAATTGCATAGAAAAAGTTGACTACATGGTACGTCTTTTGTGGAAGCAAAAGATAACACTATAGACAACGGTCAAGTCTGCGATCCAAACAGTGATGAAAAGAATTCTCAAATCATTCGCGGATGGACGTGAAAGAAGGAAGAACCAAATGGCACTGCTTCCTCAAAGCGAGCTTCGGGTACCCGGGACTAATGAAACACCAGTACATGTCATACAGAAGCTCCACTCATCCCTCCGCCAGCCCAACCTAAGTTTCTATCGGACTGAGCTATTCTTCAATCCAGTGCCCTAATCCTTTCGAACTTGGGTCCATAAAATAGTGCTATTGTACAACCTGGGGAAGTCAAAGCACATTCTAAGTGGGCCGCATGGGTCAGGCCCTTTCACCTCATTCTTTTCCGTTTCCACGCTCTGAAACCGGGTTCTCTCTCATAATCAAGCTGAGATATGATGCTTGTTTCATCCTCCAATTATGAGAAATCCCTTGTTGGCTTGGGACGGACCCTTAGTATAAGATAAGTCAACAGGTTGTGTCAGTTTCTCAAAAGACATGGGCTCGCCTTTCGGGGTGACTAGCTGCATTCATTGGTTTGCTTTCTTCCACCAACTTCACAACCATCCTTCGTTGATGACAGGCAAGCTCAACCACAGTTTCCGTAGTTTGGTTCAATTCATTCGGCATTTCCATTTCCAATTGGTAAGTGGGGCCCTTTCTCCGACCCAAGGAAGAAGATCACAAGCGGGAGTCCCCTCTAGGAAGAGATGCTTTCCAAAGGCCGTACGCTACTGTTGAATGGCCAAATAGGGATTGAAACAGAGTAAATAACTAGAGTATCCCGTCGTAGTGGTAGCTGCATTTACGCGACCGGGTCCGAGCCACGGGACAAGACCAAATTGGATTTGTAACATCCGCGGATGGAAGACCGTAGATTTCTCACTTTCCCTACTCGGAGAGCACGTGTATGTAGTCTGCCTGTATCTACTTATTTATTCGGAGAGCGCCATTAATAGGATTCAGAAGTCGTACAAGCTATGGCGGAGCCGTTTACCAATGCACCCTCCTCATATTTGATTCTTTTTTTTGTATCATTGGTTCCACGTACGTCTTTTGGGCGAGCTTTCTTCACTGTCATCAAAACCAACGCTCAAACCGAAGCTTTCCGAGCAGTTGTTTATTTATCACTTTAGCTGCTGTCGTTTTCCTCTTCCGAATTTTTTAGTGAAAAACAAGGGGATCAGAAGAACAAACAATAAGAATGAGGGATTGAAGTCCATTTCCTTCGTATCGTATTTCAACGGATCGGGTAGTTCTAGTCTTTTTTATTACTCCTTCCTTTTTCTCTTCATTTGACATAACATAATTAAGAAACTGTTTGATGGTCAACGGAAACCGGATCTGCTCCCTTTTCTTTTCCTTCAGGATCCGTTCTTGAACTTATTCTAGTAGGTTGAACAGGTTTCACATACTCAGTGAGTGGTGAAGACCACTGACCCTAATTGGTAGATCAGCAGATAGCTAAACTAATTCGGTATACTCAAATAGTAATTCGGCATACTCAACACCATAGGTAGAAACGGGAGTTCGAAGGTACCGACCACCTAAAGTGAATTAAGACCAGGAGGGCTAGGAACGAGTAGAGAATCAAAATGCCCTTATTCCAAAGGAAGTGAGTGCTAAAGCGAAAATCGAGTAAAGAACAAAAGAACGAAATGCAAGGGTTGCATCCTAATTTCAAGTCCGGACGGTTCCTCCGCTAGGTTATTGAGTTGGCTCCCCCGTTATTCTTCATCAGACAACGCACACTTAATGGAAAAACGAGGTATCTTTTTGGAAAACTTCTCTACTTACGACTTTGTTAGCGCTTTGAGGGCTTCACTATGTTCTCTGAAATCTTGTCTAAATAATAAATAAGTCTTTCTCAGGAGATGACTCTGCTGATACTGAGTTTCAATGCAAAATGGCTCCCGCTTCTTCTGAAAGAAAACAGGGGAAAAATCAATATGGAGCCGTCAGAGGCTTATCTGGCCGATATGACTTCCAGAAAAGATTTCCTGAGCTCAACCTAAAATGGAGGGGTTGGGGCTTTGGCTCCAGGCTCAAACTCTATCTTGTGGTAGACTGCCCTCCTAGGGAGCGCTTGGGCAACTAACTTGTGGGGCATGACATCCCAAATTCATCATTCGGAATTTCCTGAGAAAAAAGTCTTATGTGTATTGGATCCGCTCTTCTGTTAGCATGAACACATGAATGAGATTCTATTCCTCTTCCTAAATAGAACCCCCCACCTTCACCTACCCCCCAACCTAGGTGCGGAAGTCAAATCAATCCTTGTTTGTACATCGCGGAACTTACATACCCGGGCCCGGCTCAACATTCTTTTAAAACAATCGAATAACGGCTTTTCCATGACTTGGCCATTCAATCTTGTGAACTAATCGAGACCGAAATTGGATAAAGAGATACAAAAGGAGAGGAATACCCAATCGATGAAAGAACATGAAACCCTTCTGCTTCTATAGAGGTACGGGAAACGGTTGGGGGCAATAAAGTAGGTGAAGTGGTTGGATTTTGCGAGCTGTTCCAACCACTGCTGGATGTGATTCCAAGAGCCGAACGAGAATGAATACCACACAGAAGAGTCAAGACCGGGCTCCCTAATAGAATGTTTAACCGATCCATTCCGGATCGATCGAATTGGTACGGAAGTTGTAACATGGGAAAAGCACAGAAAACACGACTTATTTGAATAACCCGGTGACCTACCAATTGTAGAAGTAGGATTTTTGGCAAGCAATAAGCACTTAAATAATACAATTCGAGTGTACCAGATTCTTTATCATTTCGAGGAAAAGGTTCGGGAGGAAAGGGAAACAACAGAGGGATCCGAATCGAACCTAAATGGGAATGACATGAAAAATCTTTTTCAAAACCTATCATTAAGGGCGTGACGACGATATACGAGAGGAATAAAAAAAACTCGTGATTGGTGTGGAGGGGAAGATCTGCTTATGAAATTGTTCAAGAAAGAGTCGTCTCATTTCCTCACTTCTTCGTTCTTTCGAATTCATTCACTTCGACGGCTGGCGCTACGCTAGCTTTGCATGATTAGCTCCGACAGAACAGGTACTGCATTTCCTTAGTTGGATCCGCTCTTTCTCTCTCGTGCAGTTGTTGCTTCCGGCTATTTATTCAGTCGTCAATCAGCATTGATCCGGGTAGTTAGTCAGTCTCTCTCTTTTTGCCCGTCCTTCTCTATCTATGAAATTCCTAATTAAGGGAGTTCGCTTTCCAATATCTAAATGTTCATGCAAAGCAACAAACGAAATGCAAGAACTGTCACGCAGAAGTCACACAGTATGCTGATCGTTCTGAAATGAGAAAAAGTATGGGATTTCATAAGAGATTCATACATAGAGATCTAAACTCATGGAAGGGCCCGGCCAGCAAACGAGATCTCTTACATCCAAAGGACCATGCCCATCGAAGATGAACCATTCACCGAGCCGAGTATGTGCAAGACACGGCTAGATAAGTCAAATAGAAGATATTGCTTTTACACGAGCAACTCTTTTCTTCATGTGGGTACAGCCCACTTTTCCTTTGATGAAATGCGAACACAAACTTCAGGCATCCAAGAAATAAGTCAAGATCGAAATCGAAGCATTGGGTTGAAGATCAATTCATATCGACAAGACTTCCCATTTTTTGACGAGATGATCGGATTTCGATCCCCCGGCTGAATAACCTCTTCGGCTTGTGAAGAAGACCGCTTTTCGTATCACTTGTGTCCCGAGAAGGAAACGGAAAGAGGGGTCTAAGAAACAGGCGGGTGACAACGTGAAAGAGTGTGCTTTAGCTTCCCCCTCGGGGCTTCGTACCATGATCAATCAATTCACTCCTTCTCGAATCTTCTGCTTGCTATGGATACCCAGAGGAGCAAGTAGGTGAAGCCGACCGCGTCCCTCAGAGCCATGGTCTCTCGACTAGACCCAGACTTGAGAACTCGAATACGTATGATCGGTCTTCCTTAACCCCAAACACCCAACTCTAGCTAATGAATGTCTATAGTTTATGGGCAATTGAAGCGTCTTTCTGTCTATCGACGGCAGAGTCTATTGATCCTCCACAATCCGGTAATGCTTTTTATCAATTCAATGCGGAGCGATATCAATGTACTGATTTGATTCAAGTCAAGGCTTCAATGTTATCAAGAAACAAAGCTGTCTCTAGTGATTGATCCGTTTGCTCTCCCCTTAGTGGTACACAAATAGGGTACTTGTTGGTGTTGCACATGCTCTCTTCTTCAAATAGGGTAGGATCTTTCTTTAAGCCACTACTTTCATCAGGGCTTCTTAATGGCCAACTCGTGCCAGCTGCTTACTTTCTCTCGAAGGAATCGGCATACCTGACAAGCAAACAGCGCTTGTGGAAATGGAAATGATTGACAGGCGGAAGCGGCCATTTCTCTCTATAGAACTGTCCAGAATTGATAAAGAGAAGCAGCTTTGAAGTCATGGAGAACGAAAATAGGACCCTGGCTCTTTAATCTAGTGATTAAAGGTAAAGTGCTTCGCTTCGGTACATTGGTGCAGGGGAATGCGTACCTACGCCTTTGAACTACCTTGGGGAGAGCGGACTCGCTGATGACCCTCCTTGGGAAACAAATGAAGTGGGTGGATAAAGCTATCGAGAAGTGATGCAGGTTGTTGAAGGTCAGGCTCTCCGTCAAACAGAGAAATCTTAATCATCAGAACAACGTTGAACCGTTCTTATAATACGCATGAAGAAAGTGCAAACGTTTAGTAAGAAATCGCCATAGGGCGGCACGAACAGAAAGAAAGGCTTCTGCCAATCGGAATAGGAATGCGAAATCCCAGTAAAAGGGTCGAAGATAGGAGGATTCCTTTGATCCATACCGTCATCTACCAGCTGACTTCGTCAATTGCTCTTTATCGCTTAATAGAAGGGAAATTTCATTAGATATATGAAAAAAAAGAATATCAATTGCCACCGGCGAGAAAAAGCTTAAATAGACACAATTCGTAAGGAAGAAGTGATCAAAAGTACGAGGTCGGCATAGGAGATATGATGTGTCGGAGGCTTAACACGTTTTTGTCTCAATGACAGGCCGCTTGAACATTGTATGATTTTTTTTAAGAGACTCGATCTTATGTATCTACTTATTGTCTTTTTGCCTTTGCTCGGTAGTTCCGTAGCCGGTTTTTTTGGACGTTTTCTAGGATCTGAAGGAACCGCTATAATGACCACCACGTGCGTTTCATTTTCTTCGATCTTATCTTTGATTGCTTTTTATGAAGTCGCACTGGGAGCTAGTGCTTGCTATCTCAGAATAGCTCCATGGATCTCATCGGAAATGTTTGATGCTTCTTGGGGCTTCTTTGGCGACCGTGAAGTCACCGGATGAATTGCCGAGTAGATAGATCAGATCCGGACGCTGCAGTTGTTCCGCGGTGATACGGACTCGACCCGCTCCTACCCACCCTGGGGTATCATAGCATGTCGGGAATCGAGGGGGGACATACTGGACGTAACTACTCCCGTCGGTTGGGGGCTCTGCCGCCCTGCCTTTCGATCGATACACAGTTGAGGAGGCCGATCACGAACGTGACAGGTGTGGGAGCGATCCTGGGAAGGCAAGGCTAAGACGGCGCCTTGCATATGGGTAGCAAGAGGGCGCTTATGCCCCGACGGTGGGGCCTTATGGGGAAGGGCCCAGCCCAATAGGGACAGCACACCCCCCACTTTAAGCGCATCTCTGTATCGACTGAATAACTCTATCTAAGGGTGACGTCGGTGGAACCGGTGAACCACGCGAGCTGGTTAGATGCGTGGGGCAGAGGGCTCGTAGTACCCCCTTTTCTTGATCCAGCCTTTTCTTCGCTTCGGTAGTTAATCACCTAAAATCCAAGGGAGGCTGGCCTGCACGCCATACCTATACCCATACAGTGCCAGGCAGGCGGTGGACTCATTTTTGGATTAGGGAAGGGAAGAAGGGGCCTAAGCACGGCAGATGCCGTACACTTGAGTGGCAAAGGAAAGCGAGACCGTACTTCTTTTTCCAGGCCTGTTCTTACATAAGGTTCCCGCAGAAGATCAAGTTGGTGAGCCGTGTGATGGGAAACCTTCCCGCACGGTTCGGAGAGCACTGAAGACGAATGAGAGGTTCACCACCACATCATTGCAAGGGGAGCTCGCTCGATTCGCAGATTGGCCTGACTCGTAATTCACTTTTGACTCTGTGTTCGATAGCCTGACCGTAGTTATGTTAATTGTGGTTACATTCATAAGTAGCTTGGTCCATCTTTATTCCATTTCATATATGTTTGAGGATCCGCATAGCCCTCGATTTATGTGTTATTTATCCATTTTTACCTTTTTTATGCTAATGTTGGTGACTGGAGATAACTTTCTTCAATTATTCCTGGGATGGGAGGGAGTAGGTCTTGCTTCATATTTGTTAATTCATTTCTGGTTTACACGACTTCAGGCGGATAAAGCTGCTATAAAAGCTATGCTTGTAAATCGAGTAGGTGATTTTGGATTAGCTCTTGGGATTTTTGGTTGTTTTACTCTCTTTCAAACAGTAGACTTTTCAACCATTTTTGCTTGTGCTAGTGCTCCCAGAAATGAATGGATTTTTTGCAATATGAGATTGAATGCCATAACTCTGATTTGTATTTTACTTTTTATTGGTGCTGTTGGGAAATCTGCACAGATAGGATTTCATACTTGGTTACCCGATGCAATGGAGGGTCCCACTCCAGTATCTGCTTTGATTCATGCAGCTACTATGGTCACTGCTGGCGTTTTCATGATAGCAAGGTGCTCCCCTTTATTTGAATACTCACCTACGGCTTTGATTGTTATTACTTTTGCAGGAGCTATGACGTCATTCCTTGCGGCAACCACTGGAATATTACAGAACGATCTAAAGAGGGTCATAGCTTATTCAACTTGCAGTCAATTAGGCTATATGATCTTTGCTTGCGGCATCTCTAACTATTCGGTTAGCGTCTTTCACTTAATGAATCACGCGTTTTTCAAAGCATTACTCTTCCTGAGTGCGGGTTCGGTGATTCATGCCATGTCGGATGAGCAAGATATGCGGAAGATGGGGGGGCTTGCCTCCTCCTTTCCTTTGACCTATGCCATGATGCTCATGGGCAGCTTATCTCTTATTGGATTTCCTTTTCTAACTGGATTTTATTCTAAAGATGTGATCTTAGAGCTCGCTTACACAAAGTATACCATCAGTGGGAACTTTGCTTTCTGGTTGGGAAGTGTCTCTGTCCTTTTCACTTCTTATTACTCCTTTCGTTTACTATTTCTAACATTTCTAGTACCAACTAATTCATTCGGGCGAGACAGATTACGATGTCATGATGCGCCCATTCCTATGGCCATTCCTTTAATACTTTTGGCTCTCGGGAGTCTCTTTGTAGGATACTTGGCCAAAGTGTGACCTGTTAGCCCATAAGTCAGTACTGTGACGAAGCGGCTGTTGCTCACCCGATACGATCGTACGAGGTCACAATTTACCCAACACGATCATCCGGGGTGAACAAGAATTGGGGATCGGATGCGGGCGAAATTCCCGCCAATGGCTGAGATGTTCAGTCGACTCCCTCCCCCTTTGTGGGGGTCTGGACCCCTACGAGTGAGCAGAAAAGGGAGGAGGAAAGAGGCCCTGGTGAACCGTCATAATAAGTGAACAAGTGTAAGCTTTGCTGCCCGACAGTATGGAGTACTGACCACACCGAGGGACAGGCCCTGAAGCGAAGGACAGGAACGAGCGGAATCAATGTGTTCCAATTTCTGGCCTTGCACCGACCATCCAACGGACCATGGACTAAACGGCCACTGCCTGAAAGGACTATGCTATGTCCAGGGGACCGCCGCCCTCCACAAGGTACATCTTGCGCCTATGGGCCGCTATAACTATCCAAGAAGACACTCGAAAAAGGAAGGATAAACAAACCTACCCGGTGGACTGCCGAGCTACAAGTCCTACGACACAGGAGCGGGATTCTCTAAAAAGCCAACGTCTTGGGTGGCCAAGAGGGCCCACTTGGAGACTTGGGATCTCAGCAGGAAATGTGAAGGTTGCTTAAAGCCGGCCGATAGGCGAAAGAGAATCCAAAAGTTTTGTTCTGATCTGAGTAGGATCAACATAGGGAATACCCTAACCCTGGGAACCGGGGCATATAAATCCGCTTATGGCATTCACCCAAGCTTAAGAAGAAGTGAAAGAAAGAAAAAGTAGCTCCGCAGCTCGCCCAGAAGAAGAAAGACCCGCCGCTAACGATTTGGAAATCCCTGGTGGGCTGGGCCTGAAAGACAAGTGTGTGTGGATTTCCACATCCTCGTCTTTACTTTAAGACACAACTCTTCTCTTTCTCGGTCAAATGACTTGCGATAGTCTACCTTGAGTAGGACCATAGGGATCTTATGTTTGTGGCGAAAGATAAGTGGTTCTGTCACAACCAAGAAAGTTTCTATGAGTGAGCGACCCTTGATAAACTAAATTGATACGTGTCAATGTCAATAAGTGGATGAGTGTTGTTAAAGACAATGTTTGTTCCTCTTCTTTGAAACGATTTTCATGAATATCGAGATGGTACTGATTTTCCTAAGGCCTTGAATTCGTTGGCATCTTTTTTCTTTGGGAGGAGAGTGATGGATGCCTGGGTTAGCCTCCAAACATAAAGGCCATTGCTATGAAAGAGCTGCAAGAGAGAAAGCAGTTGCGGGTGGATGATGTCCCAGAAGGCTTGGATTGCATAGATTCTACCAGAGGATGTTGAGATGCTCCCATTGCAACTCACTGATGGAGAAGAACTGGAGAGCTCAGCTAGAGCTGGAGGAGGTGGTAGTACCAGTTCCCTACTGGTACCAGTGGTGGCTTGATCACTTCAAATTGGAGGGAGGCAAAGCTCAACCTCTTACCGTGAATGAAAGAATCGGCTTTCTTTACCAGGAACACGCCAGAGCTTCTAAACACTGTTTTGGACGTATAGCACTGCTTTGAAATAATGAGAAACATATTCCACGAGTTTAGTCATAGAACGAAGTCATAGCCAGCTTTAATGACCCACCACCACCTGTCTTTTTGTCTTCGGGACTACCGATCTTCACTTCTTATTCGCTTCCGCCGGATGAGAAAGCCGTGCCTCATTGATGAACCCGATTGATGAACCTGATGTTGACCTCCCTGGTCGGATCTCGAAATTGCATTAAGTAAGCAATTAAGTAACAAGTAGTGGTGATCCGCGTGCGCATGCCGTAGAAGCTGAGCAAGGACACCATAGAGAAAGTATCAAGCATCGGTACCGAGGTCTTGCAATTCGTTTGATTCGGAAGGAAATACTTATTATAGGCTTGCTAGTCGGCTCAGAAAGGAGCTTGCTAGCTGACTCAGAAGGAAACGCTCTTACTGCAAACTCGGTATTCGATTCGGAGGACATGGAAAGCTCAATATCTGATTCCGAAGAAAATACTGATTATAAGCTCGATATTTGGATTGGTATCTGATTCGGGAGGAAACACAGATATGGGAAGCTCGAAGAAAGGTTTATAGGAAGCTCAAGGAGAGATCTTTATTCGGAGCAAGGGATCCTTGTTCGAAGCAGGCGCTAATAAGCAAAACAAGAAAGGGTTGGATGGATGGTGCATCCTTTATCTTTCTCCCGCGCGATTCAACTGCTGGAAATCATACTCTCGAAAGAAAGTCGTCAGGGCCTGCTCAGAGCCGAACTCTAACACATTTCTATCGCCAGCAAAAAAAAAACTCGAACATTTTACTCTTCGTGTGTGTCTTCCCGTCAGCCAAGGAAAGGTAGTCTTATAGGCGTCTCAAGAGAGGTGACCTCCAGGAAAGCTTGCCAGTGGGCGACCATCTCTATTTAGTTGCGAAGCCAGTTGTATGTTCCGATGCTGGATGCAAAACAAAGTGATGAGGTTCCTCGAGAACGAGGTGATGAAGATGCGCATAGCTCGCACGAGTGTGTCCCTGGCCACGGGCCAAATAATACAAATACATAGCAGGTGGTAAAGCGATACCTTGGGCAATTCTCCTCTCATAAGATAGGAATTCAGATCCTCGATCGGAAAGTGGACGATCCCGTTATTAGAAATGACGAAATAACTCAGTTGCGGGCTCCGGTTTAATAACTGCATACTTGGTCTTTGTACTCCGCTTTTGTTCAACAAGACCCTAATCTTGCTTGTAGTTGGGGATGCTTATCTCGGAGTTAAGGAGGCATTATTCTAGTGAAACTTTCGTTACTCTTTCCTTACTTTCATTTCACTTCGTTACTTCTGCTACCAGCTGGAAACGTTGAACAGTCACTTCTCTTAGATAGGGGCTAAGTCCCTTTTTCACCAGTAGGAAATCAATTAAGAAATACTAGTGCGCTTAGGCCAAGAGATTCTGATCAAAAGGGAGATATCGACCGGAGTCAACGATCAATAAAATTGTTCTGATCGAGAAAACCGTTCTTATAATACGCATGAAGAAAGTGAGTGCCTAAGTTACAATATGATACGGAGATGTAGCCTTTCTTCTTCAAGCCGATGGCTACAATCACCTCCAATACCTGCCAGATGGGGCTTTCTTGACCAATTCCTCTACCTTATTCATCAATTTCTATGCGCGCACGGAGAGAGGAGTTCCTACTGTTCTAGTAAACTCTGATCAATGTACCGCACTTAGTAAACGTACCTCCTGCCTGTCTTCGACGGAACAATTACATAGTAAATATTTTATAGTCGGATGGCTGTTTTTTTCTTTGGAGAAATCCCCCGCTAATTACTCGTCTTCGCCAGGACCTGTTCCTTCAATAGGACGGGGAGGATTTTACCGCTCTACCACTCTATGATTTCGTAGCAAATATGAAATGATGCCATAAGAAATAGAAAAGGAATGGGTACGAATCAATGTCTGGAACGATACCTTAAATTATTTCCTATTCCTGTGGGTCGAGTAAAAGATCGTGCATCTGTGGCCGCAACATAATGGCCTACAGGGTCTACACCCAATGCCAACGATTATAGAAAATGATTACAGAAGCTATGGCTCTCCGTTGAAGATAATTCTAGAAAAGACCCGGACATGCTTGTGCAACACGGGAGCTAGGGTGGTGTTCGTAGATAGAACATGCTTAGTTTATTATGTCAATTCGAAACTAGATAAACCATCATGGAACTCTACTTGCAAGCAAGAACAATGGCTCTAGCCTAATCATGTGGGGAATGGCTTGATACCTACGTTTTAACATAGGCTAAGCCAAAACAGCCACGTCTTCCTCGCCAACAATCCTCATTTTTTCTTCGTCACTGGGGTCCTCTGGACCTGTAGAGCCGGGTTTGTGTCCTTTCTCATCTTCCTTAATTTATCGAGAATTTGGAACGTAGGCTAAACCGCCTGGTGGATGTGGATATCTCACATTCAGACCTACCTCATAAATTGGTCTTTTTGACTTCGGTTTTCAATAACTTCTACGCCAGTGGAATGAACAAGAGCAACAAGAGCAGTCTATCGAGGACCCCCTATGGTTTGCTTACATAGCTCTGTGCCTGCGCTCACACTAAACTAAATAGAGTGCATTTTCCTCTCGCCAAAGATTCCAGATTTCCAGAGACAACTTGCATTTGAATTCGAAGGCACATAGAGGTTGGACAATTTCATTGGGTTTTTGTTGTTACGAAAAAGGGAGGTGGAAAGTCAGTGCCAAATGCATTGCAATCCTTGGTAGAGCAAATTTATGATTTCGTGCTGAACCTGGTAAACGAACAAATAGGTGGTCTTTCCGGAAATGTGAAACAAAAGTTTTTCCCTCGTATCTCGGTCACTTTTACTTTTTCGTTATTTCGTAATCCCCAGGGTATGATACCCTTTAGCTTCACAGTGACAAGTCATTTTCTCATTACTTTGGCTCTTTCATTTTCCATTTTTATAGGCATTACGATCGTTGGATTTCAAAGACATGGGCTTCATTTTTTTAGCTTCTTATTACCTGCGGGAGTCCCCACTTGCGTTAGCACCTTTCTTAGTACTCCTTGAGCTAATCTCTTATTGTTTTCGTGCATTAAGCTTAGGAATACGTTTATTTGCTAATATGATGGCCGGTCATAGTTAGTCAAGATTTTAAGTGGGTTTGCTTGGACTATGCTATTTCTGAATAATATTTTCTATTTCATAGGAGATCTTGGTCCCTTATTTATAATTCTAGCATTAACCGGTCTGGAATTAGGTGTAGCTATATCACAAGCTCATGTTTCTACGATCTCAATTTGCATTTACTTGAATGATGCTATAAATCTCCATTAAAATGAGTCATTTCATAATTGAATAAAAAGAGGAGCCGCAGATTCTAGGGGGACCTTCTCGTGGTCTTGAGCAATGTTCATTTTGATTGATTGCAAAGAGAGTGCAGGATTCTCTTTGCAATCAATGAAATGGTCCCGGAGAAAGGAATCAGTCTCTTCAGTCCGGCGCATGCCTCAAATGCTTTTTTCCTTTGAATTACTCATTTTTTTGAATTTCGCACCGGAAACTTTTCTAGGAGAAGTTCGAATCCGTTCCGTTCGGATATTGATCGGTCTTGGTTTGACATGGTTTACGCATTACTGGTTCCCGGAAGAGTCAATTTCTCCATTAGCTAAACCCTTTATTACCCTACCTTTGGACTCGTATTTTGTTTGTACACAATCAATGGAGGCCCCCCCCGACATATGTTGCAACGTCTTCAATAGCATGCTCTTACTTCGTCTTTCCCTTAATAAGTCATCAAATTTGGTGCTTTTCGATCCCCAGTTGCTATGGGGAACAAAGGCTGAAATACAATAGAATCCTCCATTTAAGTGGTTCTCGCTTCTCCTTGTTCCTGCTCCTAACTCCTCCCCGGGTAGTTCCCAATGTTTGGCACTTTCCATACTTCGTGGGTGCAACATCAACAAATTCGCTCATGATCAAGTTACAACCTAAGATCTATGACTATATTATGTTAACAGTTCGTATTTTGTTCATTCCATCGGTATGCTCCAGGTACCTGTAATTGTGATCTGTTTGCCAGAACCAAGGGGTCTTTCTGTGGAAACCTTCACGAGCAATCGTCGTTTTTTGATGGTTTTTCCGCTTTTCCACAGCTGCTCTTTCCACACCCCCGGATATCTGGTGCCAAACCGTCGCCCCTTTCCTTATATATTCGATAATCGAGTTTGCTATCTTTGTGGCATTGATTGTACAAGGTCGTGAAGAGGGCTGGACGAGTAGAATGAGGGAAAGCGGCTCGATCGAGAAAAAAGAGGAGTAGACGAGCCCCCCTAGAACTTTGAAAGTCACTATCAATGAATTCCCGAGCAATTCTAAACCAACATATGCTCCGTATTTTTTATTCAGATTTTCTATTGTGTGAAGAACTAGACTCCGAGACAGACGGAATCTAAGATAAGAACCTAACAGAAGTTTTGCGACTCCTTCATGGAAGAATATAGGTCTTAGTAAGCCTATGTCAGTTCGAACCTGACGAGTCGATGTCAATAGCAATTCTGATGAAACATCTTTAGTGCCTTTCGCCTTTGAGCTCCATCTCTGGACGGAAACATAATATTTGTGCCACGAAGGGCAGGGAAAAGAAGGATACTGATATCTCAGAACTGAATAGAGCAGAGCAGCCTACCGACCCACTTGTAGGGCTGAGATTGTATTTCTCTTTCGAGCGTTCAAAGCTCCAAGTGCTAGAATCAATGGATGCATACCCAGCTCCAAATACAGATGCAAAGCCTCCAGACTTAATTCGGGAAGTAGGTGCGGAGAGGTGTTCAACGCTGATCGATATGAATGAAAGATACATCCGTCTTTTCTTCTCCTTCGAAGGTTAGGTATCCGCTCGTTAGTTCAGCGCCGCATAAATACTGACTTAAAAAGGGGCGACTCCCGCCTATGCTTAAGTTGTTTCAAGCTTGTAAAGACTCGCGATCGGAAGATTGACCTGGTTTTCTTTCAGCTGAAACTCTACCTAATGGTTCAGACCCTGGCAGACACCGGTGCGAGAACAGAGGCAAGTCAACTATACCAGCATTTCTTAAGATAGGCAACTCTTTATTTAAGAAGATAGGAATTCCAGATAAATAGATCCGCATTCCATTTTTAGGCTTGTGTCCTTTCATCTAGAATGGCTGCTGCTTGGTCTTCAGTGAGCGAAGTCATTCCTCAAGAGAGTTCTTTGCCCGACAAAAGTGAATCTTGATCTTTCTTCTTGATAGTTTGTGATCGAGATCTTGGTCCTTGCTAGGCTTACTCGCGTAAATAACCCCCATGTCTTAGGTGTTCTCGGGGGTAAGCGAGTCAGTAGAATCGGTTGCACAACCGTCCAGTCCATATCATAATTGTCATAATCAATCATATCAGTAGGTGGCATACTTGCCTGCTCAAGTCCATCTACTATGGATGTGGGCTTGGACCAAGCCATCCCCAAACACTGAACCAGGATCTTGAAAACGGGACTGAACTAAATCCGACTTCTTGGTAGCCCAGTGGCTTTTGGTCCCCATCCGACTTCTTGGTAGCCCAGTGGCTTTTGGTCCCCATCGGAAAGTGTTTGGTCCCCATCGGAAAGTGCCCAATGACAAAAAGAAAGAAATTTAGAGAGGATTGATAGGTTTAAGCATTCAGGGCCGGTCGCTCTTATGGATACCTGTGAGCTAGAGTCGGGAATCGAAAAGGAGACAACGAAAGCCGTACAGATCTAGTTGGGAATGCTGTTCATGCAGTGGAGAGCGTAAATGACCGGCCCTTGAGGCGCGAGTAGACTTATCATATAGAAAGGAAAGAGATAAGCGGAGGGAGGATGGTTTTGATGATAGCCAAGATCCTCCATCTCATTTGTCACTCTCGTATTCTTAATAGGAATCGGCAAGCAGATACAACCACTAGCCATTGCCATTCGACTAGTCTATCAGAGTATCCTACGAAGTCAGGTCCAGTAGGCGCAGGATGCGCTAAGCCATTCGATATTCCTGCTGGTGGTCCACCAATAGAGCTCCTATGTAGCCGTTTGTTTTCTCGCTTAACTAATTTGTATGAGGCGATACAGCTGAGATCAGCACAACGTTCGAGCACTTAGCACAATGTGCCACTTAACCGGAAGAGCGCAAGACCGGGTCTACCTACCTTATGACATTATGAAAAACGTTGTTATTAAGGGGTTTCTATCAGTTAGTAACAAGCCGGCAGTATCCTTGAATTCAGGGTCAGCTACGGGAGGTATGTCTCCATGTGTGCCGAAGAAGCGTCTATCATTATACGCTGTTTATCCAATCTATCTACTTCTCGTTCAGCTATGCCTCAATAGCAGCGGTTCATTTTCCTTTCCTAAGGGCCCTGACTCCCACAACGTATGCCAATTCTTAGGATGAATCTTCTTTCATTCCTATTACCTATAAGGGTGACAAAGAACTAGGTGATGTAGGAGAGTTTAGCCATTCAAGAGCGGATAAGGCTACAAAGAGAAAAAGCAGGGCTTGGCTTATTCTATTCATCTGCACCACCTGACAGAGATTCTTTCACAGCCTCGTTCAGCTAGTAGAATTCTTTCTAGATCTCGTTCTTTTCACTTTCTGGGCTGAGACCGTCCAATTTCATTCTTGCCTGGGAAGAGAGGGATCGGAACTCACACTCCATCCCTACTCTTTCCTCGTACCTAACTGGTTTTCGAGGCCGAAGGTGAACTGGACTCGCATTCACTTGCTGGGAAAAAGAGAGTGGATCATGGCTACGACTGAGGCTGAGGATAGGTCACAGGACGGATGAGGTAAAGTATTCCAAAACGGAGGATTCCAACCCGAGGAAGTAGGTCCAACCACCTTGAATATGGCTCCGTGGAAGTAGTTAGGGGATAAGCCCAAGGAGGATAGTGCCTATGGGATTTCCACAATGAGGTCCTAGTACCAGGTAGGTTAAGGCGTAATAAGTCAAAGAGGTCTTAGCGGAACTCGATAGGCCAAATAGGAGTTCTTTCTGGTCAGCGAAGCTCGAGAGAAGGGGGGATTGCAAGAAAAGGGAGTTCTTTGAAGTAGTAGTTTCGGCAAAGAAGTTGCTTGTCCAATTCTATACCAAAAGTAGCACCGGATTCCCCTTCACGAAAACCGCTTCCTCACTCAAGAAGGGCCCGTCGCTTCTTTAGTTTAGAGCATCATAATCAAAAATGAGATCTTTAAGGCATTACACTCTCTTCCTCTTTAGAGGGGTTACAGGGCTATGCTCCTTCCAAGAGGGAAAGTGGGGCGATTCTTCTTCCTGTAAAGTTTCATGTTCACATCCAGTCTTCTCTGTACACTAGTGCAGCTGGAAGCTCTATGCTATGTATGGTAGTCGTTTGACTCGGGAATCCCTGAGCCAGCTTTTAGTCGTGCCTGGCAGTTTCAACCGTGGTCCAGTCCAGCAGCCTCTTTTCGATCCAAGAGTCGCATGAGAAGAAAGCTTCCGGTTAGCTTCAGTTAGTGTTAGTTAAATAGAACGGGAACCTCGTACTATGCCAAGTTGGTTCCAATGCAGCAGAGAAAGGTTATGGGTAAAAAGAAGGTCTTTATCCTGGTGCTGCGGAGACCGGTGTTTGCTGATCGAACTCATTTTCTTTCGAGGAGATCGAAAATCTCTGAATTTCTGCGAAACGAATTTACATATTTATTGCGAGGGGCTTTGAAAAGCGAAAGGGTGAAGACTGATTTAGATCCTATGAAAGCGCAGGAAGTATGCCTTTTGAGCTTTTTCTCACCCACCTCTGAGCATCCTGTTGGAATGGTCCTAGGAAAGACTACGTACGAGAAATCATTCTCACAGCCTTCTTCTGAGCAAATAAATGTTTTATTTAGTCCAACCAATCATTGGTGAATCTATGTCTTTCGTGAAAAGTTGAGTATTTGTGCCCAAGATCTTTCTATTCCCTTTAGTAGGTGCACACATCTCGTATGGTAAATATACCTTAGTTCCCTATAAGGTCAGATTGAT